>LR989963.1:8523734-9130965 GCA_905147015.1 Laspeyria flexula
TCATGGGGTTGCTTTGATAAAGACTACAATAGAAGGGCAATATGGTGCTCGGGGCTACACTGTACAAAAGACCGGATTAACCCTAAATTAGATGTATAAAAGAGACATAATTAAAAAACTAATTTGCGAAATACATGTTCAGAGGATGCTGCTAGCAGAAATAAACGATTAATTTTTATATTTTGTTCTAATCTTATTTTGAATTATACGACATGGTTCATTATTCATATAATAATATGAATGAGTTCGCACTTTTTTTATAAATTTATTTCTAATCTAGCGTCTTAAATTTTTATTCAGTTAGTAAATGCTAACATTGAGGGTTTCATACGATTTGAATAAAAGTGAAATAACCGTGTTGATTCGTCTAATTTTTGGATCGTGAAAAGATTTGCTACGATTACCTATTCATCAAAGCTAATAACACTTTTAACAATATTTTTCTTTAGACGTTTTTTCCACACATATACACATGACATGTAGGTTCTTTATCCTCTCTCTCTCATCTCATTCTGAGGTACTTTAATTTAATTTACCAAATTTTAACAATACCTTTCCGTTCAATCATATCAAAAAGTGTCAGCAACATCCGACTACAAATAAACAAGAGACAATACTTTGTTATTTCCAATTAATAGTGAAGGGCGGCCTGTCAATGGTCTATTAGCACCAAGATGAGATATAATCAGTACTTGAGCGAGACAATAAGTATCCCCAGGGAGCCTTGTTATTGTTTGTCTTCTCAACCTACCCAGCAGGACACCACACCACGAACAAATTGACTAAAATATAACGGTTCAACCAAGATTTATACTTATAAACATTTGATATTCTTATAAAATGCAAATCTTGATACTTGATTGCCATTGATTACATTATAACCTTCTATCAAACTCTTAGAATTATACACATTCACATGTTTAAAAAAGATTTTTATGGTGATTTTCTTCAATAAAGTCCGTCCCTGCTGCGTTGAATGGCTAATAGCGTAAATCTAGACACTTTCCCTATTATAATTCAATCAAATTTACTTAATATATTTACATACATTTAGAAGTATATTTATTGCTGTATACTGCCATTTCTATCTGTTATAAATGGGATAATTCAAATTCTTCGATCATGTTCGCTGTGATATCTAATTCAGTTATACCATGTCGTATGGGTAATACAAGCCATAAGATTGCTTCAAAAATGTATTCATGGCACTGGTTGACCCCTTTGACATTGGACTTTTGAATACAAATGCGGTGTACCCCAGGGCAGCTACGTGGTTCTTTTCCGTAACCTATCAAAACTTAAAAAGATGCTGACGAATTCATATATACAATCATTATACAAAGTATTATGATGTTCTTTTTCCAAATTTCTTTGCTTCGTGTTTTATATTAATTCGTTATTTGCATACTATTTTTTATTTATACTTGCTGGTGTGTTTAGATGTGAATGAAGGGGTTTAAATACTCAAGATTTGTTTCGTAATAACTCTGCACTACTCTGTAATTCGATAGTATCTAATAATTATATAAAAATTTCGTGTTATGATGTTTGTGGTCGCACTCCTCCAAAACGGCTCCATCGATTTTAATGTTTTTTTTTTTAAATATTGGTAAAAAAATATAATATGGCAGAAAAAAAACTGTCGGGTCAGCAAGTAATATAATATATTATATAATACTAGGTCCTCATGAAGGTAAACAAACGGTTACCTAAATAATTGAGATACGCAAAAAAAAAATTGCCGTTGAATAAATAAGTTCAGATTTTATAGATATCTACATAGCTATCACTGTTATTATAAGCCTTTTTGTTGTCGATACAACGTCACTTTCAAGTCGTTACTCTGTTCCACACATTTGAGTTTATTTATTACATCATATTAAAGCTCCAAAGTTATAGTTTTGCCTTTGATGTTTCTATTGCTATAAATATTATTAGCTTTCCATAAATCAACATCTCGACCTAATATTGGAGTAACAACATGATATTTATAGCTATAATCTTTATCCTTACCAATATTAAAGCAAGTGTGTTGGTTTATTCTTCTTTCATAATGAAACGGATCTATAGTTTGATGTATTTTTACTTTTGTATACTTATTCAACTTCATTAAAGGTTTATAATGCCATATGCCAATTTGCCGTATATTACCTTTTTAAACATAAAAAAACACTCGTTAACAGATTTAATTTAATGTTTAATTCATACAGTCTCCAGGCTTTGAATCGAAACCTATTAATTGAATTATATATACAACATTTAATTCGATATCACGTTTTGTACATATCACCCAGTCGCAATACTCGATTTAATAACAGCAGGTTATTTCAGCTGGGCCTTTATTCACACGTCATCAATACAAACCCAATCAATTGTTGAAATCGATATCACATCGATCAGCTCGTATCCCTTGCCCCAACCAGCTCATTGTGAGACATAATTAGTTTTTGTCACTTCACATTGACAAATCCCATTCGAATCTATAGGCCGATAGCACGGACCCCACCACTTGTGCCGCTGCAAACCGGTTCTTATCAAAGAGAATATTATTTCAAACGCCCCTGTCAACCCCGATGGGCTTTTCGAACCCCAAATCCAGTTTGTTATGAATGAAATTACAGAAATCGAATAAGGTAAACACAACTCGGAGGCAACAAAAGCTTGCTCGAAAAAAATCTAAATTGAATTCAAATTGGTTTCGTCGGGTATTAGGGATAGCCGGGGGACGTTTCAAGACGAGCTCAGAAACATATAGCGGGCAATGATTTAAACTAAGTTTTTTTGTTAGAGGGCGACAGCCTGAATCGGATAATACCAACAAAAGTAAGTAATTAAGTGAATACAAAACCCTGAGTAGAAATGCAACGAGTGCACAAGTTCGTTGGAAAATTATAACGGAATATTTCAAACTGAATTTAATTTTTTTTTTTTTTTTTTTTAAAAAAGACAACGCCCGCACTAGGGAACAAGCCCTGTGTCGCGGGGAGCTTTACAAACATGAAACTAACGGACACAAAGTACACCCAGACTAGAAACAAATATCTATGAATCACACAAATATTTGTCTCGTGTGGGAATCGAACCCACGTCACCCAGCACGGCGATGTAGTGGCGAGGCGACCACCTTAACCACAGCGCCACGGTGACAGTCTAATATAATAATATAATAATTTCGAACTGACACAATTTAATTGATATACATATTTATTTAAATTTGCAATATGTACATATTATATCAATACGCTCAAAAAGGAATTTCATTTTTTTAATAATAGTTCCAATTTCATAATACAAAAATTTGGGTTAAATTGAAACCCAAATTTTTGTTAAACGCGTATCGGACCTTGAAAACAGATTTCAATAACATTTATCCGGCGCGATTGCGGTGACGCGACGTATCGACAGCGCATTTCAAACACACAAGAAATAATGTAAAACAAAATGGTTTCACGCCCCGAGATCAGTGTGTGTGAGTTTTCAACTGAAGTTCAACAGGTATGCAAATAGTTGGTTAAAAACATTGATGCGCTATTTGAAATATGGAAGGGTTTCGGTTACAAATCGAGAACTCTAAACGTAAACTTTCAAATCCATGGTTTACCTGACAGAAAGCGTTGTGGTTAACCGCGCAAAACGATTTGACTTTGTTGCCTCCAGCTTATTTTATAACGGTTTGTTGAATTGAATTTTGCGGTTATTTATTTAACTGGAGCTAGAACGGCAACATAAAGTTGGCTGATGATGAAAAATGGGATACTGTTTACGCTTTTGCTTTTGTGATTATTAAAATTGCAATTTATATAAATCACGAACTTTACGACTGTGTCTTTGGTTGAACAAAATTTTATTATCGCCCAGCTGAGGCTTTCTATTATCGTTATTATTACAAGCATATAAATATTTTTAATAACAAAACACTATTGTAATTATTATCTAAAGGCTTAAAATAATTCCATCATAGTGTTCAGCTCGATTGAAGTCTTAGTTACAGACGAGTATGGTTTTTAAATATATATTTTTTTTTATCTCGCAGTGTGTATATGATACAGATAAATATACCTACATTAAAATAATTCGCATGGGACTAATATGGTAGCTAGTTAAAGGTAACATCTCAATGGTAATAAATTAAGTCGTATCTCTTTTATAGTCAATTCAAGAGCTAAAAGATCGTTAAAACGTGGTATCCATTAACGTAATCATTCGGGAGCCAATAACGTCATCCTAACATGCAAAGGTTGAACGCAGAGACCAACATTTGTTGTATATCTATCAACTGCTAACATTCCATTATTCTTATCTTATTTACATGAATAATTAATATGGCTTTTAATATTATTTCTGTTCTTTTGCCGCCGCATAAGCGGTTTGTTTAGGATTAGAACTAATTGGGCGTATTTTGCGCTTAAAAATATTTGGCTTTAAAACCCGAATTGAGGCCCCTAATTAACGAATCTAACAATGCTTTAGATGTAATTCAATTCAGCAGTCTAAAACATGTTTACTTTAAAACTTTCGCGTTGCATGATAATATTTATTGATTTTAAACGGGAATTCACGCGATTATGATCACAGTCAGTCAGCTTGTGACCGCGGCTGGTGTAACCTGATCGAAACTTCAAGCACCATAAGGTATGTAAATACCTAAATTAAAATCGCGTGAATTCTCGTTTAAAATTAATAGATATAGTCTAAAACATGCTTTTCAACATCATTATTATCATGAGCTTAGTAAAATAATGCGCATTTAATAAACGATCAATCGAATGTCATAGTGATTTTGAGAGAACTCTAAAATAAATATATTCGTATTTTTAGTCTATTATTGCCTGTCTAACATAATATACCGAGTTGGTTTCTATTTATTGGGCAAGCAGCAAATCTAAGCCCAATTTACACCACAAAATCAGTTGCATAAAATTAGTTTCACGACACTAGTTTCATCAACAGTTTCACGTGTAAACATGGAGTTTTATAATGCATGCCATGAAAATCATCCGTTACTTAGCCATAAAGACACCAAAACTTCGCTTAGTCTGTATACACCCTAAATAAACCACTGAGCGTCTGTGACTGTATCAAACCCATTATTTTCGTTTGTTATCAATTTCATAATAAATAACATAAATACATTTCTAAACGCTGCCACAATTTCCGGCCAAGGGTTTAAACAGTTTTAAGATTGCCGTGTATCGGTCCAGATTATCAAATTAAATTGTCAAAACAATCGTAATTGATGCAATTAATTTCGATAAAGATTTTTAAAGAGCTTTTTAATGGCTGATTCTATTACTTACATTTTTTATTAAAACTAGTAACCTACCTATAATACCTATAGTATACCTACATAAATATATTACACAATAAAACTCTGCTAACTAAACAATAAAGTTTCCATGCATTCGATTTTTTCTAATTGGACCAGTAGTTCCTGAGATTAGCGTGTACAAACAAATAGACAAACTCTTCAGCTTCATAATATCAGGTAAGTTATATATAACATGCAATCCTAAAATCAATTTCAATTGACGATATAGCGACGAAAACGGGACACACAGACAGACGTTATTATATTAAGTACAATTTTACCATCTGCCAACTGCAGAGGGCAGTCTGCACGTGACACCAGGAACGCTTGCGTCGGCCTCACCACAACTGACGTGCGTCCGGTCAGACGTATTCGATTATGTATTGTTGTGCCAATTTACATGAAATGAGATGAAAAATTGAGTTAGTTTTGTTTGTGAAATTATCGTTAGTATTCAATTGTGGCTGTCATTTATTGGCAATGATTATTGTCATACAAATCCTTATTATAAATACAAAAGTTTAGATGGGTGGATGAATTGTTATAGCTGAAAAGATCTGTTTGAAATTTGGCACACTGTTAAATCCACAAAATTAATACAAAAAGAAATGGAATACCGCAAAAGCAAATTTTCACTGACAAACCACGTGGGTGGTGGTGGAAGCCCTTATGCCAAAGATTTTGTTATTATTACGCTTTTATATCCATTCAAAGGTTTCGGCGTCACCGAAACCACTGAACGGATCTGAAGGAAATTTGGCATAAATATAGTCCAAGATATGTAAATGAACATAACGTACTTTTTTTGACAGACCACGCAGGAAAAACGGCAGACAGTAATTGAATATTTGTGATTTTTTCTGGTAATCTGAATCTCCAAATAGTACATGTAACAGAAATACTCTATTCAGAAATCTATTAAATTTGAATTTAGAAGGTGTCTTTAAAAATGATTGCGCCATCGAAGCTAACAAATTTTATTTAATTGGTGTTAATATTAGAAATGACCATATTACTAAAATTCTTCACTCATACTTAACTTTATGATACAAGTTTAATGCCAATCAAAGAAGGTCAAATTAAGACGTTACTCATATTGATTGTCCAAACTCTAATGTAATATTGAAAGAGTGATCAGTAGGGCATCCAATATGTTGAAGTGGGCGTAGTGATTGGTTGTAATGGTTGTGGCAACAAATTATGACTAACTCAATATTTTTATTATGGTCTTAAAATCTTTCTTTCTAACTTACGACTGAGTATTTGCGTGGGGCTTGGAAATTCGATAGAAATAATTATATTCGGCTTTAAGGCGCTGTGCAAAGGGAAACACTGAAAAACTCTCAATTTTTCGTCGCGCAGTTTGCCGTATCGGTATATACTACAAACCAGAAAATTAATTTGGATAAAGTCGAGGATCTAAAAAAGAGATTTACCTAAAAATATTTCATGTAATTATAATATTTTCGTAAAAAAAAGGTCACAAAGATGACCTAGAGAATTACCTAAAAATTTCGTTTCGTAAAAAAAAATATTTTTATCATATTATATAAGTCCGTCTAGTGATAATGTTACTATCCCATTACTACCAGTGGGTGTCGTAAAAGGTCACTAAGTTAGTAACCAAGTAGCAGACAAGATCACTGCGAGAAAAGGAAAATCCAAAAAAAAACCATCTGGCCAGCGTGGTATAGTAGGCTAAATTCCCTTCACAATCTTTAAAGGGGACTCGAGCCCAGCAGTGGGACGTTTATGGTTTGAAATGATATGATCATGAAATAATCCTTAAGAAGGAGAATATAATGATGAAATTACCTTTTTAACCATTTGGTAAGGCAAAATCAGTTTTATTATGAAGTCTTTTAATTATTTTTCAACATGTCGTGACATGATACTCGTAACATTTAATATATAAGGAACTAAGCTTCCTATTTTTTTAAGTCAAATTATATTTAGGTTAAAGAGAACTGTTGATGAATTTATTAACAGTTTCATTCAACTTAGACATAATTTACCAACAATATTAATAATTAATTACAATAATAAAGCTCAAAACTTCACCATAAAGTTAGGTAAAGGTTACCAAAAGCAAATTTACTTTGTATTTTCGTGTTAGATAAACAACTTTCGTTTACTTATGAAAGTGTGGGCGTCATTCTGCTGTCTAATAATCTCCGGAATAATTCAAGCACCTGCAGTCCACTGAGCTATAAAATGTTGACGTCACAACTGAAGGCTAGAATGTAAAGTTTGCAGTATTTTCTGCAGTCTCATAATACCAGGTGTCACGGAATCGCTAATAGTTCTTATCTGTCCGATTTATTTGTTTGCTAATAAACAAGATAGACAAACAAAAATAAACGCTAAGCAGCACATTTTAAGGTGTATTATTATGTGATTCAAATATGCGCATTTTATTAAATAAATGCAAGTGACTGCGGATTTCGTTATAGTGTTTTGTTTATTGGTAAGAGATTAATTATCTGAACCTGAGTGTGTCCTAATCTTTAATTGAGTATGATCTGATAAGATGTTAATGTGACGTAAGTAAATGTCGAGTTATGCAAAGCGCTAACCTAACAAAAATATACAATATACGCGCCGAATGCACTAAACATTATTATAATTTCATTGACAAATATTTAAATACCAATTTACTTTTGACCAATTGCCTTTGAATTTTGTATTAACAGCGTAAAATTTGTGGTGGTTATCAGAATGAAGCATGAGCAATGTATTTCATTTAGTCATAATTTTAACCCAAAAACGTCCTACTACTGGGCACGGGTCTACTCCAAAGAATTTTTATTTGGAGGAAATTTAGCTTACTATAACACGCTGGCCAGACGGATTGATATTGAGTTTGTTTCGAAGTTTCTATTACTTGCAGTGCTTTAGTCTCTGGTTACTCCCTTAGTCGCCTTTTACGACACCAACAGGTTGAGTTGGAGTAGTGGCAGTATGTATTCTTAATCCGTCACTACATGGATATTTAGTATTTCATCTTAAATTCTTAATTAAAACTTCATTTTACTTAAATCATAATTTCATCTAGTATTTAGTATCTTAAATTATTTTTATGGATCTAATTTACCCTCTATTCCATCTACATGCAGATCCTATCCAGCAGTGGACGAATACAGGCTTCAGCCTGTATTCGTCCACTGCTGGATATAGGCCAATTTGCACGCCAAGTACCACGGTTTGCGGCTGCTCTCTTCCAGTGCTTGTCAGCCCTCCTGCAAAGATCACCTCACCTAATCTGAGGATATCCTAATACCGTTGCTTACTGGTTGTTAAGCGGTCACTATGCAGATCGCACACACACATCTTCAGATGATGAGTGAGTATAGCCCCTCTTTACAAAGCAAAGCAGTTGCATTTCAGATTTTGCTCTATCACCATTGATCAATGCCGATTTCAGCCCTCTACTTGTAAACATGTTCATCAATATTCCTACACTGTGACTCAAAGAGGAGAGAAACGACCAGATGGTATCACGTCCTCTTGTTCATTATCGTAGAAAACTCACAGAATGCGAGGCACTAGGTATGAAACAGGATTATGAACTCGTGTAAAGAGGTACTAACCTATTGCATTCTTTTAATTCTTGTCTTTTAAGAGGTTTTATCTTGCTCGACAAAATGCTGCAAAACCATTGACCTCTTACTTTATTATTTTTTAGCAATGTAAGTACCACACATTACAAAAATACGACTCATGTAATACATAAACTTTATAGTTTTATCTAGATGACACCCCAGTGACACAGCCAAATTGAAGCAATTTAAGGTCAAAGACCTCAGGTGATTTTGACTTTCAATTAGGTATAAAGTCGTGACATGATAAAATGGATGTCTTATTTTGTTCAATTACAAAGGTGAAGAAACTTGCAGTTAAATTATTCATCGTGAACAGATTTATTCTTTTTTTTGAATTTAAAAATGGAACGTTGAACTGTTTTAGCTCAAAACATATTGTTACGATATTGGCTTTTTTATACCACGACGTATCAAACATGTGTGCCAGTTGGTAGGTACCTAAGCCGTTACCGTAAAATATCGACGCCTGCCACGTCAGGGGTATCATGAGCAAGCGACTAAGCTATAGTAAGTGGAAACCATCATCCATCCATAGATATAAACAAGTGTTTATTTAAAAAAAACAAAAAACCCGACTGCTTTGCCTTGCCAAAAAGTAGCCTTCTTCAGTCTATATTATTAATTATTATGTATATTATAACTTTGTGAATTTTGATAGTTCAAAATCGGTCAAGCTATTTAGGTTACAAGAGACAAGTGGAATCGCGGGCAATAGTTAGTGCATATATAATTGAATTAGGCTATTAATTAGCTTTTATCTGATACTCATATTGCAATAGGATTAAAAAAAAACGTATGTTTTTACAGTCTAAGGCCGCCATATTGGTTTTTTGTTGACGTCACATAGCCTATGACACTCGGGGTAAAAATACAAATCTGATGACGCCTCACACTTTCACCTCACAAATCAGCCAAGCCGTTTAGGCTACAGAAGGTTACAACGGAACAGAAATGCCCACATACATACATACGTGCGAAAAACATTAACCTCCTTTTTGACAGTCGGGTAAAAAGAGACGACCATAAAAACTCACACTGTATGAGTACATACAGCAACACAGCTATTTCCCCTGTGTAAAGCGCTGCAAAGTATATAATTCACACTGTTTAGTAAAACTATCATATTTGTAGTCTTCTACTCACTTTCAAATCTCAATAATAATAAATTTGCCACAGTGAAAAGCCGCCAGCAAAACCGACGGTTAGTCAAAAATGCAATACTCTAACAAAATAACATAATAGTGTTTCGTGGTGTTATGAAATGTCAGATGTCTGTATACAGAATTTCGTCTGCCCGCATCGGTTAACCACAACTGAACTGCGGGCGACATGCCTCTCAGCTTCACAATTCGACCAATAACAATGTTATTACTCTCTATAGCTATATACAGATATATATTGCTAACTTCCTCTTGACTGACGTTTTGACATAGAGTATTGAATAAATCTATCAATTCCAAGAGAAGAGATGTGTAATAGAGTTATTATATCACTTACTCATGTTTCTTTGAGGTGTGAGTCTGAGTCACAGCTAGGTTTCTCAATCTTATTTAGCAGTCCAACTATAGTAAGAAGTAGGTTTGTCTATTGTTAAAGAGACTGCAGCCATATTAATAACACGATAGACTATTGTTGTCGTTTCTAAATGTTAGTCTAGAAACTTCCCTTGGAATCACTATGCTGGAAATAAAGGCATCTCACCTAGGGGGTTTATATGAATTTCGACATTCGAATGTTCGGTTTTGATGTCGCTGTCAAATTTAATTATGTATTCAACAAAGTTATTTTATAGAGTAAAATTCTGTGTCAGTTTTAGTAATAAAAAATAAATATACGTAATATTATCTTTATCAAAGAGCACTAAAAGAAACGTATGTATACTTCAATATACTTTTATTAGACTTTTTTTTTTCTTAAAATTTAATATAATAATGGTTTATTTTCTGCCTCTCCGGGCAATGCCCTCATATTATCATCCGCATATTCGTCCACTTTCACTCCCCTTTTGCATCACGAGCAGTGACAGGAGGTACTATCATTCATATCTGTGTTTATTTAGCCATTTTCATACTAAATTATCAACATAACGACCAGTTCTATCTCAAATGTTACGTGGTATAATCCCATATGATGAAAATTGATATGATTTTACTAGAAACGGCCTACAAGCTCAGTTAATTTGTCTAAAAATCCAATATTTAAAAGTAAAATATTTTTATATGATGAATTTGTACTAGAGTTCAAATAAGTTTCAGCAAATTATACATCAGTGCGTTTGAAAAGAAATTACTGATTTTAATTCCACGGCAGATTTTTGTAATTATTATTTGAGAACTTTTTAGGCTTGGTTTATTTTTGGTAAGTAATACCTACTTAGGTCTATAAATAGTTTTGTGAACATCAATTTTAATTAATAACTAGATGATAAAGGATGAAGTATCCAGTTTTTTAAGACATCGACCAATAATTTATTATTAAAATATTCTTAAAAAAATATGTATCGTAAATTTCCAAGTAATATTTTCACATTGGCCTTTATATCAGGTAATACAATACTGGCACAAAAAATATGAATACCAGGCATCGTTAATAAAATAGTCGTCCCAATGTCACTTACAATGAACTTCAGTGCGTACTGGCTGACAAAAAACTTATAACTCTGAAAACAATTGAGCAATTAAAAACTGCACATTTATTTTAATCCAATTATACAGTCGCCTGGTTACAAGAAAATGTTGCCTAGCCACCAATGAATAAGGGTATGGTATCTGACCGGTTCCTCAAAGATTAATCTATGCATTTTTTCAAACTAAGATATGTCAATCAAGTTCTATACTATTAATACCAGGTAGAAGGAACGCTCTCAGGAATTTTATTCAATTTATGGAAGCTTATGTTTCACAATTAAATCCGATATAAAATGTTATATTTATTATTTTAATTTTGCCATTATTTTGTTGTTTAAAAGCAGAAAATATTTTTTCATTTGATATTTTGACTGTATAAAGACGTGTAAGTTCGATCTCCTTAAATACAAATATATATTAAGAAAAAATACAATTGTATATGCGGCTTCTTCTTCAGTAGATAAAGGTTTTGGTGTATATTATATTTAAGTTGGTGGCGATACAAAATTATTTCCATAACGCCACAGCATTGCCATAAAAAAGGAATATTGCCACACTAAAAAAAAGGGCTTTGTGTTATCAACGCCCTTTAGTGCTTAC
Source organism: Laspeyria flexula (assembly GCA_905147015.1). Lineage (NCBI taxonomy): Eukaryota > Metazoa > Arthropoda > Insecta > Lepidoptera > Erebidae > Laspeyria > Laspeyria flexula. The sequence continues at coordinate 8,535,872 of LR989963.1, forward strand.
TGCAAATATCGACGCAAACCTGAGATCGATGCCTTTGTTAATCTTCGCTAGCACGGCCTTCAATGTTGTCCACACAGTATATAATTCAAGTTTTTGTCTTTCAATATGCGTATTATGTGCAAATTTATTAAGCACACGACTATCCCGTGTTCGAATAAGGTAAAGTTTATCGGTTCATTCATCAATTCTTATACAGCTTAATATTTTTTTTTGCAACGCATCTTTCATCAAACAAACTTAACAATAATATTGTATTCTTAAGACATGTAATTTGATGTGACTTCACATGATTGTGTACCCACATGCAAATGTCCCGATAATAAGCAGTTAAGTCGTGAATCAGAATTTGGAGATTGATTTGTCTTTTTTGACTCCTGTCAGCGAATAAGCACAGCTTTGCTAGCGTATAACGTCTCATTGTGCTCAGTTCATTCAGTACTTCATAACTTAGAATCACGCACATTTTTCGAAAAATGCATCATATCCACTTTTCGCCAGCTGTTTGGTCCTATTTAATAGAAAGCAACACTATTGCAATTACCAGACTATACACTAGGAATGTTGTATGCTGCTTTTCGAGCTTCCTTGGCCACCAAAGAAATTACCATTTTATTTATTTATATTTCTTGAATCCAAAAAGTACATTCAATAATAATTGTACAACACCTACACACAGGCGAACTCAACTCAGAATTTTATAGATTTTTCAGATATTCAGATGTAGAGGAAATAAGTATATACCTGTTGAAAATAGGCTTCTCTAATGACTTTATCTAAGTTTAAAAAGTAATGAATTTTATTGTTTAATTTTTTATATTAATTTAAATTCGTTTCCTTTTTTGTGAGTGTAAAATAAAAATCATATGAATCACTTCTTAACATATATTTTTAGTTCATCGTGACACTTCCATGTTTTCTAACATGCTTGTTTCACAATAAAGCGCAACATGGTGTCCAACCATTACCATTATCATTTGCTTTACAATGAAAAGGGCCTATCCTGATCTGATTCAAAGGAAACCCATTTCGGCCTAATAACATTAAACATAAAGAAACAGCGGGGTGTATCAGTGTCACCCTTTTATACACGTTTATGAGTTATTTTAGATGAATCTACTACAATCACAAGTAGGGGCATATTTAACTGTATAGAAATGGGTTCTTTGCTTTACAATTACTTAAAATTTACATTACTTCATTTCAAATTTAATAATATCATTTAACTGCCTCGATGCACTAGATGTAACTTCTGATAAAGATACAATTTAAGTCATATGTGTGCATTTTTATTATATACATTTAACAAATAAATACAATGGAAATATTTTATATCCGCTGAATGATGCCGTACTGGTGAAATACCTAACCTGTATCAGTTCTTTTATATATCTACCATTTTAATCTTAACACTAACTATGCTATGAAATATTTGTCACATATATGCATATTGCACGCCTTATTGCCGTTAAAACCACAAACTCTAGAAAAAACTAACACAATCTGTTTCATTCAAAATTTTAAGAGCATGCCATTTCAAAACCTAACTCAGTGTCAACGTTTGTTCTGTAGTATAAAGTTATAATACAGTTAATCTGAAAAGAAACGAATTTAATTATAACAAAGTAACATAATTTCACTAATATTAACTAAAAACAGTACAACAATAATTCACTAACGAATTACTAGACATGGCTACTAGCTATAAACTCATAGTTCTGAGTATAATAAAGGCTCTGTTTATCTCTATAAACAGTTAGCCTACCGGTAATAACAAACAGTGGCTCGGGAAGTCTCGAGGCGTCATACAATTGCTGGTATTGACGAGAACTGTACGATAACGGATGTTTTATGCAAATAAGTAAGTGGTTTAGAATGGGTATAGCAGTTTCTTAAGTGTTTTACAATATCTACTTAAGAATATAATATAAGGTACTAGAAAAACAACTTCAAGTATGGTTCTGGGAAACAAAATAAAACTATTAACACCGATTTCACAACACAAAAGCACACCCAGACTTCAAACAAAGATAACGATCTGCAAAACGCTGCTAACAGAAACTAGATGGAAACGCGATGTAGGTACTTATTAGTATACGGAGTTTGCCCAAGGGGCTACAGTATAGGATTCTTCAAAAACGAATTAACTGGTGCCACTGGTGTTGCAAGCCTCCACGGTAATCAATTACCATCAGGGTCATACGCCAATTTGCCACCGTCATCGTGGTATATAAAAAAGTTCAACACTAGTAACAGCTGATGATGAAGATGTTAATAATGACAACTAAAATAATATTAATAATATTCTACCACATTCATACAGCGCCATCTAGTCCCAAATTCAGCAATTATATTTTTGTTGTGTTATACTTATGGGTACTAAACAACTGATTAATTTTTTTTTGTAAATACATTCATATTATAGATAAATTACACCCAGACACAGAACAAACCTTTATACTCATCACACAAAGATTTGTCCTGGGTGGGGAACCCACGACCTCCAGCGTAGCAGTCAGAGTCACTAACCACTAGACCAACAGGTCAGTCATTAAGTAGTAATTAAGATTATGAAATAATATTTTCCTATCAACTTAAGCTTGAATTTTGTTTCCTGGTACTTTTATTATTTCACAGGACAGTTATCGTGCCATCATAAGATTTCGCCGAAATGTTTTTATATAATGTTAGTCATGTCAAATGTGCGATATATTTATTAGTCATCGTCAAAGCATCGTCTGACTTCCTTTTTATTATAGTGTAAACGTAACGTGTTATTAAGAGCTATTAAAACCGTTTAAGGATGGTATGTAATCCACTAAATAAATTGTGTCTTGAATAATGGACTTTACACTTCATTTAAAAAAATGGCAATCGCTGTTGTGGTCTGTTAGGACTGCATCATTTAAATTGCAAGCACCTCTGTGTTTGACTTCGTCTTCGTGGACTGCATCTAATATATCAGACATAAAAAAATAAAGTATGTTAATACAAAGACTTTTTATTTTTAAGAGAAATCAGCTCTAAGATTATTGAAAGATTAGTGTTATTAGAAAACTATTTACATTCTCATGAACAAAAGATATAGTGGAGATTCAATTGGTTAGATATGAATGTGCTGTTAGGCATGTGAATTTTTATTCTTATATTTTCTGATACAACAATTTTATTAAATATCAATAAAAGCATATTACTTGCTACTATTTTTACTTACATAATAATCCCCAAGTGCTATTCAATATTAAAGTTAGCTTCCTATAATATTATCTCATTAAATATTACAATAATTATCTCTGTAAAGCTACCGCAACTTGTATTTAACGAGCGCTACAAAACCTGCTCTTGCAAGTTATCAATCATAAGCTAAAAAACTCAAGTTCACTTGTTATTAATACTTGGTGGAGCCGGTATCAGGACAGAACCGGATGTTTTTGTAACCATCCGTAATAAAATTGCACGAAGAACTTTATAAGCCATACTTATTGCCTTTTAACCGCCAAAAAAGTACTAAGTTAGAAAGAGATAGTTGCAAGCACGGAGGCTGGATTGAGGAGTGTTCAACGAACGGAATGGTCTATGTTTCCCCGAACTAAATCGACCTTTTTAGATCTGACATTAATGAGTTACACAGCCTATCCTTTGTCCGAGATATTACAATAATGTACATATTTCATGCGATCTATTTAGTTTTTTGTATATCTATCCGCAACCATGAAGCTTATTCAGTTTTGCGAGGTAATGAGCAAAAACTCGGTCATGCACGAGCGCCAACTTTATTTATGGTTTACGAGCAAGCGGCACCGTGAGATTTGTGATCGTTCGTTAGCAAAACCATAGCAAATTTTATTGGTATAAAATTCAAAGGAAAAGTGCAGAGGGATCGAGCGTGATCTGTTATTGAAAACTTGTTTTGTAGCTAAATAGCGAGAGTTTTCTATAAGAAACGTTTAAAGAATATTTATGTGATTCAAACAATTAATACTAATTAACGAACGAATATGAGATCTCTTTAACTGTATGGTAGATAGAGTATATTATATTTATCCGTGTAGTGACGGATTAAAATACATAATGTCACTACCCCATCTCAACCCGTGGGTGTCGTAAAAGGCGACTAACGGAGTAACCTTATGCAGACAAGAGCACTGCGAGAAAAGGCAAATTTGAAACAAACCCTATACCTGTCTGGTCAGGTCCTCACCCGTCTGGCCAGCGTGCTATAGTAGGCTAAATTTCCTCCACATTCTTTAGAGGAGACCCATGCCCAGCAGTGACGTTTATGGGTTGAGATGATGGAGATAGAGTATAAAATAACATCTAGTCATGAATAACGTGTTATATAACGCGAATTCTGTATGTGAACAGCACTTTGAAATGCCAGCTTAAATTGCTAGTTATACCTCGCAATCCAAAAAAATAATAATGCTTTGGAATTAATGTAATATCTACAAAAAACTCTGTTTTTTTATTTAATAGTTACTGATACTCGGTGGCCAGTAACGCTTTATAAATTGCATCACGTACTTCTCATATCTACTTTGTATATAGAACTGAATGTTAAACCACTTGATCACTCATGATACAGATCATTAACGAACTAGTTTTATCGGTTCAGTTGATTTAAATTATGTTACTTCTTTGATATATCAAAACTATGGTAAGTTTTTACTGTTCATACACTAAATTTTGTGTTGAAAACTATAAATACTTACATACTTAAATGTATTTAAAAAAAATGTATAGAATTCACTACATCAAATAGTAAAACGATTATAAAACACTAATATCTCCAAATTAATGATATTAGAAAATCAAAAGACGTGATACAAAATATAATTCCTTACTATTAACTCCTACAGTTTTAAACAGAAGACCCCTACTTGATATTCTGAATTTCAAATGACTTCGGGACCAACTTTAGAACACAATCGCGTTTTAGTAGAACAAAACTTTGTATACAAAAGACCTTTTTTTTAATTTATTCTGATATCTTTAAGATAAAAGCTACATAACACAATTGTAGAATACTTTAACATCGACGAAACTTTCTAGAGCATATCTAAACATTGTAATTTGGAGAACATCAAAGAAAATGTTTTAGATAATATAATTACGCAGACTTGTAAGTTTTAACTTAACGATTTTATTCCAAGAATCCCAATCATGATATTCACAAAGGGCCGACAATAGGGTAAATGGAAACCATCTTCGCGTATCTGAGAGACGTTAACAATTATGCAAAGCCCGAAGCTTCTCCGAAGGTACTTGATCAAGAACCACTTATTAAGATATCGCGGTCACATCGACCATTACGCAATGGAGGAGGTTGGCAAGGCAATTTCTTTACCCCGTAATACCAGCCTGTGGAATTACCATGACAGTCATCAATAAAATTTTACCGTTCATCCAAGTTTAGCGAACAACGAGATCATCGATTTTCATAATCTGATTTGATGGAGATAATTAATTCAATACGTCCTTCCTGAATAAAAAATCCTAATAACATTTCATTCCACATAAATAAATTTTTAGAGCTGTTTGATCTACCGTAGATCGTAACGTTGATTAATCAGTACTACAAAGTTTTTAAATATATATTATGTTTGAAAACATCAATCACACCAAAATTAAACATTAGCCAGGTAACAATTTCATAGTTGACATGTTGCGTGGCCGCTGCTGTCGGACGGGGCGGTCAATTTACATCAAATTACATTGAGTGTCATTAATGAAACTCAACCAACCTTAATTTGCTTTTAAAGTTGAGCTCAATAGTCCTTATGCAACGAATATAACGATTAAACTCCAATAAAAGTCAACATTGTCGATGCCAAAAACAATTTGGAAGCGGTGTAAAACTAAAAACTGCAACAAAAAGGTGGTCCCACGAAAATGGACGTCGCAGATGACACCGAGGTGACTTTAATGACAATTTAATAGCATTGCCTTCTGTTGTCGAGAGAAAACGTGTAATCAACGCAAGCGATAAGACCCCATCATGGCAAGAGGATGTTTTTTGTCACAAAAACAAATTGGCCACTTCTTAGAATATGATCCAGTTTGGCCTGGTAATGATTTGGTTTGAAATTACAAGCGTCCTGTTATTATATGACACTAATGACATTGCTATTATATGACCTTTTTGCTCTACAGATTCAAATAATAACTTCCTAGGGTGATTTTCAAGAATTCGTATTAAAACCGGTTTATAACCCTTCGTCTTAAATTACAATTTCAAAGAACGTGTCTGCAACCGTGTTAATATTAATAAATGCTTTTAGTTATTTACATTTTGCTTATTCAGAGATATTCCAGTCATGAACTACGTATGATAATATTTTTACAGAGGCTTGGGTTAAAAGTTTTACAAGGCGACTTTTCGCGACGTCTTTGCTTAGTTAAGAATTCGGACGCGTTAGGTATATTTGAACGCTTTGATATAGGTGTCACGTTCTTGGTTATCTTAAACACTCTGACAGTGGCACCCTCTAAAATGATAGGTAGGTAGATACAGGCGTTTTATATTCCCTCCGAGTTCTTATTACCATGCACGGGATGTCTCTTTAGTATGCGGGGTTTGCTACGACACTTATTAGTCTCAAAAATTCCGAGGTTCTTACAAACTTTCCGATGTAAAATGTCCCTACTTCGACCGCATTTAAAACTTAGGTACCTTATGTTTAATACATAGACGATATTGCTTTTGATAAAGCGGTTTACGAATCTAAAATTTAAAGCACGATCGAATACTAATGCGTCGATGTTTTGTTTGTGTCGCGGTCATAAATATTAACTTGGAACATAGCGAGGTGAAAATTTTAGAGATGCACTTTTAAAATCCCCAATTTTAGACAACAATCAGGTTTATGAGTGTTTTAGTTATACTCTGTCCATTCGTTTATTTTCTTTTTCACAGTTCGCGAGTATCCAATTTAGTGATGGCCTCACACGTTATTGACTCGATTTAAAATACTAAATAATGATGAACTTTTAATCGATTCTACACATTGAAATATTATAATAATTTGCTACTAAGACAAAAATATATTTGAATTTTTAAGTAGGTATTTCTGTTTCATTATGTTTGGTTTGCAGTTACTGTTGAATTTCAATATTTTGATGTTATTCATTGTAAATAAAACAATTTACAGATATACCTAATTGAAATATTTCTAATAGTTTACTTTATTTTCGATTAATAACAATGCTGTCAAGACTTTTGACCTCTTTACGGCGTTTGACAAAAATACCACATAAACAGTATAATAATGTCTAGAAACGGTTACAAATAGTTTAATTTAATGAAAATATATTATGTAACATAATTATTTTATTTACCCTGTGTTTTTAAAGATAAATTTAACAAGGTTAGCTGACAAAAAGAAAATAAAGAAATGGTCATTTATGTTGTCGAATTTAACATGTACTCAAAATAACCGGTGCCCCTTTTTGTGTACAATTGTTATGACAGTGTAAAAATAAATGTTGGCATCAAAAAGTTGTAATAATTCTAAAGATTGTCTATTTGTAATTTCTCCGACAAAAACTTCATAACACAGTCTAACATATTTTTTTAGATAGTCATTGTTCCCAAAAATGATCTTACAAGTTTTAGACGTGTCTACATCAACGAGTGATGGCGAACATGAAATATTAATTCATTCATGTCACTTCGATGTTACACTATGGAAATCGTTAAACGTTCCCATTGTTCAGACTGAGTACACTATTTTTCGTGTTTAAATGATATGATGTTTTGAATTTAATCTTAATATATTATATTGCTTAGATAGGCAATGTACACTTATTAAAATTAAATTTTTGCCAACAATATTAACTAATATGTAAGTAAAAAAAATATTATTTACCAACATGATACTTTTCAAAAATACACCACACAATGTTATAATACTTGTCTTGTTTGTGTAATCCACAGAGTTCAACGATACAGTAAGTTTCATTTCAGTCTAATTTATGCACGTAACGTACAAACACTTATTTTGTAACAACAGCATAATGTTTTACATGCAAATAGTTGCAGTAGCGGCTTATTTCTCAGATTCAAAAGTCGAACATGCTATTTCCACTCGTTTGTTTTGTTGCCAACACTATACAGTTTCCCTAAGAATTACTGTTGGCCACACGTCTGTTCCTTTTATAATAATTTAGCCGATAATGCGAAAAATACGTGCCTTTCGCCGTCTCAGCAATACGTGAGTGGGACCTTATTGCCACTTATTGCTCTCGAATGAAGCGAAATTATAATCTTAATGTGGTAACATTCCGTTTTGATTGGAGGAACTTTTACCTACATGCGCAAGTTCTATTGTGTGGAATGAGCTCCAGAATAAACAATTGCCGCCCTAATTAGACACGTTTCACGTCATTTCTGCGGGTTATTAGGGATTGTGGTTGTTAGCTTAATTTCCTGTGTGGTTTTATGTTTATTACATAAAATTCTGGTATTCTGATCCAATTATCTATGGTACTGTTATACTGATAGATTGGAATTCAATTGCGTAGCTCGCTCTAGTTGAATTTTATAATGAGGAAAATTGATTCTGCAGTAGTTTAGATATTTGTACTACTTTTTATAGTGCAGAAGTAAATAACTTGTGGCCGATAGTTGGTCTAGTATACACACAATGTTAAGAACATAATACAGCATTACGCCTTTTTCCCCGAAGGGGTAGGCAGAGGTGTTTCACACCCATATTTCGCCAACTATACTTCATCATCAACCGGGAACATTAATTTGTTTACCAAACTCCGGGAAAATCTCAAGTATTGGAATTTCGTAAAAGAAAAGCCCAATACTATTTTCACCCGACCTGGGAATCGAAACCGTGACCTCTTGCACAGCAGTCGTATACACTTCCCGCTGCGCCACCGAGGCATAATAGAACATAAATATAGTATTAGAAGTTTGATAAAGTGCTAACCTGGTCAGAATTAAAAATGCTGAATTAACTTCAAAAATAAAAAGATCCCATAACTGGGACTGTTGTATGTGACCTCCTTAGTAACTCTATAAAGAGAGGTTATAGTTGGTCTTCTGTAGGACTTCATAGAAGTAATTTTAGTACACTTTAGTACTTATTTCATTTTGAGTGAGAAACCTAATTACGTTTTTCAAAGCTTTAATGATAACAGGCTATTAAAAATAATATATAATAACTATTATAGCAGTAGCGATTAACTTCGTTTCACGTTTACGGCATATTTCTGATGCAATCAACACTTTTTAATTTCGCAATAATATCCAAATAGTATAATATTTCCCACCAGAGTTGATCTAATTCAATAGATATGCCAACGAATTCACGGCAGCCCATAAAATAATAAGATTTAGATACATAATCAAAACTGAGCTTCAACTAAAATAATGTGGGTGTATAAAAAGATACAATTTTCCGCTTCTATGCGTTGATATCGAAGTCCGTAAATTGTTCGACGTGACGTCATATTTGGTGGAGCAAGATTGACTTGTCTATCTAAGAGCTGTCGATCTTATGATAAATCTATGATAAATGATGAGCACGAGTTGCAACCGTGGAGGTTAGTTAAGACTGCTTGCGATTATATCTATCCACAGAGTGTTACTTATTGATGAACTATTTGAAAATTCTAAACGCTTATAAAATACCTGGTTTTTTTAGTAGTTAAGCTTAATTGCCACCATGATGCATAAAAAAATTTTCGCTATTCTTTTTTCAAACTATTAAAAAGTCAACGTTATTTTAAATAATTTATTTTTAAGAACAAAACTTTTACAGCCAGTGCTTTTTAAATCATTTAAATTCAAAGGAATTTCAAACTCGAAAGTTTTAAGACCTATGTGTCATTTTTATAAGAACTTTATTAAGTGTCATTATGTCTAGTGATATTACATTATCTTTACACCCGAGACGGATTCAACAATCATTCTTGAGTTTTAAAACTGATTTATGATTTTGATAGCTTAAAAATGAATAGGTATTTCTTGGTCTCGAATTTCTTATGACTCAAATTTTGTTGCTGTTAAATATAATTATTGTGCCACGAGAATCCGTTGAACCTTAACCACTGATCGATAGATAAGACTGGCCACTTGAATAAAACTCACTTTATACGTGTATGGATTCATATTTAGACACAATTTTAAAAGATTTTTATTTTCATAGATTTGAATAGGTCTATAGTCTTTGAACTACCTACCTAATTAAATTGTATTTGAAGTGGCATTTTTCCCATATCATTTAGTAACCCGTAGACATAGAAAAAATAATATTGGGAGATAAAAGAACTTAACTAAGAATATTTTTTTTAACAGTGTACTCGTAGTGACGAGTCGACTCGTAGAGACGAGAATCAGTGGATAAACGTATGTTAGCGTAAAATATATTCTTAGTTAAGTCCTTTTATCTCCCAATATATTTTTTTCTTTAAGTATATATTACTATATAGATAGTATAGTACAGTACTACGGGAAGCATATCTATAAATAAATAAAAAAAAATTACAAATCATATTTGTTTAATCAATAGTTATGATTAACCCGACCGACAATACTTGATAAAAAATTAAGTTCAACGTCTATTTGAAACACAATATCTTCAATTGGATAACTATAGATAGATTATTATTAAGTTATGAAGGCATGTAATCTGAGATCGCTGCGTCCCTCATCTAATTTATTTCTTACTTATAAAAGAACCATACAAAACATTTGTTCTTAATTATACGATTGATTGGGACTTATGACAGGTTTTTTTAAATAAAATAGGCTATCTAAAGAAAAAAGTATTTCTTATATTAGACCAGTAATTCTTGAGATACGATTGTATAAACAAACATTCATAAAACTGCTCCGCTTTTATAATATTATAGATAGAACGGCAGTCAAGCTTTACTGGAGGAAGCGATCCACTGTAAGCAGTAGTAGTTTAGTGTAATAACCATATTATAAATTATTATAGCCTTCTTTGTTATGTAATACGATAGTCATCTTAGTGCTTAACAATTATGGCCAGGAACTACTTTACCGAATTATGATGCTGTTCTCTAGTTTAGATAGCAGTTGGTCGTTGCGCTACTACGTTAGTAGAAAGCAAATGCTTCCGAAAAGTGATACCTGATATTTTACTTAAGAATAGGCTAATGATTTTTTAATCATTTAAATAATTTGTTAAAGTCGTACGTATTAATTTATTGTATATGTAAGCAATAAATAATAAATAAGTAAATTAATTCCACCTTGACGTTTCTATTGATTTTTAGTGCCATAAATTGATTTTTCTATTACACATGGATGTCGTCATACATACTTAGAAATAACGCCTTGCCTCCGGCCATCACGGTAAACCTTTGACAACTCTGACGTTTATTAATTAGAGAATTCGTTTCAAAAAATTATAAGCGTGGGATAAGAAAAATGTCTACACATTCTGCAAATTCATAAACAATTTACCCACGTATTATTTTAAATTTAGTTCTGAGGTCCTGTAATTGAATTTACTGATCCTAACGTCAAACGCATGACAATGAAAGATAGTCGGGGCCTATTGTTGTCCACCGCATATATTTATTCTAAAGGTCTCCGTCATGCCGATGGCGAATCACATTTATCTGCCTTTTATCTCACAAACCATCTGCTTATAAAATATAATATGATATATAGAAACCATGGTATCTACTTTTGAGAAACAATATATCAGGGTAGAACAACGATTTATAAAAGTCTCGAATCAAAACGGATCCGGTCATCCTCTTAAATCGTACGTGCCTACTTACGTTTTTGTTCGAAGGTTATTTTTGGATAACGGCTTTTAGATCACACCATTTAAAATTAAAGATAGTGACTTCTTTTGATTGCCATTTTACATTAGAACAGATAAATTAAAACATCATCTGGTTTTCAAAGTTAGTAGACTAGGGAACTAATTTTCGATACGTCGTATGGCATATTTCCTATGTAGATTCTTTCTCTCGCTATTAGAGGCAATAGTTCTAACAATTCACTGAGATTTGTTCCGAATAAAATGTTGCAATGTTTTCAAAATATCATCTACCGTTAAGAAAATATTGCACAAGCGCTGTCAACATTCTAACTTCAAGAATACATGCGAGCCAGTACAAATGCATAGCCAACACGCCTAATGCATAAAATATGAATCACCTCTTTGAATTTGTCATATCAAAACGATAGGAGTCGATACAGGCCGGATAAGCTCCGCCCACCATACAAACTGCAAGAGATTTCACTCGTTATGACAAGTGAAATATATGCGCATAATTTGTACCGAGTGACTGTCTGATTGGTAACAAATTGAAATTAACCATTTAGGTCAGCCGCTAAAGGCTTTCGTGGAGGCGATTGTAATAGTAATGATCTAGTTTGAATATAAAATATAACTGCTTTTGAAGCCTTTATTGAATCTATAAATGTTATGATACGACGTGAAAAAAATAAATATTTCGAATTTAAAAATCTAATGTAAAGTTTAAATCACAGGCAGAGTGAGAATTCTAATATCTCGGAATCTTGGCATTGACTTAGTTTTATAAATGTTGACAAATTTAAATAAGATCGCTGCTATTTTTTTAATTTTTGAAAGTGTTGTGATTTCGAGTAAACCCTCAGTTACCTACAAGACGATCCAGTGACAAAAATTGTGATGTGTGTGAGCTTTAAGAATAATTTTCAACTTTTAATCAGATATCATAATATTATAAGACAGTGAATTTTATGATATTTACAAAGATTCTTTTATAGGAAACAAGTGCTAATATAAAGGTTACGTGTACATTTATAAATATATAATTTTAAATATACATTGTGCATTCAATTTCCTAGGTTGTAAGCCCCAAATTATAGAGAAAGATTAAAGCAATTGAACTAAGCTCTCAAAAGATTTCCTCTGTCCCAGTCAAGCAATTACTTTTGACGATAGCATGAAACATTCTAACCTCATTTTGCGCACGACAATACGTAATTTATAGTATAAAGAAAAGATGTAAACAAAGATAAACTCATAGTAATTTTGAACAAAAGCATCAGATTTTCATTGTAGATATTTCAGTATACGTAAAGTTAAATACAAATAAACGCTTAGTCACACACAACGCATCAAATAAAGCGAATTCAAACAGACTGTAAAGTGGCTTTTGCATTAAATCTTTGTTTATTTACGACCCACATCGAAGCCTCGCTGTATTGTAAATTATTACCGGCTGAGTTTTAAAACGATAAAATGTTCGTGAAATACAGTGCTCCGATCAAGCGTAGGGTGTAAAAACCGGAAAGCAATTAAAATTAGTCAAACGGCAAAACTGGAGATCTTTATAGGCAGCCAACGTCGTAAAATCATTCGATTTATGTCAAAAGACAACTTGATAGACGACGTGCTATTACTCTCTTAACGTCATTCTGTTCAAAAAGCTGGTCTAACAGGTGCCAACGAAATGCTCAAGAGAAAATTAAGAAGAAAAAATATAAAAATTTTAGAGCTCGAACTATGAATAATAAGTTTTGCATAATGTTACGGATTTAATTTGATACGCAACGCCCACGTACCAAAATATATCTAGAATCAAATTAAATCACAGAAGATTTATACACGTGATCGAATTACATAGACGTTTTATGCCTACAAGACTTTGTTTATGTGCTTGGAAAATATTATTACGTCATTGTTCATGGTTTTTTGAAAAAGGAATATAAGCCATTTGCTCTGTCGCCACAACAGACATTTTAAACAAATAATATAAAACCATAAAATTATTATTAGAGATTTAGAGTCTTACTCTCTCTTGAAAGAGAAAGACTAATCAATAATATTAATTGTGCTTTTCCGGTGGCAGTTATTCTCTAATACCAATTACAATAAATTGCAGAGACAAATAGCTAGCATTGTAATCTTATGTGAATATAACGACAGTAATAAAATCGTTTAACTTCATAATAAAATACAAACATTATCTCTGGGGAATGGGAGCACTAAATTATATGCACAAAACATTTTTATCTCAGCATCCTTTTGTATACTAGGTGTTTAAATTATGAGTGGAAGCGCATAAAATAAGCTGCAGGTATTAAGCTATAAAATTCGATTCAAACGCCACAATTCGATTTAAAAGTAAATTATTGCTGAATCAGCGCAATGGTAAATTGAATATCCGATCATAATGACCTTCGTTTGTGCATAAAGGCGCAGAGTCCGAAGGCGGATGCCGGCCAACTTCTTATTACCCTTACCAGGGACATACGGACATGCCGACTATAAAACCCTAATTACTTTGAATAAATTATCATTTTAATTTAAAGTTTCCATTTGGAGGACGAAGCCAAAAAAAGTTGTAAAACGAATTGGTTTTCAAACACCAGGACAAACGAGAAAAATGATGGCGAAAGATTTTTAATTAACATTTTGAAAGAAACAAGTTGGAGATTTTCTGAATATTTATAAGTCGTTAAATTGATATTTTTAAGTGATAAAACCATTCAGATATTATATATCGTAATTTAAAACATATTTGTTAAGTAAATAATATGTTTTTTATAAACTTAATCGATTTTAATAGCCCAATGATTCTTCTTAAAGCAAACAGTGCTGTAGTAGTTCAAATCTCAAGTACTAAATATACTCGTAAATAAAATCTATAAGCCGTATATTTTAAGCCCTTTTTTCCTCAATGCTACGATCCACATGCTTGTTCCCCCTAGTTTTACGAGTAATGCAGTTATACAATTACATAGTTTAAGTTGCAATTCTGCATAAGTAGTGATCGTAGCCCATTGTTACTTACCAGTTTCTCAGTTAATTCATGCACTAGCGAACAATTAGCTATTGTTTGTGGAGATCGATATAATGAGCGAATAATTGAAAATTAAGCGAACAAATTTTATGGTCATGTGTTAATGTTTTCTGTATTACTGGGCGCTATGTCGCCTGACATAAGTAGAGTTTCACGCATCGATTACTATCCAATTTTGAGCTCGTCGAATACCTGTCGAGAGATCTTTTGTCGCCTTGTCACGTGCCAAGCTACCTCCCGACCTTTATTTTCCAACGAATCCAATGAAAAACGTGCTCTTTCTTATGTCAACAAAACTACATTGTTGTATGAAGCTTATTTAGTGATACCTCTGTTCTATATTTATGTTTCATTGTTGCCGAATCATAACAAACCGGTTAACAATTGGCAGCTTGGAAAATTTTCATTCATTTCATTTGACACATGGACATTATAAGTAACTTTATTGCATATTGTGAGAGTAGAGACAATTCTGACTTTGTGAATGTTTTCAATAAGCTTTCGAATGAATATGAATTGAAAACTTTACATTGAATAAAACATAGTAACAAAATTTATACAGCTCAGGCTCACCCGTATCTGTAAAGGCTGTGGTTAAAGATTATAACTTCCATACATATTACTTCAACGGTATAAACTTAACCACCTAGTGGCAGTTACTTTTTTGCTTATCTATTATAATGTTTCTTTACTAAGTAACCTTCTCTGGTGGTTTTTCGCATCTATGTTCGATTTCAAGTCCGTCTTAAGTTTAACAGTTACGGGTAGCTCTACGCTGTCTTGTAAAATGAACCCAGACTTTTAGACAAAGATCGTCAGACAATAGGTGCTTTGAAGCGGCTTTCATTACCCAGGCCCAGAAAACGCTTGTATAATAATTTGAATGTCTAAACATATATATATCGTTTCAAAGGTATTTACGAATGAATTTTTTTTTATTAGGATAATTTTTATTACTTTCTTATCTTATGACTTTTACAATACTTTTTTTATAAACTAGATGTATAAACAAGATTTCTTTCTTTCATAATGAAAGAGTTAATTAACAATAATGATTGTATATCAAGTTAAAACTTTCAAAATACAAAATTGTAGGCAACCTTCTGTCTTCATGGTTGAACTATTTTTTGGTAATAGATTTGGTACCTATTGACTATAATATTAAGATTATAAAAACACTGCAATAAAGCCGCAATACTGCCAAAAGCTGTAAATGCCAAAAGCTATAAATGTGTCGTTGCAATTTATAATAGTATGTAAGCATACATAATATAACAATATTCCAATATTTAAACTGTGTGAGGCGTGAAAACAAATCGTATAGATATACATAGCTATACTAAAACTATGCAAAACTAATACGTAACAACAATTTGTCGGTTGCATCGGTTTAAATTCCAGATAAAATTACTATTCGCGCCTCGAACATGGCCGGCAAAAAATGGGTTTTCACATGTATTGCATGCAGCTACTAGTTTTTAGTTGACGATTGGTTGATTCTGCTATTTTTAACTGCAATAGCTTTTAAAAGCAATCTTTATTCTGTTAATATTTAGCCAACAATGGTGAGGTCTATGTTTACAGGGGATTACCAGTACAGGCTGATAATAATGATGAATGAGAACGATTTTCAGACAACATTTTAAAAACTAAACTATAGTGAAATTGTGAGAAATCCTAAAATCAAAATATTTTTCTCAAATGCGAGAAAATATCAACCTTATACTAAAATGGTACCTATTATTAACAAGTCTATTGTATTGTTAAAAGTTTAAATGTTAAAGTTATCAAGAGATTATGTGTTTTCTTTTATCTGAAGATATATTATGTTGTTAATATTAATCAAATATAGGGTACGTACGTACCCTATATTTGATTAATAGTACCATTCAGCATAGTGTAAAATATACTTATCGTCGTTTTAAATTATCGTTTTAAAAAGACAACGCCCGCACTAGGGAACAAGCCCTGTGTCGCGGGGAGCTTTACAAACATGAAACTAACGGACACAAAGTACACCCAGACTAGAAACAAATATCTATGAATCACACAAATATTTGTCTCGTGTGGGAATCGAACCCACGTCACCCAGCACGGCGATGTAGTGGCGAGGCGACCACCTTAACCACTGCGCCACGGTGACAGTCAGTATCAGTACATATTATGTATGTAACTGTGGTTTGAAAATAAATATTAATCAAATATAGGGTAGGTACCATTCAGCATAGTGTAAAATATACTTAATTCTTTGTAACGTTTTAGTGAAGACTTTAAATAAAAACACTTGAACGCCTAGTTGTGAAGTCACATCCAAACGTTTTTTTTTTATTTCTATGCTAATTCGAGAACGAAAAGAGAAACGTTAGCTGTTTCTTTTTACTGTGAGTCGTAAAACTGTTTGACAGAAAACCTTATTCTAGTTGAGTCTACGTTTACACAAACGATCTTTGAGTGTTACTTACAAAGAAACTTCGACAGATGGTGCTTGACAATGCATTACAATTATATGAGTCATCATTTTGTTAATCAATTTGTTTAAATACAGGATGGAAGAGAAATAGTACTGTACTAGTTGAAGTTTTGATGATTTATAATACGAATGGTATTAAATACGTAATAGAAACTAAAATAATGGCCATGCTTCAAAGTCATTTAGAATAAATAAAAATTAGGTATTTACAATTTCTTGAATAAATTATAATATTCAACATGAATAATGTCAGTTTTCATTATGAATAATGATAACAAATGAAGATATAACTTTATTTGTTATCTTTTTTTTTTTTAAATAACACATACTAAAACATACTACAACATAATAAAAAACATACATAAACTACAACATAAAAAAAAAACAAAATCAGCTGACTCGGAAGTGCAACGAACGCTCGTCTTTAACCTCTAAGTATTCACGTATATGCTACAACACGGTTAGAATAACTAGAACTAGGTACTAATCTCACTTGCAAGCAAAAATAGACATTATTGTTTTGTAATATACAAACGACATTTACTCTAAGGATGGTAAAGCAATTTTATTGTCGACTATACATGTCAGTATACTCATTCCACCCAGTACTTGCCTATTACAAATCAGGTTTAGAATGTGTAACACGGTCGGCAGATAAAGAGGACTTATAAGAATAAATTACAGCGAGTAAAAGCGTCAATCCGTTTCTTATCTAGATTAGATCATGGTCTTGATTATGACACGATTAAAATTCATATCATTACCGGCCAGGCCCTCGTGGTTAATTCGATTAAACTTATATTGTAAGGGATTAAAGGCACATGTCAGTCAGCTTAATAAGCAATTCAAATTTGGTTAATCCAACGAAATTGGTGCATGAGTGTAATTACTACCCACCATATAGGTTAATTGAAGTGCCACCATTTTCGTTTATGGCTACGGAATAATTGAGTTTTTTTTTAAACGCCCGGTCTATGATTATAGCTTCATTACACATGTTTTCTATGATCATTGGAATATTAATATACACTTTTATTTGTCATTTTGAATATAGATAGATATTTGAAACCGATTTTATAGTATTCTATGAAATTGCTATAATTATGAGTAATAATCATAGCTTTGTTTCGACATATAAAATATGGCATAGATATTTAACATTAAGGCTGTATTGAAATGTTTCATATCGTAAACGTAATTATTTTTTGAGAAAATCTTTACTTGTCATAAAATAAAAACCTTTACCAAATTTAAAGGGTTCTATTTAATGCAAGCGTTTAACAAAAACAAAAAGCCACAGGAGTTCCTAAAATTTCTACGAGAAATTAAGAAAATTCCATGTGGATTATTCAAGCAAAATCGCGATATTCTGCGTAAAACCAAAAAAGCTGGTGATGATCCGTAGGAATAGGATAATGCCAATTTTACTACAGGAGTAATGAAAACAACAGGAAAGAAATCAATATTCTGCTTCTATGTAAACATAGGTTTAAATTGTAGCCTAATCTAAGAGTATACTTTTTTTTGTCGTCAGTTCAGAAACATTAATAAAACAGTCATAAAACTTATCTATATAAAAGTATAGCATTAGAAAGACAATAATTTAATGTTGTTAAAATGTCATCTTGTATATTTACTACATAATTATACTTTTATATCTTCTCCATCATATAATTCGGTTTTGGAATACAATAAAATGTTAACTGACTAATTAGCATTATAATAAACCAGTTTTATTCGTGACTTCGTTTAATAATTAACCTTCTGTGTTATCTTATTTTGAATAGACTTTTTGCCTAACACATTAAAATAATAACAATCAAATTTTGCGTCTTGGAATCGATCGTAGTGTGAATTTGATAGTGGAATCCTACCATTTTAGTGTAAGCTAATTTCTTGAAATTTTAACCCTCTTATTACAAATTACGGACTAAGCATTAAATTGACAAATTTGACACTAAAACAATGGTTTATATCAATTTAAACCTGGTTTAATACTTAGTCCATATTTTGTAATAAGGGGGTAATTATCTACAATCATACTTTAGTCAAATAGAGATGTTACAAAAAGGATAGCCACAACATCGGTGCTTTTGAAATTGTCCCAATACGTAGTTGTGAGTTTAAGGACGTATCTATGGTAGAGCTGTATTGAGTACTAGAGGTTCCCAAATTTCATCAAACATTAAAGTGGTCTTTAAGTGAAAATGAAAAGTGTGCTAATGGTACATGAAGTTACAACTCTAATGAAGAAACAGCAACAAAAATGATGTGAAAAAATCATTATTTACGTCTCTTTGTGACTACGTATAGATATCTTAAAACTCACTCATCAGACAGACTAATAAGTATTTTTTTTAAATATTTTCACACAATCACACAGCGCCATCTAGTCCCAAATTAAGCAATTATAATTGCTTGTGTTATGGTTATGTGTACTCAACAGCTGATATTCTACTTAAATACTTTATACTTTTTTTTGTAAATACATAATAACATAATATATTATAGATAAATTACACCCAGACATAGAACAAACATTCATGCTCATCATACAAAGATTTGTTCTGGGTGGGAATCGAACCCGATCGAATCGTCCAACAGGCCAGACCAATTAGATTAGAACTCTTCAGAAATATTTAGTATTATTGCTATACAATTTGGTAATTAACATAATAAGAGATACAGGTATTATGAATGTTCTATTCTGAATGTTCATTATACTGTGGCATAATGATGGCGGCATCTATAAATCGTTTAATGTCAATTATGTCGGGAATTGCCATACCAATTAAGATTAGGTTGTAGTGATTCAATACATTGAATACAACATTCTTCTCTTGATGTATATGTACTGTTATTAGCAAAATTCACTCAAGCAAATTTAAAACTTATATCTTTACTTATAAAGTTTAAATATAAATAATAGAAATAATGCAAATTTTTGGATTTAGGTATAATAAAAGCCATTTTCTAACAATACTCTTTGAGTGTATTTTTACAATCGAAAGATATTTTTTTTAATTACGTAGACTGGTAGCGATGTGATTTAACATATTATCACGAATATGATAAGAAGCCAGCTACCTTAAATCAGTGAATTGTTGATGTGGGTGTTTCATTAGCAGCCGTTATCTATAGAAATTATTCAACTCACGTCGTATGAAGAAACTCAGACATAAGTGGAATTGAACATTTATCTTCATTAAGGTATATTTTATTGTATTGTAATGGATATAATATTCTAAGTTATCAACAAGTTTTTACTGTTATAATGAGATCGATACGTACCTATTTGAAGTACAGTAATAGGAACTCATTAATGTGCCATCGTTAGGCAAATGTCACCTCTTCTAGAAAGCTGTGAGGGATTAGACTTTATTCGAATCACGCTGGTTCAATGAGGGTCGGTGGATCAAACATACTTTTAGAATTTCTTCTATTATTTCTACAAATATTCGCTGATAGGACAGATTTTAAAATTATATATTTAAAATCATATCAGCAAACGACGTCCACTGCTAAACATAGGCCTCAACTAATTTACGCCACTGCGAACGGTCCTATGCCGCCTGCTACCAACGGCCGCCCGCCACCCTGACCAGGTCGTCGGTCCATCTGGTGGGAGGCCGTCCTACGCTACGCCTTCCATTACGTGGCCTACACTCGAGAACCTTTTTCGTTGGGCTGATAATATGATGATGATGATGATGATGATGATGATATTTAAAATGCGATGGTGGCCGAATGGATGAACCGAGATCTGAAAAATGTGGTGCGCGTTTGATTCCGACCGGCATGCAGTGAAGTGACTTGTATACGTCACAATTAGGAATCTGTCAATCTGCCTGACAGTCTTAATGGGAAAATACAAAAATATTGTTAAAAAAAAAATTGTATATTAAAGCTTATAATCTGTGTTTTTAGGTTCTAAGATCTGTATTACCTATTTTGTCCGCCGTTTGTATTTATCGTACATAATAAAATATTTTTCTCTCTTTCAGTACCAATGTGGATTTCACTTTATGGAATTGTATATACTAGTCAAGTGCCTTACCATCTGCTAACGGTGAAGGAAAACATAGTGAGGAAACCTACATACCACAGAAGAAATTCTATGTGTATGTCTAATCCACCAACCCGCACTAGGCCAGCGTGTGTAGATTATGGCCTAAACCCTCTCAGTTCTTTACCGACAGACCCGAACCCGGCAGTGGAACACTAATGGGTTGTTGATGTATGTGTATAATAGATTTTAATATCTAAAGTTTAAAATATTAAGGACCGCATTCATAGTTATGCTTCTTTTGATAATAAATTTAATCCCAAGTATAAATGATTTGCAATTTGTGCGGAGTCAATAACTCAAGATTGCAAAACCTACAAAGCGAAATACAATAAACAAAAGACACACAAATCGTGATTTGTCAAAAGAGCACAGTCTATTATAATTGTATCAATTAAATGCCAATATTTCGCTGCAGTAACTGACGTTAATAAGATTGCAACACTACCATCCAATATAGGAATGGCAATGGACTGAAATATAAATGTATGAATAATAGGTACTCCACATCAAATCTCAATTACGTATAACGAGAAAATATATAAATTTTAGAGATTCATAAAAATTGAATAATTTTATGCAATATCAATGTTATTATTATGAAATATCTACTTCTAAGAGAAGAAAATTCCCCTCATCCATTTTATGTTTTCATATTTAACTTAGTATTAAAATTTGTAATATAAAATCTAACGTCAACAAAAAATATGTAGTCTAAGGTCCATACAAATTCCGTCCCAAAAAAAATTATAAACATCAGTTCTTTTTTTTTTTTTGAAACCTATATTATTCGTTATTTTGATTAAAAAAAATAATGAGTCACTTTTAGTGCTGCCCCTTTGGTACACCTTAACCTATCCCGTTACCTACTTATCTCTTACATTTGAATCACAAATTATTTATATAAAAAAATTTCATAATCGTCCGGAACCCTCGGCGCGCGAGTCCGACTCACACTTGACCAGTTTTTTAATAGTTCAGGTTAATTCCACACTATCATTTACACTAAAGTATTTGTAGTTACCCATAAAAGCACACCTACCAAAATTTTGAACCGCTTTTACTTAAAAAATAAAATCCCTGTTTATCGTTTTACTCGTGTAACCTCATAAAATCAAACGGAGGCATTTGAAACAAGTTTACATTACAGAAGCCTCTATAAAAAGATAAGAAACCTATTCATTAACCAATAGAACTATCATAATAGCATTTTGGAGCTAATAGAACGGTATTGTGTATAGCAGTTTGTATCGAAATTACCTTTATTGCTAGGTAGGGACAGGGTTTGAGCGGAGGTATGCTGCGACGTCGAACGCGTCCTATAAATCACTGGTCCACGCAACTGATTCAGATTACTACAGTACATTGTCGGGTGAGATGCGAACACTATATTGTGAATACGTTAATTTTATGTTAATTTTTTTGGTCATCTATTTTTGTATCTGACAACAGTTTTATTTTGATCACGTATTATTTTAGTTTAAAATATAATTATAACCCAAGAACGTCCCGCTGCTAAGCATGGATCTCCTCCAAAGATTGTAGAGAGAACAGCCTACTATACTACGCTGGCTAGACGAGTTGGTATAGGGTTTTGTTTCAAATTTTCCTTTTCTCGCAGTGCTCTTGTCTGCTTAAAGTTTTTCCTTTAGTCGCCTTTTACGGCACCCACGGGTTGAAATGGAGTAGTGACATTATGTATTCTTAATCCATCACTAGACGGACGAAGATATAATAATACGTCCGCGTATAATATAATCATATATTCATTATAATAACAAACCAGTTATTTCTTAACTTGGTCTTTTAATAATAAATCTACATACATTGTGTCAAATTGTTATCATTAGTTTACTATAGTTAGTTCAAGTCATATGTTCAAACTATTCAAATAATTATTACACGACTATTTTGTCTATCTGTATCGCTCTAAGTGCCTCGTTAATATAAGGTATCACTTTTTGTCCAATAACTTTATTCATTGAACCTCATAATCCAGCATTATAAAACTCAATATTGCCAATAGTTTGATATTCTACACCCACTTACTTCAAAAAGGTATATTAAAATTTATCTCAAGTGTTATTTTACATTCAAAAACAAAATAAAACTAAATGTTCTCGTATTATCACATATACTACATCTAGCCTAAACATCCGTACAGCGAGATTGATTATACTGTATTACTAAAAAGTACAAAACGAACAGGCTAGACCGGCGCGAGTTGCCTCGGGCGCTCTGCGATAGAAAATTATTAAGAAAATTAAATGATCTACCGTGTGCCGTTCACAGATATGCCAATTATTGATACCATCTAAAGGTGATGTCTGAAAAATGTGTAGGCCGTTCCATTGAGTGTTGCAATTTAGTTATGTTTATCTGTTAACCGTCGGCTTTAAAGCTAATAGTAATTGATTTTATGTTTGTAGCAACGTATTGAGAAATAGGACCGTTCGTTTCAATGTTTTAATGAGGTGAGATGTATGGTTGGTTTATGTTCGAGGCTCGTATTACATGTGGTTAGTAATAAAAGTTTAAATTTACATTCGGTTTTGCTAGAACCGTTTCGTTGAGTCGTTTGTAGGTTATGGTCATGGCATTGAGGGAAAGTCAAGTGGTCATAATTATAGGATAGGTACGCTGGTAAAGTGAGCATGAAATTTGTAATTTACATTACAAGGGAACTTAAATGGGAAAGGGTGATTTATCATTTAATGGGTATCGGGTTTTATTGGTTCCCCTATGACTTTGCAGTTACTACTTTCCCATGCCATTCGAGACCATCGATCTTCATTTGATAGACATTCCTAGTTATTGACAGTTTAATTGTCACATGTTTTTAGGTATAACATCAATTTCTTCTAACAAGAGATAAATAATCCAGTGAACTAGTACCATTTGTGAATATGGAAAGAATTTTCTTTTATTTTTTTTATTACCTGAAGTGGTAGACGAGCAGATGGCCCACCTAATGGTAAGTGCTTACCACCGCTCATGGACGTTGGCAATGTTAAGGGCACAGCCTTTCACAGCTTACTCTGAATTTCGACACTTGAATGTTCGGTTTTGATGTCGCTGTCAAATGTAAGGAAATTTAGATATGTTGGCTGTTACTTTCAAACATTTGACAGCGACATCAAAACCCTACATTCGAATTTCGAAATTCTGAAGACTGTAACCAAAGCATTAATACTTCGGCGTGTTCTTTTGCTGATTATTTAGCAATTATTCATCATTCAGTCTTTCGTTTTCGCCCGCGCTCGTGCAGAGGCTCGATGAAATGTTACACCAATACGCTCGTTGGTTTGTACGATTAGGTTGTAACAAAACGGTGAGCGTGTTTGACGTCTGAATCGTGAGGGGGATTTGTTGTTCTGTTACAAGTAACAGCTCTAGTCTATACTCACCTTTAAACTACCAACATAACAGCTATGAGCAATAATAAACAAAATATATGTTTAGTACTTTAATATGTGTTGACACCTTTGTGTCAAGTTATACTCGTAAATCTATGTTTTGCATATCAGATAGTGGGTTGTAATGCAGGCTTCCTGCATCATATATTTCTACATAAGTATTATATACAAGTAGTATAATGCCTTAATCATCTTTTATGATACCCACGTGAATTGATGGGACAACTTCTCTCTTGAACGAAGTAACCAGTTCCCTAGCTGACAACTAACATAGATCTGAATAAAGCTAATGCGTGTTTTCTGTGCAATTTTAATCCTGTTGTCTTGTGGAATGTGTTTCAATATTGAAATATAAAGTGGTTTGCGGCTGAGATAAGAAATGAGCTAGTATAAGGAAGGTATTTATTATACAGAATGTTATTACTTTGGACAATGATATGTGTAGTGCCGGATAAAGAATACATAATGTCCCTACCATATCTCAACCCGTGTCATAGAAGGCGACTAAAGGAGTAACCTTAAGCAGACAAGAGCACTGCAAGAAAAGGAAAATTCAAAACAAACCCTATACCAACCCGTCTGGCCAGTGGTGAACTTAAGCCTCACCTAATTTCTGTCTGTATACTCTTGTTTTTTTTCTGTGGTTGATTGCCACCATTCGATGTAAAAAATTTAATAAAGAATTCACTGAACTACTAAAAATCTAGTTTCCACATTGTAATATTATCATAGTTTTAAAAAACATGCAGTATACAACCGCCTGCAGCAAGTTTATTTTCCTACATGTGAATATACAGGATCCATGTATTGTGACGTATCAGATGGCTTGTCACGTAGACAATAAAACTCACAAGTTCACCACGAACGTTAGTTTGTCACAAAAACTTTGCCGTCGAGCCCTGCAAGTGAATTAGGCTATTAAAGTCAAAGCCGACATGATATTGGCGCCAATGTTGGTACAAAAAGTTGGCCAGAAAAAATACTGGGTTTCAATTTCTTGTCTCCTTTACCGATGATAAAGCAGATTTTCAATAGACAAGGCCTACCGTTTAAGTTTACCTGCTGTTTTGTTTTATGTTTTTTTAGCAGCAACTAATTTATTTTTGATTTTTGGAACACGGCATTACTATTATTTCTACCACTTTGGCAAATTTTTAACAGTTGTAATGTACATACATCTTCACAATTTTTATCAATAGCCAATAGAAGATAAAGTACTTATTATATTTCTACGTTCCCTGATGTGGTTCATATATATTTTTTGTAAACTAAACGAGTATCAACTTGTCCAAACATTGGTTCCAACTTCCAACTCATGTCCAACTTGCATCCATTGAGTCACGCTCTGTACGCACGAACATCGCACGCGCATCGCAAGCTAAGTAGAGTTTAGTAAATTGTGCGCTGATTGCTACGTGATATGGTGTTATTATTTTATTTTTAACTGCAAAGTAATGTTGGATACATGGACCTCCTACCTATAGTTGTATTCGTGAGATGTGTTGAAATTATTATAATGTAGGCAGATTTTATTTTTATTTGAATCCATTTTTGAAGTAGTGAAGATTCGAACACCCTGGATCCAAAGATATATTGCTCTTTATAAAGTATGAATGAATACTCAATAGACATTTTTTTTCTAAACTACGATATAAAGAGCTAGTGCAAAGTCAAAGATTACAGATATTTTTTTTAGCCACTTGCCTTAAACTTATTTATGTCATCAAATGAGTGTTCCTAGCAACCACACTGTCCAAATTTTTAGTTTTTTTAGTTCTAGAAGATTGCGATTATTTTCTTTAGGGGGCCTACTTGTTATTACCCTAGACTTCATTGACAGCGACTTTTAATTATAGAAATAGTAGAAATTACGAGAATATTCTCTGTCCTGTTTTTTAACCTCTCTATTATGATACGACTACGATTTACCCTTACTTACTTCACATACCTCCTATATATACACAGTACGTCAACGAACAAATCCTTCATTTCTCACGATTGGTGACTTAAGGTGAAGTGTCCACCAGCATTCACACGATATCTATCTGCTAATAAAATTTTACAGCGTCTACAAATCCGTGTGCCAAGCGTAGTGATTAGGACATTATGTCATGTGCTATCTTTTACAGGTAGATGTGGGGTGGCCTACCTTAAGTAGTCGATGTTTACGACTTTATCGCTTCTAGATTTTGCGGAAGGATTAGGGTAATATTCACTTTATGTTCTGTTGTGTTACAAGTAGGTTTAGTCGATTTAAAACTGTGCTGAGTTAAAGGTTTATTAAAACTGTTAGCAGGATCGTTACAGACTTTGCGGTTTTTTTTTAAATTAATTTGTACAGTGTATGCTTTGATTTACAGCTTAAAGTAGCCTTAAATTATAGTAAAAATAAGCCTGTGTGCCTTGAAGTAAAGGCACACAGGCTGATTTTTACTTATTTTATTTTGACACATTTAATAATATTTTTTTTAGAATATTTTATTTTACTGATTTTTATTTTGGAACGTATCCGTATGTATACTATCTATTTTTCAATTAGGTATCTTAGAAATTTTTCGTCACTGTCAAATTATGTATAGACCATGGCATTATAAAAACCTTATAGAAGTTGTAGGTGTTTATAATACTACATTTTACTTTTACACGTTGTGTAGTTCCCATAGAACGTAAAAATTCAAATGTGTGATAATAACCGTTCTTTCAACTCAACTCATTTGTTAATATTCTCAATTCAAACATCTGATATCACCAAAAATGCCCACTTACGACTTAGTCGCGTGTTAAATTATAACGGGTGGCGCAAAAGTAAAGACCCTATTTGGTTCAGCTATAACATTTTTTCTAAATTAGAAAACTAGATTTAGATTTTTTTAAATGTATATTTGTGCCATTAAATTTCGTACCATTAGGATTTAAAGATGATGTCTTTTAAATGGTGACCTCCAGAGTTGATACACATTTGAGCCCTATTTATGACATTTTGCATAACTTGCCGTAACACTTCCTGCGATATGTTCGTTATTTCTTGACGAATGTTTTCTTTTAGAGCTGCGAGAGTCTGTGGCTTGTTCACATACACCCGAGATTTCAAAAAACCCCAAAGAAAAAAGTCTGGACTGGTCAGATCGGGTGATCTTGCAGGCCAAGGCAAATCGCCAAAACGAGAGATAACTCGGCCTGGAAAAGCGTCCCTCACTAAGTCCATAGTGTCGCGCGCTGTGTGTGCCGTAGCGCCGTCTTGTTGAAACCAGATGTGCTCCAGCCCCAATTCGTCCAAACTGGGTATCAAAAACTCACGTAACATGGTTCTGTAGCGTTCTCCAGTGACAGTTATCGCATTGCCTCCAGCGTCTTCGAAAAAATAGGGTCCGATCACTCTGTCAACACAGATGCCACACCATACAGTAACTTTTAGTGGGTGTGTGGCAAAGCGTCGAATTGTGCGACCAATCGGTGCCGGACGGTGGGGAAATCGTCGACGAAATTCACGTTGTGTTCTTATCACTGATATTCCACGTTCTTGGGGAGTAAAACGGTCCATGTTTATTTTCAGTGTATTTTACATTTGTTCACTACACAATTTTCAACAACAGAATGACAGAAAATGTATAATAAAAAAAAAAAAAGCATTTTCTTTAGTGCCACTACTTTTGCGCCACCCAGTACATGAGTTTGAGTCGCCGAAAACCGACCACGCCTTAGCGGACACTGGAGCCCCTCCCATACGCCCCCCATACTAATTATTATAACCGGTTTGTTTATAATAATTAACCCGCTAACGCCACCTGTTGTACTTAATCAAGTTCGGACCTTGTTCCCACTATTAACGTATAATAGCAAGCAAAGTTCCGATCGGATATTGAAGTCGAATACTAATTTGTTCGTAGACAGTGTTAGTTGAAACGTTAATTGAAAGTCTTTGGTATTAGGTATGATACCTAGGTATAAGTTACAACTGACAAAGGTAATATATTGCCTAAGGAGTTATTCAGCAAACCAGTCTTTAAGCAAACACAAGAGAAGTTTATAACCCATTACGATATTTGCATTTTCTTTTATGTGTTTTTTTATGGGAATCCACATTTTTTATCCATGTGTGAAATAATATATGTAAAATATATACGTTATTATTGCTCTTGTGTAAACGTTGAAAATATATGTTCGTCGGCTTGAATATTGAGCTATTATAGGCGTGAACCCAGTTTAAAACAGACAGATACCCATATTCACGACCATCGTGGGCGTTCCAGATAGTCTATTCACAATTTCAATATTCGATTGGTCGATTTTGATATCAAAGTGAATTGTTTAAAAATTTAAATATGGTTGCTGCCATTTTCTAATAACAATTTCAAACTACGAACGATATCAAAAACAACCATCGGATATTGGAATACAGTAGAGCCTTAATATACAGGCTGTAACATTTAGATCAGGCAAAGAGGAGCCACTAAACTATTCTACTATAAAAAAAATAAAAAAAATATTGATCACTATGGGCAAGTTTGAAAATACAAGACATACGAAAATCTACTCATAGGAACCCGATTTAACTTATTTTATTATAAGTTACGTCAATGATGAAGTGATCAAAACAAACTACGACACAATTAAATACCTAAAACCGGCTATAAAGTCAATTGTAACGCAAACTTGATATAAAACACAACGCATCGCATATAAAATCGTTACCTAAACGAGTTGAATATTGTATATTGTATAAAGAATAATGTCTTATTAATAAAATACTCAAAACATTCCATATTTTAATAATATACATTTTTGGCAATCTTTATTAATAAAAATAATTATGTTAGATTAATAAGTGTGTAAGTGAAATATAATAATCTCAACAATTTGATATCAATCGCTATCATGAATATAATAAAGTTTCCTATAATAATAATGGGATAACAACCTTATTATTCCGCGCAACTTGTAAGAGTCAACTTGAGTAAACAAGTTGCTATCGTGATCGTTGGCGATGGACTAACGATTTGTTTTGTTTCCGTTCGAAATTTGAACCTAACACGATTTTGTTAAACGTGATTTCGAGATTGACTGACAGATCACGTAACTTTGAACAGCTAGTGGATTTAGAACGATAATTATGCCAAAGTCAAAGTTAATAATAATATAAAACCATATTTAGCATAAATATTTTTGTTTTTTTAAACTGAAGGGGTGTTGTCCATGGGCGAAGTGACAAGTAAAATACTCAAATGTAACGCTCTTCTAAAGCTTATATAAGTACAACCTTAGATTCTGATGTTGTAGATAAATTCAATAGTAATTTTTCTTTATTGATATAATATTCACATAGATGTTAGTTAATTTAATTTTAAACGCACTATTATCTCTTATTCGTTCACACTCAAGGATATAATGGTGGTTGGGTCTGGTGTGGTGGAACTTTAAAAACATAAAAAAAAACAAAATACTGACAAGCCACTATCTAATCTACAGTAAAGACGCTGTGATGGAAGTAAAAACTACAACTACATAGATGTTTTTTGGTCTATTCTCAGTTTCAAGCCGAAGTCTGCAAATATGCCCAGTTAGTGGCAATATGCTTGCCCACTATTACATGGGACTAAACATAGCTTATCCGTGTAGTGACGGATTAAGAAAACATAATGTCACTACCCCATCCCAACCCGTGAGTGTCGTACAAGGCGACTAAGCGTAAGTAACCTTATGCAGACAAGAGCCCTGCGAGAAAAGGACAATTCGAAACCAACATTATTTCAACCCATCTGACCAGAGTGTGTAAGTTAAATTTCCTCCAGATTGTTTGGAGGATACTCTTGCCCAGCAGTGGGACGTTAATGAGTTGAAATGATAACGATGATGAAACATAATAAAAATGTGGGTATAATGCACTTCTGCCTAGGCCGTAGGGGAAAACGGCGTCATGCCATATAGTGGCATGTTATCTACTAAAAAGTTAAATTTCAGTAATAGAAATCTATTAAAAGATTGCCCTAACCCTCTCAATGAGCTATTGATTGCATGGCAAATGTAATTCAATCTGTAAAATAAAGACCTGTTAATAGAAAACTTCCAACGAACAATGCTTAAGTGAAAATCATCAAAATATCTGTAATAAAGGAACTTCATCAAAGCTTAGAACGTTCGCTGGTTAATTAACGTTCATGGAGTTTCCCTCGTATTTGATCTAACGCGAGTATGTAATTTATAAATGGTTATAAACAGTTATTTCCAGTTAATTCTCCGCTTCCGCGAATTATTGATTGATAGCTACCAGGAGGAGGCTGTATTCTATTACAGAGCTACCATGGCTTACTGCGTACTCAGAGACGCTACTTAACGTTAAAGTTTATTTAGTAAAAACGTGTAATACTTAAGTCTATACGCCTAAAGACGATTATTCAATGAAAAAATTGTGTTAACGACAGATTACTGCTAATTGACGTCTCTGGGTGCAGCAGTAAGACTTATACTAACATGGATTTTATTAAACCGACTCACGTTAATAATTTAATATTAATAATATCACACTACAGGGTTAGGCTTTCCTCTATCTAGAGAGCTGAGAGGGTTTAGGACGTAATCCACACACGCTTACTGATGGTTGGTGAGAGACATACCATTAGAATTTCTAATTTATATGCATCTGAGTTTCCTCACGATGCTTTCACTTTGCTCTAGACTAGTTCCACAAATCGATATCCACATTGGTACTCCCGTGCCGGTTAAATCGAATTCCGAACCCTTCATTTGCATGTTGGTCTCTTAACCATTCAGTCATCATCAGAGAAAAATCTCCGAAAATTTTCAGGCATTCTAAGAAATAGAGAATTTTGCAACATTCTATAAACATAACCCTTTGAACAAGCCTTAGCAGACCTATAAAGACATAAACGGGTTAGACTATCACAAAGTATTTATTCATAGTCCTCCAGATATCAGTATCTAGTTCTAGTAATATTTATGTTAGGAATAACCTCAGATAATCTCTCTACAAGTATTGAAGGAGTAAGACATACACTTGTATGTATTTTAAAGTTTATGAAGTAAACGTGGGTGTTGGAAGATTACTGTATAATTGGAACTACCATATTTAGTGCTTTATTGCCGATTTCCGATAGTTCGGAATAGTAATACGACACTTTATGGTATTGTGGTAATATTACCATAGTATTGTAATTCTTCAACTGGATATGGACAAAGACAATAGCCTACTGACGCATACGGCGTATGCATCAAAATGCGATGCTCACTTTCCGACCGACGACACGACTTGAGAATGGAAAAGCGCAATGTAGTTTTAATACGTGTAGTAGCTATCATTCACAGGCCTCAAATGTTTATAAATTCATTAAATAAGTCACTTGCAGAGAAAAATACAAGAATACGAAAATAAATACGAATTAGCGTATTTAGTAAGGTGTGTGTAAGTGTAAATTAGGTATGTTTATAATATCGGTTTGTAGGTTCGATCTCAATTGGTAGTTCCCATTTGTTCTATGGAACATGACGTCATTGGACAAAAAGAGATTTTTTTTTCCTATTTTGTACTAAAGAACATTGTAATACTTATATTTCTCAAATTGTTCTATGGAACAAGGAAAATGAGACCTCTTTAACCGCTTGTCTACTGGCCACTACAAAATAATTATTTATTGTGTCACTTGTGTGATTTTGGAAAACTAATGATTCCTATTTTGTTCTATGGTGGTAGAGACGGGCGAGGAGCTAGTATGTAGTTCTATGCAACAAATGTTCCATAGAACAAATGGGAACTACGAATTCTCAAGCGCAGGTAAGTTAATGGCAGCCCAGTATCTCACAAAGAAACAGTACGTGTTTATTGAAGCTGCTGTCATATTGACATGATTAAAGAATTTACTTAGTAACTTTAAAGTTTTTTATGAAGTTAATGTATTTAGCTTACAATTTTATCTTTAATATTTATTACATACATATACATATAGATCACGTCTCTTTCCCAACAGAGGGGAAGGCAGAGACCATTTCCTTCCACTTGCTGCGATTCTGACACACATCTTTGGCTTCTTCAACATTCATCAGTCTCTACTCCTGATCTGTCCCATAACATTTATTCATTAATAATTTTGTTTTGTATAAATTGAGTACATATTAGTTACATAATTTAACATACCTCTCTGAACGTCACTTGTTTAAGACACAATTGTGATCATTTTCACATACCCATACCAATATTTACAAACGTGAAGATAATAAGGATGTGGGAATTCGTCACAACAATAACATAATTATGTATGTTATTATGAATTATTTTTTGTTATGCAATAGGTATTTAATTGTCTACATCTTTCTGAGAGTTTAGCGACAAAAGTTCTGGGACCCTACTCGCGATCTCTTTATTCCACTGATCGATTTTTGAGTTTAGCAAATGTTTGAAAATGATATGACTAAATTCAAATTCTCAATAATTTGACATGAATATCAAAATCAACCAGTCGAATATCTAGATTGAGACATCCTCTAGATACGAATTAATACACATAATCTTACTGCCGTAGTCAGAGACGTCAATTAGCAGTAATCTGTCATTAACACGTTTTTTCATTGAATATTCATCTTTAGGTGTATAGACTTAAGTATTACCTACACGTTTTTACTAAATTAACTTTAAAGCTAAGTAACGTCTACAACGTAGTGACAAGTACGCCACCATACGCGCCATACGCGTGACGTTTACAGCACACTTCAATTTACTCCTTCTATAGTTACAATCAATTTTAAGAAGAAATCATTAAGGTGTTCAACACTAATAATAATAATAATATTCTACCACATTTACACAGCGCCATCTAGTTCCAAATTAAAAAATTATATTTGCTTGTGTTATGGGTACTAAACAACTGATATACTACTTAAATACATTTTTTGTAAATACATACATATTATAGATAAATTACACCCAGACACAGAACAAACCTTTATGCTCATCACACAAAGATTTGTCCTGGGTGGGGATCGAACCCACGACCTCCGGTTTAGCAGTCAGGGTCACTAACCACTAGACCAACAGGCCAGTCAGCCAGTCACACTGACTTAGTTGCAAGAAATAATGTTTTGTAGCTATCTGAATTTAACGTCAAAATAGAAATATCGAAGTAAAACGAGCAAGACTTACAAATTATTCAATATAAGTACCAAGGTATTGAAACGCCTCAACTTGAATTACAAATAAAGTTAATCTACCGTATTTATGGACTTGTACAATAGGCACATAATAGCATGTTTAGTGTATAATGTAATTTGAATACAGCAGCCTGTACAATTACCTGTTCTATTCAGAGTATAGGAAATTTAACATAATTGTGTTTACTTTCATGTGATTTACCATCTGCTAACGGTGAAGGAAAAGATCGTGAGGAAACCCAGCTACTCTAGAAGAAATTCTAAGTATATGTCTGATCCACCAATCCGCATTAGGCAAGCGTGTGTGGATTAGGCCTAAACACTCTCGGCTCTCTAGATAGAGGAGAGGAGACCCGAGCCCAGCAGTGGGACATTAATGGGTTGCTGATGCTGATGTGTTTACTGTAGATGTATAGGCCAATCAAAGGTTCAGCTGCAGTAATCGTACTAAAATGTCAATGATCAACTTAATTACCATGCTAGCATAACTTTCCAGAACACAGGTTTCTGGTGGTCCCATTCAGTCCCAGTCATCCCAGTCGTACATACAGGAGTCAGTGGTGAGTGGGAGGGTGGGATTGCGGCGTAATATCTATTTTCCGAGTAAGCTCTCCGATATAGCAGTCGTCTACTGACGAATTTTACTGGTTTCGATAACGCAGATTAATTGCTTATTATACAATTTAGAGTAGTATGAAAAATGGTGGCGTGTAAGATTGAAAACATGATACACAAACTTGCATGTAAATTAAAAAATAAACAAGAAGTATACATCAACAAACTAGACATCAGCTAAACATTAACGCCCTTAAATTGTTAAAATCCTCAATTAATTAAATGAGCCGGTTGATACGTACTGCAACAATTACAGTAATTATATTGAAGACAAATATTTACCGTGTATTTACAACGTGGTGTTTAGCCGATCGCCCACGCGCTGACAGCCGGCCATTACTGTGCCGGCGCACTAGCTCCCTCAGGCTTAAGCCGTTTCACATTACCTACTTCATTCTACGAATCAAACTGTCAGAATATTTTCTTAGTATATACGCTGATTACAGAAGCATGGGATGAATTATGAGGTTACTTTTACACGATCAACCTCAGTATTCAATTAGTGTTGCTAGAACTGAAATATTCTTCAAATAGTATAACCGTTTACTCTAAAAGTGGGTACCGTTTGTTAATTCTATCAGCTTAAGATAAACGGAACTTTCATTTAATTTGATAATTCAAAGATTATACTAAGTAATCAAAATGGCTTAGCAAATTGATACGATTTGCGAAGAAATAAAATAATATCCGTGAAACACCTGCATGCGAATTAATATTTAATAGGTTAGTAATTTATTAGTTACAGACAGTTACTAATTTAACGATTAATTATATTTTCAATGTAGCTAACGACGAAAACGAATGACCAGTTAAATCCATAATCGATATGCTAGATTCTAAGATTAAAATTAACAAACATGATTGATTTTAAGTTTGAATATAGCCAGCATACAAATTCCCAAATTTTTTGATAAATTAGTTTTATAAAAATCTTAAAATTGAGAATTTTGATGGTTACATCATCATCGGCAATCCATTAAATCTTACTGCCGGGCTTGGGTCTCTTTTGATGGTTAATTTTATGTAAAACCGATACTAGAGATCTAAACAAGGCTGCGGATTTTGATTCGGTTTTCAATGTTAATATGTGTAATATCTTCGAAAAAGTAGAAATGTAGGCAACTTACCAAAAGGCGGGTCACTTTGCCATCGTTATGGTATAAAAAAATAATTATAATACTAGGTTTATTCATCCAAAACTTTATTACTCTTAAAACAATATTCCTCAACTTGGCATTCATATACCTACATTACCACTCATAGACTCAGTAATAAAAACACTAATAACTACAAATCGCCTATGGACTAAAACAAACGAGTAGTTGTAGAAAATGTTCCGCTTAATTAAAATTTGTTCCTTTTTTTGGTCAGATCTGCACCATGTTCCAATCGATTGGATATTTCCCTTGGGTAATAGAACAATTGAGTAATAATAAAACAGAATATACGTAGCAATAAAAATGTAAACAACCACTTGAAAAAATCCTTTCGCCATGTTTCATTTTATCGCTGACTTAAGATTCATGAAAAGTCCTACCGTATAAACTATAAAAATTGTAAGTGTTACAATGAAATTCGATTTCTGAGGCGTAAATATAAGTTAACGATAATAGCATCCATTATTATTGTAAATATGAAATAAAATTTCTAATAAAAATACTACTGGCTTCTTTCGTACCTTATATTGCTTTATTGGCATGTAAAAACAAAAGGTGGCAGGGAGAAGTTCAATGCAAACGAGTAACAACGTTCACTGTGGTATAGTAAACGGGGGGTCAAGGAATTGTATACTTATATATAAAACAACAAATAATATAGGTAGACGTACAAAAAGTTATCGTTTCTTAAGAAATATGCAATTTCTTTTATATAAATAATTACGAGTACATATTACTATATTACATAATAATTATTAAAATGCTTTTTTAAATAATAAGATACATTTTTAGATATAGGACATATCCAGATCTATAGCACTAAAGTAGACACCTATAAATCTGCCCCCAGAGAAATTGTATACTCAATTTGTTCTAGAGATAACTTACGTTTATCGTTGGTGTATTCTATCTTTCACTTAGATAAATTTAATAGAAAAACGACCTAATAGTGCTGATAGACTTGAACAGAACATCGAGTATTTGCTGTGTTTCACGAACGTCGAACTGAACGACAGAGCCAACAATTGCTACGAAAATTATCATGAACATTCTAGTGAATGCTCTACTCTTCACGAAGATGACGGTCGCGTGTCAGCAATCATAAAATAAAGGAAAGCCTTTTGCTGTTGTCAAGAAATAATGTAGTATTCAAATTTGTTCATAAAAATTAAATACTACTTTGTTGTATTCATTCGTTTAGTATGAAACGGCCGAACCTCTTTGATAAATGCACTGCCGCGAGTGGAGATAAGCAGACGGGTTGCAAGGCTCTCGAAATGTCCATCTGACAGCCAAGACTAGTGGTAATTGCGCAATGTGGACTTCCTATCAATTAGCGTTCAGTACTAGAAAGATATTTCACTTTTTGTTATTGTAGTCGTTAATTAATTACAACAAGTTATTTATGATTAGCAAACATAGCAAGTAATCTATTTATAATTTTTTGTGCGTACAGATTTTAATGATAATAATAATAATATAATATACAATCTATAATGATTTAAAAGTCAAAGTTAACCCCAAAATGTCAAAGTTATGACAATTTTAAACGTTCGAAGTACTTTTCTGAATATTATTTTTTTTCTAATTTAAACGCTTTTGTCGCATATGAGCGATAAGTAGGTAGTGAGTTTGATAGTTGCTGAAAATTTGGATTAGTGTTATGAATCTATGGAATGTATACTAAAGTAAACCTTATTTTGAACTCATAGATTGGTTATCCCATTATAAAACTCCTGCTCCACAAACATATCCTTGCGAAATAAATATGATAAGAAATAGCTCTAGATGCATACTTGTGGTTAAGATAAACTACCTCAAGCATTCGAATGTCCATCTGACAGTCATTAAGGTTTAGTAGTAATCGTATAACGTGAGTTTCCGACGTCTAATCTGCGCTGGAAGACTGAAGTAAATGGATGTAATAAAATTTTAATGTACCGTGTGCGTATGCATTAATAATGTGTAATTGCAGTATTTAAATGTCTGAATATTCTCTTTTGTTGATTATC
The DNA here is from genome assembly GCA_905147015.1 of Laspeyria flexula. NCBI lineage: Eukaryota > Metazoa > Arthropoda > Insecta > Lepidoptera > Erebidae > Laspeyria > Laspeyria flexula. The sequence continues at coordinate 8,573,557 of LR989963.1, forward strand.
AAAAATACCATTGTTTTTATATACCTGTAAATTATATCTTTTAACTAGCACTCGGCACCGTCTATATATTCGACGAATTAAGTCTTGGGCTGTAATTATTATAATAATAAACATATTTTGAAATGGTTTCCATATAACAATAAATTGCCTAGTATTTTTTCGCAAATAGTTCCATTGATATAGAAATAAATTTTCTTATCACATCGTTTTTTATAGACAGCCAGTTTTAAAAAATGTCTTTGATTCTAGCATGTAATTACACCTGTCATCATACTTGTCTTTGGATTTAGCATGTAGTTTATTATTTTTTATGCTTAGTACTTCTGTTTTTATCTCTACATCATCAAAATGTTGGCGGGTAGAGAATGTTTTAACATTAATCTCGCCTTGTGTCACACACTTTATACAAAAAGTGTTTTAAATTAAAATAATTTAGCCTACGTTTAATATTTTACACAGTTTTTTTTTTAGTATTTATTGACCAAAAATAGTTAAATATTTGTCTTACATATTCGATGCATACCACCCAATAGCGCGCGGATCCTAGGTCTATGACCCAAACCATCTAGGGTTCATATGTTTTTTTGACTTGTGTTTGAAGCAGTTCATTACTGGACGTTGAAGTAATGTTGTTTATTCCCAAACAGCTTACGTATCATCTCCGGCCCAATAAGTAATCCCTACATTTCCCTTGAGCATCATAAAGCCAGCGCATTGCAAGGGCAGCATCCACCTACAATAACACTATGTTATACCAACGCTATTCGCCTACTAAGCGTTGTGATAATGGCAATATCCTTTCCAATGGTTAATTGCAGCGACTAATAGCCTATTGCGGGATGTTCACATCCGTAGGAGCCTCCATGCAAGTATGACTACGAGTATGTGCTATTAAATTCTTGTTCAAGAGTAACCGACATAAATTGTAGTGTTTGAAATGTACTGAAAGTGTAATTGCTTTTAGAAACACGATTGCATGATGTATGTAAGGTATATTTTTAATGAACAAATTAGACCAAAACAACAAGAAATACTTTTTAATCAAAATTAGGTATATTTTAATTTTTACAATACAAATTAATCATTGTCGGAAATTTAAAAATTTGGTAGCGATAGCTTAACCGTATATTTTGCAGTGAAATTATAATCATACTATTAGTTCCAGTCACAAAAAATACCTTCATATATATTATGGCAATATACCAAGGCCATCATTATGAATTTCCATCAAGCATAAACCCTGATTTAACTTAATTATTTAATTAGCTGCTGCCGTTGGATGCGGGTGGCAAAAAATCGCTCACTGTGACTGAAATTAGGTGAGGCATATGTTCAACAGTGGACGTCATTGGGCTGATATGATGATAAACCCTGGTGTGGAGAGCATAGGAAACTCTTGCTTGATACGTGCATTGTAGGCATTATAATGGCAAAAGTCAAATATAAAATCCGTAAGACATACATCTTTGTAAAAAATTATCCAGCAGTGGGACTTTAATGGGTTGCTGAATGATGAAATACTTCTTTGTTTCGATAGAATTCCGTAGCTTTAATAGTCTCACCTAAATCGATCACCTTGACAGATAGAACTTGAAACAGACCAAGCTTTTAAACAACAAACAAACGTTATCGACCAACATTTCAGTAACATAAAAGATAGTTGTACTGTAAGTCGTTAACAAGAAAGACTGTCCCACACATTCCCTTTGCATTGCCAGTTAAGATAGGATCAACTTAAAATATACCGATTGCAATATCTTTTGCAATAAGTTAGGCTATCTATCGACGTTGAGTAAGGATTTGTAATCGCAGGATAATCCAGATCATGACGTATAACATGTTATTGGTATAAGGATCCGTGTCAATATATTGCGATTTGCTTTGTAATTTGTGTTATTTTAGTATTGGTTATATTTTTTATTTGTATTCATGTCCAGCAGTGGACGTCCTACCGTTGAAAATGATGATTATTAATATTGTATCTTTTCTTCTGGGCTATTTCTCTTTAAAGTGAGATTGAGAAGTATACCCAGTCCTTGAGGAAAGCTTACACAGGGGACACAGATCTAACACGCAGAGGCACTTAAAGAATTTTAATTTAAAATGGGATGAGACAAATTATCATTACATATTAAATTTACAAAATATTAAATAATATTAATTATTATATTGTAAAAATATCTTGATTATTTAACTATAAAGTATTCGTAGTAAACTCTTTACTACTTGCGGGTGGCCGTTTGATGCGGGCGGCACAAAATCGCTTACTGTGGCGAAAATTAGGGTTTTGCAGTGGACCTCATTGGGCTGATGTGATGATGATAATGACAAATTACTAGGACAAAACAAGTTTGTCTAATGATGAAAGAGTCTAATGATGGAAATGAATGGGGTGTTCTAATTCTTGTCTACCTTATTCGGTCAAGTCGATCAACGAAATAAATTTTAAAGACGATTTATTCAGTCGGTCATACATATCTTCAGATTTATCTCTCTTGATACTATATAGATATTATGGTACATCAATAGCCCAATTCAGACATACTTTTTCGTTTACTCTACATCATTAATCTTTTCATTAATGAACTTCGGCGCCGGGTTATTTTAATTTAGCCCTTTTTGGAAGACAAAAGGAATTACCCTTTCTAACCATATCACCGTCGAAGTTTGTTCGTTTTGGGTGGGCATTATGGCGACTAAAAGTTTTTTTTTTGTCAACTGTAGAAATCCAATTCCATAGCATGATGATCTAACTAACCTATACAGACAGCAAACCAATTTAGTTGCATTTATAATACAATAAGTTACAATTGTTTATTTCGACCAAGTACCTACCGCTTCTCTCCTTGCTGTTGAAAATATTCATCTAAATATTTAATTTAACATAAAAAATCATAGTGTAGTACGTAGCGAGATTATTCAATATTAACTAGTATGGAATGCTCACAGTAATCAACATCAAAAATTCAGGTCACGGAATTAATACCAATCAGTATGATTAAAAATGAAATGCACCAAAAAAGTGTCTACATTTAAGGGACTATCGTAACCAAGACACATAAGGAATAAGTAATGTGTTCAAGTTCTATAATAAATCTTAAAAGAATGCTTTGCCTGCTCCCAAAAGGATACTCGTGGAAGCATTCACCTTCTATTTTCCTCGTTATTTATGAGCCTATGCTTTATACTAGAACCGCGGCCCAAGAATAAAATGGGTAACTAAAATGAATGGCCGTATGTTACCATAATCATAGATTTCCAAAACAAACTGAATAACTAATAATATTCTACCACATTTACACAGCGCCATCTAGTCCCAATATAGGTTATAGGTACTGAACAACTGATATACTACTTAAATACATTTTTTTTGTAAATACGTACCTTATGATAGATAAATTACACCCAGACACAGAAGAAACCTTTATGCTCATCAAACAAAGATTTGTCCTGGGTGGGGATTGAACCCACGACCTCCGGTTTAGCAGTCAGGGTCACTAACCACTAGACCAACAGGCCAGTCAAAACTTTTTTTCTTAATGGAAACGAATGGGAAAACTAGAAGCCAATACTAAAAGCTACTATCTGAACTTCTTTATTTTATAAAAAAAACTATCGTGAGTTTAATGATTTGAAAACAAAAAGCCTATATCTAATCTCGAAACGTGAAATATGGGGATCCGGGAACGCAGTCGTCTATTATAGTTCAAAATGTCGGTTCTGTGTTCCATTTACACGTAATTTACATTAAGATGCCTTCGCATTTGCATGTCAGAATAACCTTTTCATAATCGTCACGTCGGTGGCTCCTAACTTAGCGATTAGCCTAATGGATTTCTCAATTTAATGAAACTCAAAGTTCGTAATTGCCTTTTTAATAGATAGGCTGGAATTTACGATTACTTATTTCACTTTTTTTTGTGTTCTCATCGCCCGCCGACTGAGAGTTTTTGAACGTGCGTCTGAAAGAGAAGTCATTGTTATGACCCGTTATTTCGAGAAATTCTGGTTAAGTATTTAAGCTGGCACGAACGGGATGACAATAGATCGAATGGGGTACCTTGATTCTGTGACGCACAAATCTTTTTGTTTGATCAGGCGTTTGTTGACAACAAATTCGTTGACGCTAATCCCCAGACAATAGTACCGTTTTATCCGGGGAGGTAGACAGCCCCAATGGTCTCCTTTAAGCGAAGTTAAATCTCTGTGTTTATATAAAGGATTTTATCAAATGATTGCTTTTATTGATGTTTATTCAAGCGGTAAATAAACACTACGATCAAAAAGTATTAAGTCTCATAAATCATTTTTGAATTGTTATTAAAGTTAAATACTTGTACATAACATTAACGTCGAAACACGTGACGTAACTGCAATGAATAAATAAAAGGCGATTGTACATCGTTCTTACTTTGTTAATACTTTTTCTATGTAAAATAATTTAAATATATTTAAAATAGGTTCTGTATGTGATAGCATTATCTGAACGTTATAGTATAATGAATAAACATTTTCACTTATTTACAGGTATAAATAACTCAATCTGGAACCTACAGTAGAGCTCGTGGGCGAACGCTAGTGTATGGTATGCGCCGAAATATGCACTAATGTTGGAGTGGTCGATACCTTGAGAATATCATCGAATAAAAACAGTAATTGCCAACACTCGTTTATAAACCGTCAAGAAAGTTCGAGAATGTAATGAAAAAGTTCGGTAATCTCGCTTAAGGTGTCAGAACCGTTCGTTAGCCGTCATTCTTTGCCTCCACTCTAAATTATATAAATTACCGAAGTATTTAGTTTTTATTCAAACGTCGGCGTCGTTCCGGCAACGTTGGAAAGATTCTTCGACCAGTATTTTGAGACAAAAGACGGTCAGAACAATAGCACCTTTGCTTTTTCTGACGTCACTGGATAACAATGTCTATGGATTGAAACAAGCTTTTAATTTGGCAGACATATTTATTTATACACGTTAAAGATCAGCGTCATCATTTATAGCAATTCATTTATTTACAAAATCGAGTGAAGGTACGAATTAATCACAAAAATAAATAAATTTAATTAAGGTCCTAACTTACATTCTATTCGGATTTTGGTTGTCACAGAACCAAAATTTGTTTCAAATAAAATTTAATTTTGGTCTCTTTCACGCTTTTGCACTACGAAACGAAACTTAAGTTATTAAGTACAGTTGTTTAAAGCCTAACATCAACTTTAAACAAATAATTATGACACTACATTGTTTTATCGAAACGTATTACTTAAGTAATGTATGGCTAAAGGATTTGAAGAGACACTTATCAAGGGGGAATGGTATATCACATAGAAACAGATAGTTATTTTTCTAAAAACTCAGATATTAATACTTTCACCCGTAGAACTACAAATATCTGTCATAGGCCAAGAAAAATATAATTTCTCTGTTATTTTTTACAATAAATGTTTCCATTATTTACAAATACATACATATATTATATGTTTATTGCTGAAGACGTAAAGTTTCACTAGAATGAGTAAGAACCTCATCAGAACTATCATCGTAAAATATATCTAATTACTATGTTTTAACAAAACGTTAATAAGGACTAGTTGTAAAAATAGTTCTAGATTAGTCTAAAAAACTTGATTCCGTATAACAGTCAACTACAACAACACGAATATATTTCACATTTAGTTTTACATTCCACAAGAAAAGAGATCATTCTTTGATAATGTCACAAAAAGTATGGAACCCAAAACGAAATTTGAAACTAGTTCGTAGATTCATAGTAGAGGCCGATAGTTTATAGAAAATACAAAACGAAGTGAAATTGGACATCGATTCCGGTACATGCATTACAGTTATTTATTTACAAGCAGTACAAATCAAGTTTTATTTTAGAAAATTATTATTTAGGTACTATTTTTTCTTCTTAACATATTTACATAGCTAATGTTTCTGGTGTTAACCTTACTGTGTTTCATAAATACATTTATAAGTAGTAACTTTTAATTTACAATCACCTAAGTCTACGTACAAACAAAATTACATGGGTAATTTTTATTACAGCAGCATTTACATACAGTGTCCAAAGTCCATTACAATGTACAACGTAACAAGTTACACGACATTCCACAATAAATGCAATTTAACTTTCACTTAAACCACTCTTATGGAGTTTTAGAGTATCACAAATAACACTTCTGTTCACTTGAACTACTTGTCTTTACGAGAATTTCGTCCAAATGCTTAGGAACTGAAGACGCGGTCTTCCACCGATAGCATGTCGAAACTGTGACGTCACACCACTACGTCACGTGGTACAGAATCATTGGTTGGTGTCTCCGGAACCAGAACAGGTTGGAAACAATGTGCCGCTGGAGCGAAATCCTCAACGAGCTTTCGCTTTAACACTGAAGAGGAACCAACGTAAACATTGGTGCCTGGAAATGTTCCTCGTCGTCTCCGCCTCCATAAAACTGCAGCCAGTACAGCTAATCCAAAAGCAATCATAGCTGATAGACAACCAAGTACTAACTCAGAATCAGGTGACCGCTCGGGTACTCTTTCCCCTCTCATGGAGCTTACAAGAACAGACATCAAGCGATCTCCTTCACTGACTTGAACATCCTGAACGCTTTCTGTTGAAACGCGTTGAGCTCTGCTAGTGTCAATAGTCATTGTTTCTGACTTTTCGTTATCTACACCAGGAGTGCGAGAAACAAGTTCTACTTGTATGTGATACACAGTATCAGGCCATAATGATAAAGTAACTCTTGTTGAATCTGTAAACAAATTGCCCTTAAGGCCTCCACCATCAACTTCCCACGTGACTAAATATACTCCCCGTGCTATTCTCGGCTCCCATGCAATCTCACCAATAACAAGTACTTTTTGGTGTATGAGAGAAATTTCTTTCAAAGTCCATTTGTGCACATCATGGTTGGAAGTATTAGTATCATGTGCTTCCCAAGTTTCATCTGGACTGTAGATAGTGACCAGCCCCAACGGGTCTACGACAAGAACACGGAGAAGAGCTCCTTCGTTATTTGAAGGAACTCGTGTTGCTAATGACTGTGTCTGTATAATCTGACGCCAAGGGCCTTCGGCGGCACGGCGCATGACGACGTAGACGAGGGGTACCGGGCGGGATGCGGCGCGGGGCGCGGGCGGTGGCCAGCGGGCAAGTGCTCCACTCACACGCATCACCCCTTCGCCCTTTGTGTGGATGACCGGCTGCGTTTGAGATGCTCGTGCCGCTTCTGCATGAAATTCACATGCAATTTTGCAGCCGGGGAACTGGAAATAAAGACTCAATCAGGCCCATCCTTCCAATTACTAAAAGTAAATAATATAATTTGATGGAAGTAATTGTAACTTACACAAATATCTTTCTCGTCGCAGATTGCACCCCAAACCTGGTAGTTGGATTGCAGTAGTTCACAGTTTTCCCAACACTGTAACAACAAACGGATACTGTAGAAAACCATCACAAATTTGTCACAATTATACGAGTCTTTTGAACTCCTTTGATTTATTATCATGTCGGTCATTACGACGAATGAGTAGTGTGTACTGACATAGACAAATTTAAAACTTAATGTTCATCCGAGTGCCTGTGTGCTCAAACGAAATATTTTTCGTCAAATTAGTGTGTGTTATCGGGTGGTCGTGGTGACTTGAGTGTAGATACAGTCGTTTGTCATTGCTTTTGGAATTGGGGCGAGCTCATTATTAACAAAGAAACACGGGGACTGGATGTAATAATGTACTATACTAAAACAATGATCGCATAATATGCCAAAACGTGCGCTTACATGGATACATATCAGAATGAATTAGCGATAGCTGATACGTATAATGGTTTAGTTTATGACGCAGCTTGTTATTTTTATACCAATCTGATATTGGTTACAAATTAAACATAGTTTGAAATTGGTAATGTGAAAGACTAAACACAAATTTATATTTTATTTCGTAACTAATTAATACTTAAATCCGGTTAATCCTGTGGGAAGACACATCAAGTCAAATTTGACTACACAGCCCCTCGAATACAGCATTTGTCATTGGAAACGCTCATTAGTTGGAGTTGACGTTAACTTGACGCCGCTCTCGCCTTGGTAAGCTTTAATAATTATAAGAACGGGCCAACCGCGATTATTAATTACTGGTATTGACAAAAGGTACCGTCACCAACGTACAGAATCTGTGTCGTTTCATATGAGAATTCATCGGTTTCAGATTTATACGTGCAGACGGTACGCGTGGAGGAATTCAATTTTCCTTATAATACTTTTAATAACGAACGTCATCAGATATTATATAAAAGTTACAAGGCATCTTTTGTTAGCAAACGTTAATTGAAAATATAATATATAATGTTACTTAACTAAAATTATTATTGTGTAAATTTGCACTGTTGTAAGACATAATTATACAAATTGTATCAAAAGCGCTTTAAGAAAAATAATATTAGTGTAATAAAAGTCCAAAAATCAATCAAATATCACTTCAAATATGTTTAACCTTTTTTCAGGAACGTGTGAAAAGTATCTCTCTTTTGTGCAATAGACGATACCTTTACATTTAAGAAAAACTCGACTTAGAAGTACGACTTAGAAGGGCGTACTTAGTTCAAATTTTCAGACACTTACCATAAAACAGTCGGGTCCCTGCAAACACGATGACTCCCCGCCGGGCCGTGGCGCCGCAAACTGCGAACAAAAACGAAAAATTTGAAACTACCCACATATAAAAACAAATTTTACAATAATACATCATTAGTTCCACCCATATCATTATAATTGGCATTTTATTTCCAGTAATAACATTTTATTGTTTTAATTTAATATATAATCTCAGCTATGCAAATTTATTTTATGGGTATATTTTTAGGTAATATATCCTGCGGATTTTATGGTAACCGCTATACGTTAAGGAATTTAAAAACACCTTAAATTTTATTACTTATAAAGATCTTTAAGCAATGATGAGATTCAAATATTAGGTTGAAACAATCTCTCTCTTGTTTATCACTTCGAATGTTTGATATTGAACAACATACACTTAAAATTGTAGTTTATGAACTCCAGACACTTTAAAGGAGCAAATAAATATTTCAGTAGTCGGCGCATTGAGTTGAGACTAATAATACTGCCACTAGATGGTGTTTTAAAAGTAAACTGAAAGCTTACTTTGACTTGTAATATGAAGCTATCACAATAAAACTATGCTATTATAAGAGTTCACTTACAGACTGATTATTTTACAGACGTAAGATTAAACTAATATTATTTCTGCTTAAGTTTACTTCGACTTGCACAGATGAAACATATCTAAGAAGGCATTTATATTCCGTACAAAGGCAGATAATAAACTGCTCATCTTACGGTAGAGTTTCAATACGTTATTTACCTACCGGAAGACATCAAGAATTATGTGCGTAACATAACATAGCATCACGCCTTTTTCCCCGAAGGGGTAGGCAGGGATGATTCACACCCACATTTCGCCAGCTATGTTTAGTCCCATGAAATAGGGGGCGAGCCTATTGTCATTTGTTTACCAAACTGCGGGAAAATCTCTATACTGAAATTTCATGATAGAAAAGCCCAATGACATTCTCACCCGACCCGGGAATCGAACCCGGGACCTATTGCACAGCAGTCGTATACATTTCCCGCTGCGCCACCGAGGCCGTTATGTGCGTCAGATAAATATATTAACTTATTAGGTAAATCATTCGTATATTATTATATTCGTAGCCTAATAAGAAGAAGACGACTATACATATAGACTATAATATAAGGTATAATAAAGTTATCTTTAAAACAGAGTCGACTGACACTAATAGTAGTGTAGTAACAACCAAAAAGTTCTTAATTAGTGCTTGAACATCGCACTTGAATTTCAGCCAAACTCAATCTAAAAGGGACATTTAATTATTCGACGGGGTACCAATACATTACTCGTTATCTCAACTCAGTTCCGAGAGGGTTTTATGTGCCGAGTAAAAAAAAGAAAATAAATGTTCGATTCGAGCAACCAGTTTAATGTATTTGATAAAACTGACGGGCATCTGCTTACCGTCGGCCGAACGGCCGCTTTAATTGCCTGATATGCCAATGGAGCACTGGTGGGACAGTGTAGTGGCCTAAATGTCAAATGTTTTATGTCACGATGAAGAGTTTATGTGGAGAGTGACAATTCCTGCTTTTAATATTTGTTTGAGTCTTAATGCGTCGTAAATAAAGTATAATAGTCTTTATTGAGCAACACATAAGCCCGTGCTGGCTACAAAAACAGATTTTTATTTTGTGCACGAAATTTGTGAAGAGCTGTCGAGTTATTTATATGTATTTATGTAGTCAAAACACACGCTTTTTGTTATTTATATTACACTAACTTTTCTCCTGAATTCCTTGAGTTAAATCTATAGTTTTTTGAGATTCATGGATTGATATTAAAGCTGGTTTAATCGCGTTAGATAAAAACAGCCATTTGATTATTTTTCTCTCCAAACCCTGATATTACTAATATTACTATTGACATTTAGAAATCATTACATGAGATTTTTTTTGCTTAGAATAAATCGACTGTTATGACACTTACACTACTATTAGTGACTTACACTACTATTAGGATGTACCCACATTGATAATATATTCACTTTTAGTTCTTAAATAAAGAATGAAAAAACCTATCATGACACTTCGACACAAATACCAAAAGCCTGATATTTCTGACCTGGATATACTATATCATCAGTCGTAAGTCATAAAACAAATTTAATCTTTAGAAAGCGAGTAGCAAACAAAGAGTAGCTAAGGAAAACAAAATTACTCTTTTAGGTCACTATCATTGCGGCTAATGATGCCAATCTGTGGCAGAGGCCATCAAACGACTCCGACCATCCATCCGTTATTAGATGTAATCATCGTAATTTTTCACACAATTTATTTTTTTCCTTCCACGATACTACAACTCAGGAGTGTTATTTCACGTCAACTAATGACAACAAAAAATATACTCGAGATTGAGTGCGCAATGCGCCCACTATAAAAACTCTAACTATACTTACTACATTCTTATTCTAGTTGCTCTTAAAAATAGACCTTATAAATCAAGCGAATTAAAAAGATACGTTACCCGTCTGGGACTAAGTTTTACTTTATTTTGAGCTCGATCATGTTGGTAAAACATCTGTTGATCAACTTTCGCCTTTCCAAATACGCAAGACTTCTAACCGATTCAATTAATAGTATTGTATCGCACGACTTTGCCTTCGAGAGCTTAAAATATGAAAGTTAAACAAAACAAAACGACGTGAATATACTTCGGCAACTGCAAAGGGAAGTGAGTGAATAATGAATGACGGTGATTGAAAACACAGCTCGTCGAGTGGCCTCGTATTTGTGTTAGATGCCGCCGCAGATTACCCTTTTGTTAATCAAACAACGTTTATTGAATATTATTTAATTAATCTTTCGTATTTGACTTTGGGTAACGTCGGAAAAAAAAACGGATCACTTAGAGATCGAACACTAGATACTTACAAAAGGAATTTAAATATCGTGCAGGTCAATAAATTCAGAGGGAGAAAAAAAAAACAAGAAGCTGATAAACGTTCTAACACGCGTCTTAATAGTTATTTCGAGTCAACCGTTAATCTCAGTGGAAAATTAGGGTTCAAGGATGTATTACATTTTGAAGGCGAGCCAGGATGTTGCATACCAACACTTAAATTTACGAAATCCATTAAAGATAATCGTCAATAAGTTGGGCCCGGGGCTGCGCCCGAGCAGGAACTAATCGATCGATGGGCACACATGGTCGTTTACAATCAATCCATCAGCGTTTATGTAACGTGCAACTACCGATGATCTTCATTTATCATTTTGTTTTGTGGGTAGCGAGCGCGCGCTCTTGGGGGTCAAACCAGAGGTCTGTACAAAATAAATGCCAGTGACTTACGAAATATGATATGTAAACAACTTTTTCTCCTTTAATCTAACGACACATCTTAGAGATTAATCACTTGTGCAATCGGTAGTTTCGAGTTGATTAACATTTGATTTATTATGTATGTACTGTGAAGAAAAACTTAATGCTATAAAGTTCTATTTAAGTGGAGGTATCAATTAAATTGTATCACAAATTGTGATCTTATCAAAGTCTATAAACAATGGTGAGTGCGACATTTGCATGTTACTGAGATAGAAGGAAAACATTAAACACCTAACAGCCTCTCGAGGGAAAGAGGCAAAAACAGGATGAATTATGATTTCGCATAAAGATAAAATACAATCTAAGCCAGCGCGCCAAATGGTGAAGAAAAAATGTTTTTTTTTTTCCGCTGAACACATCTGAAGAGTTGAAGGCAGAGCAAGAAATAAAGAACAGACATAGTCGTACTTCAAACGGATTAAGCTGATCGGGCAAAATAATTTATTGAATACATTGAGATGGAGTTGGATGATATCCGCGCTATAGGTTTATAAGAAAGAAATCGAGATGTTGTTACTTGTAAGTTATACGTATCAGAAACAAGATAAAAATTGTTCTTATGGATTGCAATACAAAAAGATACTCTAGACTCAGCTGCAATTATTGCCGATACAGCTTTCAATTTAATCCATAAATGGACTTGAAAAAATCAATTCATTTTATAAATTTTATAAGTATATGAGATGTTCTTGATGCACTTATTTTTTTTCGTAGGCAAATTTGCTGATACTACTTTTCGGATAACCTGTTACATTCTTGTGACTTTCATAAGTGTTACCTTTTAACCTAGATGAATAAACGAGATTTCATTTCATTTCTTTTCATTGTGTTGAGTTTGGTGCTTTTTGCAAACCAGGATGAATAAGAATACTGATCTTAGCTGTATTCATATTGTTATTATGTTATATTCAAAACTTTTAACTAGTCAAAAGTACTTTTGACTGGTTAATAGTTTTGACTGTAGCATATACACATATTTATAATCAGTATAAAAAGTCATGTCTCAGCACTGCTGTCCCAAGACATGACTTTGAACGTAGCTTAAAATTGTAAGGGTCTTCACACATTTAACGGAAGAAGTGTCCGAAGAAAGTCTGACCAACTAAACATTTTAAATTTATTAAATAAAATTAGTTTTTCAAATATTATTATTATCTCTAAAACTCATAAACGAAAAGTCCGGCGTGGTCTCGATACATTGACATTTATTGATATCAATGAGTTGTCAATACAATAACCAACCTTGTTGACATCGAATAATGCAAGTTGTTTTGATGATACAAAAACCAATATCCAATACAGTTCCCACTTCAATTTTAATTTTGTTCCTCTATAAAAGTCTGTAGAAACTATCAAACCTTAATATAAAATGGGGTAAGTATCCGCAGCTGTGTACCCTGTCTTTAACGTACACTAGTTGTTATTTTATTTGATCTCCCGTAGGTAAACTCTATTACCGGTCCGTTTTTACAAGTAGAAATTCAATTTCAGTTCCGTTCGGTTTCAAGTTCTTAGTAGAAAATAGGTTAGTCGATGAACACGAGTGAAAATAAACAAAATATTTGATGAAAATAGACTCTTTATGTACGAATGAACTACATAAGTATACTTAAAAATGTATTTTATATCTATAGATTAATGAATTATTATTATTCTTACATATGACATTACCCAAATTTACTGAGTCAGTTTAACAAATAACTGAGTCACGTTAGCCTTCAACAAGATGTAATTATTTTGAATCAATTCTGAAAACAACAGTAAACAAAAAAATATAAATTGTTAATTAAATAACTGCACGTCCACGCTACGTGTCAGCCTTCCAATTAATGATACTCCTAGTATATTTGTTTTTATATAACCGCAAGTCAGTTCAGAGTACCACGAGTACATATCATACTAAACGATTAATGAAAAATATGTCTCCCGCAGCAATAAAAGATGGCATCAACATCATTAGGAGCCAACACAGATATGCATTTTTCATGAAATACGGACTCGTTGAGCTCTCGTATATCGTTGTGAGTAGAATCAACCGAGTTATAAACAGTATTATTTTCATCAGCTCCATTCGTTGTTACAACTTTTTGCCATCGTCTGACAGACCACAACAATTTTATCTTGCCTTTAGAACAAGACCATAAAATGTATTTCAAAGTCGTCGGAAAACGTGAGACGGAATTCATTACTCACTTTCGGAACAAAGCATCAATAAAACAGCTTTCTTTACTAAACAGAATAGCTTAACGATGAAACAAAAATGTTGAAACTACACTGAACAAAGTGTTGAGTGTGTTGACCCATTTACTTATTATGAACACATCCTGCCAATTTACTTTATTGATGTTATATTATAGCATCATTAACTTTTTATACAACTTGCTTCTCTGACGGACCGCCTGTAATTATGATGATAGGAGGCCGTCCTTAAACTATTTTTAAATTATACCAAGACGATCTAAAATCTGCCCCAGTATTATAAGGATCATGGATATTACGTGCTCAATATCTTGATTGGCGCTCTCCATAGTTTGAACCTTTTAAAACAATTGCTTTTTAAAATATGAAAAATGGAGCTATTAAAGATACGCGTACAGCGATTACGTATGTAAAAATAAATTGTATGCTAAGCAAACGTCTTTCTGAACACACTGTCAAGCCTATGTTATTTGCATGTACGCTGTAATTTTGCGATGATTGCAGAGTAACGAACGCTTAACAGTCCTACACATATACTTAAACGAGGACAATGTCATCTGCTAAGCCCCACAAGACTCCGTAGAAAGCGGAATTAAATCAAGCTGCCACTGTCGACCTAACAATGATATAAATGGTCACAAACACGTACCAAATTTGATCATGCGGCGAATAAATTAAATGGGAACACAATCAAGGATTAAATTACTGCTTCATTCTACCTCCCACACGAGCGGGCGTTGCGACACATGTGCGACAGATCTCGCAGTCGGCCGCGACCAGTACGCGTTATGTATGAAGGTGCCTTAACATATAATATTGTGGCACATTGTGCCGCTCCGCGACCGCATATAAATGCGCTGAGAGCAAATAAAACGGTGCTATAATTTCAAATCATACGGACAGAGAATGGGTGTGGACGGCGCTCTCATTGTGTGGAAATGATGTAACCACTATTAAAAGTGTGGGCCGTATCCCTTGAATATTTCTTGCAACGAAGACGTCGTAGGGTCATATCGGTATTTTATATCTCACCGGAGACAATAGCATACATTTCCAACAAGAAAACTGGCTTCGTACGTTAAGTGGTCGTGGGCCCGCATTTCAATATTTGCCTTGATCTACCGGTATTGCTCCTCGGACGATTATGTTATTAAATATTCCAAATGAGATAGTGATCAGTGATTTATGTATCAGTGGATGTCTAATGATGGAACTGTATTATCTAGAAACGCTTTGTTATTTGAGTTCTTATCATAAAAAAGGCTGATTTTTATAGACGACGTCGTTCTGTGTGACAGATGAAACAACGACAATAAATTTAAACACTTTATGTAAAATAAAACGACTATTTTTATAGCATAGTAAAATGCTTCAAAATTAGAAGTTATGGAAAACTATATTTCGTTAGTAGAATAAAATACCCAATTTATTTAGCTTCCATCTAGTATCAATTTTATAGACTTCTATTGACAGAAAAATCATCAATTTATACCTTAAATGCAAAAGCTATATTGAAAATACATAAAAGTCAATTAACGATAGAATTTTGAGTTCAATGCTCGTGGAATCTTCTCACCAGCAATTACGAACTAATACCAAATCTATTTTGTATCAAATCCTACTCACAAATCTCTCTCCCCAAGATAGAGACGTGTAAAGGATTACTAAAACTATTATGTTCTGTTTAGTTTCCAAGAACCCTTTGGTTTGGATGTTCAAATTTCGAACTAATTTTGGAACATTCCAAGGCTCATAAAATAATAATAATAGATCCCCATGAGCTACCTATTCTCTGAATAAATAAAGGGTAAAAAAAGCTTTAAATAGTAGAGACAACTTTGACGATGATCATTTCCGACTTGTTATGAATTCGCATTAATGCAATATTATGTTAAATCAAATAACATTTTTCTTCGAAATTCAAAATCGGAATACATTCTTGTATCCATTGGGGATAATACAATCTGATTTTATCCCTTTCTATCTAATGGATGTTTCATATTGCTATCCTTTTCGAGACGAGCCTGTCGGTTTTTGTGAGACTCAGAAGTTCCGTGGAGCATGCGACAGATGTGCGCATGGCTGCGGTTACTAACGAAGCATGATTCAATCAGAATAATCAATCATATCTTTGATTGTTTGACCGCTGAGCGGGTCTTTGACGTTCAATTGACAAAATAATTTACATTGCGTATTTCCTTTTGATATAACTTATAAATCAATAACAGGATAACAAACTTGGGTCACAATTAATTTGTTGTAATGTATTATGATTTAGTAGTATTTTTCGTAAATCGTAAGATTTAAAATCTATACTAATTGGTTGAACGCACTAATTTCAGGAACTACATCGGATCCGATTGAAAAATTCCGGAATTGAAAGGACCGATTTGAAAAATTATTTTATGTCCAGTTTCTAAGCCCCTAGGTTAAAGTTATTTATCGATAAAATTATAACCTGACTGAATATAAAAGTAAAACAATAGAACTGGTTTATTCATACAACTGTCATTTGTAATTTGTTTAAGTTATATTTTTCTGACGGCTCAGAAACCGGGCATTAGTGTTGGATAGCCGTTTTATCAAGGAAGCCTATATAATATCACGCTACGGCCAAGAGGAGCTGAGCAGTGGCCAAACAAAGAACGATGGGAGCAAGCCCCGGACAACAGCTAGTATTGCTCAATAAATCAAGCGGTAACAAATAAGTTCAAAGTGGTGTTCCTGTTGTTTTACAGACACAAAACATTCTTAGAACTCATTTTAGATAAAGCAAAATATAATCAAGATTCAAGTTAGAAGGAAATCGTGTAGAATGCAGTCTCGATGCAAGGACCGTTACGAAGCGATATCGGCACCGAATCCGATTGCCGCAATGCGAAAATTATCCGCAACCGTAGGGTACAGCGGAGGCGTAAAGAGGTCTCAGAAATGGTTATGTTTTGCTATGTATCTGATTTAAGTTGTGACGTGTCGTTTATACTGCTTACATTGAATTAGATGCGATCAGTTTATTCCTATTTTATGGATATTCCACGTCAAATATAACTGAAATAACGCCAAGAACCTTCAGTATTTTAACGCTTACGATGTTATTTTATTTGAATTTACGGAGTCAAAGCGACAACAAAGTTAAAGAGAATTCATGTTATTTTATTTGTACATGTAAAAACTATGTTACTTATTTCTTTATGTTAAGCTCGGAATTATAAAAATGTAAGGGAATAATTAAAATAACACTGCGATGCGTATAAACCATGTTGGATGAAATTCCAACCATTCATTACTATAATATGGCGCTATTGTAGTTTTTAAATGTGTTTTTACTGATTTAAAAGAAAATAATATATTTATTTTTAAATGTAATACAAGACAACTAATGCTTTAATTTAAAAATATATATATATAAAATAATATAAAAAATAAATTATAAACTTTCATATCACTAAAAATTAAATAATATTTTTTTTTAATAAAATTCTTTATTTCAATTATTTATTTCCATTAACTGCTCAATTGATGTAACAATAATAAAATATGCGAATGTATATTATATTTTGTTAATATTATAGTATAGTATAGTAGGTACGAACACAGAAGCTGATATTAGATTCTATCAACATTAATACACATAGCATTTCGCTCACGAGCATACTGATCGATCAGAAACGTGAACTATACAGATATCATTAAGCCGAACACAGTTGCACGAAACACTTACGTTGATCTCAACATCTAAAGGGCACTCCTTTGATCTAAACCACTGATGAGAACGGTAACCCGTATCAAATCGAATATGATCATAATAAGATTACAGCTCTTTTTTATCAGAAACTGGGCCATACGGTCTTTTTTAGCTTTTACGAGTACGTTTACGACCGTCGGCTAAACACAAATTTATCAAAGGCCATATTTCAAAAGCATAAAATAAGAAGAGCAATTAAAGGGTTCATAACTGTGCAAGTAAATGGCCACATGGTAAAACAAATATTTGTGTAGGCGCGCGGGCAAACAGTAGCGTTAAAAGCAAAGACATGCGTTTAATCCAAGACAAACAGGCCGAAAGAATTACCCGAGTGGGACACAAACACCATAAAGTTCCCGTAGTTCTCGTTCCCGTAGGGTAAACAGGAGAGGACGGTGCGTGAAGTGAGCTAATCCCTCCTAGGTGCTCATGCCTATGTAGACTATTAAGGCGAGTACCTCTATTCAAAATGTAAATGGCTTACTTAGAAATTCTCCAGTGGATTAAGCTGCAATCTGCATGTGTATGCTAATGTTATTGACTGTCATTGGACGCTTTCAATAAAAACGATTATTTATATTGAATAGCTTTACACTTTACATGTTACGGCTGATATTTAAAGGCAAATTAGGGTAATTTACATTGTAATAGGTTTTGTACGGACATTATTATTAAAATATTAACATCACCTACGATCTAGCTTTCATTTTAAAGTAACATAACTCTTAGAATCATGTCATAGAATCGTTTTTCCCAGGCCTAAATGTTTCCGTAGGAATATTGATGGCATTTTCAGAACTTTCTCCCGTTTATTACAAAATATGGACTCAGTATTAAACCAGGTTTAAATTGACATAAGACATTGTTTTAGTGTCAAAGTTGTCAATTTAAACCTGGTTTAATGCTTAGTCCGTAATTTGTAATAAGGGGGTCTAGGTCTAAAATAACAAAATCGATGTTATCAAATAAAAAACGAATTATACTATACCAGTAACCTTCCCCTTAATAAAGTATTGCAAATGTGGGCGTACATCAGACACTTAGGTACTCTAGTTTTGCCGCTAATTGTGACTCCACCTGTTTTAAGCCTCAGCGACTAAGAACAATCTTTGTAGAATAAGGAGGGGTGGCATCAATATGCAATGTGTAGTGTAAACGTGCCCTTATGAATCATTCACGTTATGTGTTTGCATTGGCTGAATGTCAAGTTCGATGTGAATTTTGAAATTGGAATGGTTTATGAAAATGGCTGCAACACGCTATTCGGAATACAAATTTCGATTGTGGGACATTTTTGTGATATTTGTTGAGGCGCTAATACAGCATTCTAATACAAAGTAGAGGAACAGTCCATTATTGTTACTAGATATTTCATAGCTTTAAAAGAAATATAAAATCTACGTAAAATTATAAGTCACTATCATTATTTATTTTATGTATTTCCATACAAACACAAAACGCTTAACTCGAACCTTAAAGCGGACTTAAAATTTTAATACAATCGAAACTTACTGGTGGTTTAGTAGACAATAAGTATTTATTATGTCTGAACGCGAGGACTTACAATACTTACATAAATTTGCCGCAGTTACCTGGTTACGATAGGCAGATCTAACAAGACGAGAAAGCGTACCGTACTCTCAGTAACTAGCTAACTTGCAGCCGCTTAATTTATAGCCAATTAAGTTAGTGTTAAGCTAAATAAACTGACACGAAGATAGCACAAGTAACCGTAATACAAAATACCCGCCCCCAGCTGCTAACAACAACCAACAAGTTTAGAAGGTGCACTATAAATGCGAAATACTTCTGGACAAAACAACATTTTAAATAACCAGGCTTATATACCAACGAGCTTTGATATTGCGGCATTGATGACAAGAACACGACTATTTGATTTATAATATTTACCACCGAGCTAGAAAGTGCCCCTCGCTGTTACAACTATAGTTCATGTCTTTCATTATTACTTATTGAATCCGCTTCCAAATGAGGATTAATAAGGATTTATGGTCGCAATAACAGAATGAAACTTTCCATTGCTAAGTCGATTAAATATAGTTCGTTTAGCATTCATCTGTCTGAAGACGTATTTGTTCTTCAATCTATTGAATTACATAGATTTATTTTGCAACGTTGCAAATATCGGGATCTGAAGTTTGAATCGAGGACCCCTTAAAATGATATTACGTACCAAGTTTAAAATGACAAAGTTCTCGAAATGGCGAGTAAAAACTGAACTAAAGAAGCCAGATGCTGCAGACAGTTGGAAACAACTGGCCGGAGTTGCTTTATAAAAAGTTAGCTTTTAAAACCCTAGCTATAAATCAATAGAAAAGAGTTCAGAGGAAGCGTAAGGCGGATATTTATGGTGATGCTACATTTGCTCTACTTGCAGCGCTATAAATCTTTGACCACCACGCTTTGTAGCTTGATTTTGAATGCGATAATTATTTTTGTAATAGAACAATTGCTTGCAAGTTACTTGCCAAAAATATACGAGTCAATTAACCAGTTCCGCTCTCTAATTCTAAGTTATCATTCTGCTTTAATCCCACTTCAGCTAAAGTGCAAACTTATTCAACTACACACTTTATCATATTTTTCTAAAAAGCGCTTTTAAATCTGGAACGGTTACGAAATATTTTCTTTTATCGCGAATCTGGAGTAACGGTATGATGCCAAAAAAGCGAATAAAAGCAACAGACGTTCGGCGGTATCGTAACATTTATTCACAATATCATAATATTATTCTTTACGAGAAGAAAGAACCACCGAGACCTGTTCATTGTGTGCTCAGAATTACGTAAAGATACCAAAGAAAGGGTAAGAATTTTTTATAAGATAAAATCGTCACGCTTCGATTGGTATCCAATTTACTTAGTTGAGGCCGCCGCCGGTGCTACCTGACTCTTTGTCGCGTGGTCACGCCAGCGAACGCTTCGAACCGTTTGTAAACGTAATAGCTTCTTATTTATGTTGGTACTTTCAAATTAAAATATTCGAGAAACGATATCGTGCCTGACAAAAAACTACTAGATGAATTTGATGAGAATAAATTGGATTGAGGCAACCGGTACTACGTACAAGAAGTTAAATGTTATGAATTGCGTCACCGACATGAAACCTGTGTTACATAAAGCCTGCTGGCAGTCTTATACAAACCTACATGATTAGAACATTAAGTCTTGGGCACAATTCACCCAATTCCCAAGCTTGACCATTTATTATACCTAATTGAGTACTTTAAGTAACTTTTCCTACATTTTTAATGAAAACTAGGCTAGAAATGAAAAGATAAATTAGAAACAAATTTTGGTTTATAGCTTTGAAAAAAATACAGTTAATAATTATAAAACTAATTAGCAGTAATCTGTTATTAACACATTTTTTCGTTGAATAATATAATCGTCTTTAGGCGTATCGACTTAAGTATTACACGTTTTTACTAAATAAACTTTTAAGTTAAGCAACAGAGTCAGTTTGTGTTGAGAACTATACAATAAAGTTGATTTCCTTGAAAAAAAATGATTGTATAAAGTAAAAGTGGGACAAAGAAATTACCGGCTATATTTAGCACTGACTTAACCTTATTCAACATTTTCCAAATATTTGAAACACAATTTAAATCCTCTTTTGTTCCAATTTTCGGGGACCAAAGAACATCAGAATCATAGCCGCGCATATAATTAGCGAAACAATACAATTTCTTTTCCAAGAAATTTCATAAATATTGAACAAAGGCTTTCGAAAGAATTTCCTTGAGAACATTAGGGGAATACAAAGGGAAAAAAAGTTTATCAATTTACCGAGTAAAACTGAGTCCGACTAGCCACTTAGAGCATAAACGCTACTTAAATCAGCAAAAACAAAAGCTGACTAAGTAAATGCCTCCCGTAGTGCCAGCACTTTGTACTTGTGTATCCTACTCTTATCTATGTCTAGACTAACTTCGGCTAATTCAAGAGATTTGGCTGTGGGAAGACATTTTAGTACTATAGTATGTAAGTTTCTTACTGGTTGCACTGTTTCTAAACTAGTTTTTGTTTCGGAAGCCAAGTGACTTGGATTATGTTCGGTTAATAGATTGCTATCGTCTTTCTTTACAGTACATTACACAACCTGGTTTCTGAAATACAATGTTTATATGCAGTAGCTTGTCGCAGTTATACTATAGAGCAGCCATGATCCATATTCTTCGGAGGAGACCCGTTCCCAGCAGTGGGACACTTATGGGTTGAATAGAATTAAAATAAGTATGATAATTATGACAATGTTTCTTTTTTTCAGAAAGTCGTCCGTAAAGATTTACAAAGCCTACTTTATCCCGATAATAGGTATCAAGAAATCGCGCGGATGGAGTCGCGGAAAGACGCTGTGTACAATTTTGACGACACGACTTTGTTACAAGATTAACGAGTAATAAATTAAGCAACAACTAATTCTTCTTATCGTACTCCAAACTTCTCTATTTGGAAAAACTTTTGCAATAGGTACTAATTTATTCGAATTAACTAGTTTACGGGACAATCCACCCACGAGCCTACCACTAGAACTCCTGTAAGCCAAGATTAACAGTGACTCTTGCGAACAACGAGTTTTGCCACTCGGGAGTCCCAAGGAATGCCTGTACTGTCTTGGAAATTCGAAATTAATCCGAAGTAAATGGAAGAGTTGGAAAGAAATTATCCACTTCCCACCATAGCAAAGCGGGAGACAAAAGTAATCTGTATTACATCTAAAATAATCTTGAAGTCGAAAAATCTAACTGAAAATAACTTCCACCATTATAGTCTATAAAACACTGATGCAAATTTCTTCAAGTTTCACCGTAATAATTAGTAGTACTTCAAATTTTAGTGCTTAATAAAATTTGAAATACAATGAGCGTTAGAAGTTTTCAATTTATTTAAATTTATATTGAAAATTTTAGTACCCCTTTAAGTAAATAACTAACCATCGGTTTCTCATTTCTCATCACCACAAAACACCATTACCATATAAAATTTAATTATAGAACGAGTCATTTTAAAATTTTAGACCTCTGTTCGAAATACAAGCATGGCTTTAACGGACAACAAATAAGTTTTTGTTCTTAATCATTAAAACAGTATTACCCCTATGTGTGGCAATGACATGTGACCGTCACTCGAAACTACCACTAAATGTCTGACATAAAAATAAGTGACGCTTTTAATAAGAACATGAAAAGGCTTTATTGTTCGGTTAGTCCAGGAGCTAGAGAACACTTTAACGTTAAACATTCAACTTAGATTTCCGTTACACGCCATGTTTTTTTACTTATGCGTTTCCTGTTATTAATAACTCATTGTAATTGCTTTGTGAGATGCTTATACTAAACAGATGAGTGGTCAATCGTTTATTTGTCTTTTGAAGTCGTATGTTATACTAAGGAATCTTTCAATATCGGCTTCGCCACTGTTTATCAAACTACTTGGAATTACTTAGATGCTTGTTACAGTTTAATTTCAAAATGTTATTAACTTTAAACGTAATGATGTAAAGTAAATAATTGAGTTCCTAAGAGTAGTAGTAAGTTAAATTAAGAAAATTATTATGGTTAGAAAAATGCATCGAAATATAATAGTTAAGCCATTGTAATGCACATTAATAAATAATCAAGGAGATGAGGACCTTTAAAAAATCTGAACTTGTGTAACTTGTTATGCCTTAGGTATTTTAAGTCCATTATTTTAATCTCATCTAACATTAAAGTGTTCTATTCTCAATCAAACAAATTTTAAGATCTTTAATTTGTCTCACAATACTAGTTAATAAACGTTCAATATTATCTTCGAATGAACATCAAACAGCTATAAACTGTATCTCATAAATTACTAACTAATAAATCTGTATATCGGCTTGGAGCGTATCGAGTCAGGATATTCAGTGTGATATGGAAGTAAAGCCAGCTTTCTTAGATAAGTCGGACTGAATGCACCGCCGGCTCAGCTTGACAAATGGTGCTATGACGTCACAAATGTGTCTCGAGCGAAAGGAGTTTGCGATATTAGATTTTGATACACAAAATTCGAATTTTAAAATAATAGATTTTTATCTTGCTGGCTGGAAAAATCACTGCTCGGTATTAAGATTGATGTGTTCGAATTTTGAAATTGAATAAATTGTTCGGTATTGGTGCATTTTATTTGGAAAAGTTTCTTACAATGATATTTTTTTTTCTTAAATAATATTAAAATACCTATTACTTAATCTTTTATTGAAATGATTACGAATATTTAGCTAACAATATCCCAAACCCATAAAATTAAGGAAATCGCGGTTGGAATTATATAGAAGTATTTTAATATAGTTCACAAACGACAATAAAAATCACATAAACAGTTAACGATTGACCCACTAGGAGGTCTCCAGTCAAAGTCGATATCAAAAACTAACCAGCATAACTTGACCTTTTGGAACAACATTGTTTGTTGGTATTGTCGTGAGTAAATGGAGCGGGAGAGTTCTTTGTTAGATGGACGGTGTGAGGCACTCCGAGTATCAGATGCAGATGGGACCAAAGATAACGTCTATCATGGCGTATGAAATATCGGGGAATTAATTATTAACAGACGTAATGCGATTAGCTATCGCGCATTCTCGCGGTAGCCATTGTAATCTGACTACTGAACGGGGATTACGAGAAAATTCCTTAAGGAGAAATATTTTGACTTTCTTTTGTACATAGTAGCATTTGAATGTGTAAAGTTTTACGGGAGAATTAATACTTTGTTGAGATAAAATAACCGTTATTCATATTTTAACATAACTACGTCAACTAATCGATTATACATAGACAGGATTAAATTACTATTTTCATAAAAATTCTGTTGTTAAAAATATTCATCTTCAGAACAAACCACTTGAGTGTTTGACAAACAATTTTAAACCTCATATCCTTTTAAAATGAGCAAACGGAAGTAAAAAAAGAAAGTACCTACTACGCTAGGCTAGTACTAGGCTAGCATAAACAAGCACTAAAACTAGGAACTCGTTTTTAACTGCAGAGAAACTACTTCAAACATCCGCAAACAAAAAAAGTCAAACTTAAATAAAAACTGGTTTCATTTTGCTACACTTTATAAGAAAAGAGATCCCCGGAAGAAAAAACCTGAATCAATATGACATGTGTTTCTTTGTTAATTTTCCCTCAATTATGTTATTTATCTGGCTATTTGTGAGTAGTGTGAAAGCCAATTAGAAAGGAAGTGCATCGGTCGCATTCGCACACAATAGCTTTGGCGGCCATTGGACGCGTTCCATTACACACTCACAATGGACAAATTATAAACAGTCCACTTGCCTCAATACACGGGACACATCACTTCCTGCACCCATTGTCAGTTTTCAATACAATAACTTTTATTGAAATGATGCTAGAACGTGTCCTTTGCCAACTTTGAATAGACACGATTTATTTGTGGGTTCGATTGTAAAACGGCCCCGTATGTACGATTTCCGTTTTATAAAAGTTTCGGATATAGAATGCAACACTAACAAAATACCTTCGAGTTGAAATGCAAAAAGGTTTCATTTTTAAATTTGTGACAGTTGGTTGTAATTGACGCCCATTCACAATCTGTGGTTGCATACAATTCATCGCATAATGTGTAGGCAGCTTTTGAAATTATTAAATTACCTGCAACAAAGAAAAATATTTGTTATATTACTGTAGCAGATGTTAACAATAATTATAAGCATACTGTGAGCACTGTAATTATAAATTTCGGTATTCATACAGAATCAAATACCTAGCAACAATAACATCACAATTGAACAGTGGGTTAAACAGACAAGATTTGACGTTAATATTTTAGAATAGAAATAACGATATTTTAAATGAAAGGATGTTTTGTTTACAATGTTTTTGGCTTAGCAGATTTCAAGCGCTTAATTTCTAAAGACAAAGCTTTTATTAAAGCAAAGCTATAGAAACTGAATCTGGACTAGTATGTAATATACCTATAGATATTATTTTAATGTTGCCATCAATCAAATAGAAGAACTCTGACAGTCTGACTCGGATCAAACTTATAACACATTTAGTCCATAATTGATTTCATTGTAGTAGCTTGTTTTTAACCATCAAAATGAAGACAAAAAGTCTAAAACTAGGTAGAGCTTGATCAAATCAGCTGGAGATCATATCAGCGTATTTTGCAAACGTCGATACTAAAGTTTCTCCAGTTGAATTTATTCCTACTGATGCCAATTAAATACGACTGATTTAATCTTTCAATTAGGTTTATCTTATTGGTTCTGGAGGCTCTTTGAAACTTATGTTTCGGAAGATTTATTTCATCTGAATAATTTGAAATTGATGTCAAGGCAAACAAATTTTCCAATCGAAATAATGTTTATACTACTGAAACAAGTATTTCAATTACGAACTCCAATTAATTCATTTATATTAATATAGCAACTAATTTGATCAGCAACTATTTTTTTAGCTCAAATAATATTTAGCAATTGATTTTCTTATCCATTAACAATATTCACTGCAAAATTATGCAATAGAGTGTATAAACCACACCGACACAGTTTCGCTGGTACTAATAATTATTATTGAAGCCACATGTAACAGAACTCATCTTGTTTAAATACTGCCAAGCGGTGGGTGCTCGCTTGTACTTCCTTTACGTGTAGTAGAATATTTGCATAGGCAAATATATATATTGATTAATATAGCTAAAAAAATTACCAATGAAAATGAATAAATTAACAAAAAAAATAAGCTTGTGATAAAACCAACGTCAAAATAAAAGACAATGATAATAAAATTTAAGAAAGAAGCCGGTAATGATGAATTCTAATTGCGATATAGGTGACAGAAACTTAAAACCACAGTAGACAATGAAACTTAAAGTACCTATTGTTACAAGGCACTACAGAATAAAGGAATAAAGAAATGAACCTCTTGGCAACAGTGAAACAATGCAGGACATACACTTATTGTAATAATACGTTACATTAGTAAGGAATCTATTCACAGAACAAAATGAACTCATTTGTATGCGACTACTGGCAAGTTTTTATGGGAAATTCTTCATTTTATAAACGCACCTACGTGCTATATTATAGTCAGACTATATCACATAATTGGTATGTATGAAGCCATGCTACTTAGGAAGCAGTTACAGCTATTACTTTGTCCTAGACGCAGGAGGTTTATATTATACATGGAATAACGCTGTTAACACTCATTTACAGTACAAACTGAGCTTAAGGAGGTCAACATACCGTTTGTACCGTTTACTTAGAAGCATTCTAGAACACTGGTTTCTAGGGAATTGCGAAAATTACTAAATAAGGATTTACACAAAGCATTCATACAATAGACTTAGGACAAATAATGCTTCTAAAATCCCATGTTCGACCAAAAACGGCTTATAGCGAAGAACTAAAATTGTCTACAATAAAATAAAAGGTGTTAAACTGAATCTTTATTGCAGACATCGGCTAAGACCGAATTTTCTTCAACGTTCGTATTTACAGAACTAAATGAAGACACTATTTCAGCCTTTCAATGACTCAAAGGAAACCCGCATTTTATGTTCTTTATTTTTACCTTCATAAAGAGCTATTGTCAATTTTGTATGCTTTGTCATGATTAAGAACAAAGATTATGAGATTTTATAACTTAATTAGAATAGCAGCGTTTAAAAGATCTTAAATTTTCATTAAGATACAGCTTTAGTTAATTTATGTTGTTTTGCAAAAAGGCTTTTTCAACATTGGAAATATTGTGTGGAACTATAACGTTACACTTAGTCCAAACAATGTTTAAAATAATCTTATTCTCAGCAAAAACGTTAGTTTAATAAAATTGCTGTTAAACAAACAGCAATTTTATTAAACTGTTATTTAAACAAATAAGTTAAAAAGAAATAAAGTCTGTATAATTAAGTACTATCTAAACTATAAAGAACATTGTTTTGTACGATGATTTATGAACTTCATAATACATATCTAATGATTACGGTACACCTACTGGACAAATATTTGGCTGTAAGGCAATTTGACAGCAATGATATATGACCTCCCCTGCTTAATAATGTATCTACTTTTTTGTCTTGTTGCTTGTATTGTTGAATTGTGTATACAAGTTTGATTGTATCATAACTAAGTACAGTTTGAATAAAACCTATTTTATGTTATGTTATTATTTAAAAAATGCTAAACAATGGATATAAAAATGGAAAAAAATATTCGTATGAATTTATTTGTTGAACTAATTGTTCAAGAGATTTACATAATAACTAAATATACCTTATGCAGAGAAGAATACTGCAAGAAAAGGAAAATTTGAAACAAACCCTATACCAACCCGTCTGGTCAGTGTGGTATGGTAGGCTAAATTCCCTCCCTGTTCTTTGGAGGAGACCCGTGCCCAGCAGTGGGACGTTTATGTGTTCAGATGATGATGATAATTATCATGTATATTTTGAAAATAGAGAAATTTTACACGGTGACCAGATTATTTTAAACGGAATTCTGGATCCGTGTAAAATAATATTATATACATAGTCAGAAGTTATAATAACATCATTGCATCAGTAGATAGACATAAAATAATTATGAACTGTTAAAAATATTATAAAACTACGCTACCCAGCAGTAAAATTGAAAAAAAAAATTATAATAATATTGATTTAGAAAAACTTCAAGTGTCTCTCTGCCCAATCGCGATACGCTCGGCAACAAGATTAATGAACACCTAAACTGTCTTTGACTGTTTCTTTTGGCTCTCTGTGGGGTCTAATTTTTTCTTAAAAAACTATATAGCCGACTAATCTACCCATTGCCATATATCAATATATATACTTATATTATAGCGATTTATCTAAACTTTGATGTTTCTTTATACTGTTAAAATTTGTGTAATCATTTAGTTGTTTTTTGTAACTTCATGTTCATTTCTCCAATATTGACTCTTCTATTACTTGAACATTGTTATTCATTAATTTAGTAGGTTGACTTTCATAAAAAGATTGGTCGTTGCAAAAACTAATATATTTTGTGCAACATTCAAGCAAAAATTATATAAATCAAAAACAATAACCGACTTAAAGTTTCTTGTATAAACTTAATAAATAAATAGTTTGATTACTTAAAACAAGAGCATTAATCAACGAAATAAGCAAATTAAATTAGAAAAATGAATGACTTCAGTTTTTATATGCAAAACATACTACATCAACTAAGAAAACAAGGCAAATAATTGCTTACTAAATTCCATTGCAGGTGTAAGTTTACAAGTAGGCCAAAAACAAGATACCTTTCAAAGGGCGTTACGCAAACTTTAACTAAGTAAAGGATCTAATTTTCATGAGACATCGAACCGTGATGCGACCACTAAGGAGATTAGGCACTTGTTACTTCAGCTGCCCTTGGACAAATTCCCTTAATAATGTGTTGGGTGAAGGGTCTTTGAATTTAGAATTAGTGGTCATCAGATTCAGGTTGAGCGATGTTCGAAACCTTTACTATTATGAAATACTCTAGAGGTGTATTTATCTGGAATATACTTGTAATTTTACTAATTAATTGAGTTTAAAATTTATTTGTAACTATAAACTTATTTTAAAGAGTATTAGGGCGCTAGTAATAGGTATGATCGATGTCAAACACTTAAACATATTTGTAAACATTTCAAATTTGATCAAATTTATTGTGAGCTCAAATATTTGTGAGCGATAACGTTCCGTCAACGAGCTTAAATAATCTATCAAATAAATGTCGACTTGAATTACGTCAGTACAATGTATTACTTGTTCGGTTATCAAGGCGTATGTTTGAAATGTACACCACCTGCGCGTGCGCATGAATATAAACGGATTGTATGACAATTATACAAACCAGCTATTGCTCCACCGGCCATATTAATACCAGTCAATGACTTTCTGATTATCCATTTTACAAACTCGCAACTGTGTAAACGATATTATGCAAATCAAGAATACCCACCTTCGATACCCTCTTACGCCTTTAATTAAAATAAAACCTTTTAAATAATAATTTATGCAACCCAACGTTGCGTAAAGACTCCACGGCTGCAACAATAAGAATACTTCATTCCGAACTTGACGTCACATAAAGTCGTGGGCGAGGAAGACAGCGCGAATAAAAACTAAATCTTTTTTTAATTTAAAGCGAAGAGACAATGAGCAAACACAGCTTGTGGAATGCAAAACGAAACTGAATAAAGGGAGAAATCCACGAGTTGTGACATTAGCTGAAGCAATCCTCGGTAGCACCAAGCAGTCGAGTAATTTATGTGGAAACAAAGTGTCGGGGATAAAAGAATTGTCACGTCACGTGCGATAAACGAAAGCCAGGACAGTGGGAAGAATGAACTGGGAGACTGCGGCGAGAGAACTGCAGCCAACGTCGGAAAGGCTTTATATTTAGTGTGCAGATAAGTACGAGGACAACGGCCATCTGACGCAGCCCGATAGCCTCTACTGATACTCCTTACAACATCAGATAAACTTCGTAACCGTCCCCAGGCAACTAAGAAAGGAAGCACGACTGTTCAGATATATTATTCTTGTGATTATTGCCCGCCATAAAGCGTGGCTGCAAATCCTTAATTAACAAGCAACGGAACTGTATCTCGTCCGTATAGTGTCTCGTCCACCGCTATAAAACTGTGTACTAATGGCTCACTTAGGAGTGCGCTTCGATACTTTCAAATAAATATGTCGGATTAACACGATTCATGGCCAAAAACAGCGATATTTAGGAGTCAATTAAGAATAAACATGTTGGAACGCCCGGCGCGTCTCGCGTAAAACGTAACTAATAGCCGTTCAGATGGTAACACTGAACAGCAGGAAGCCATGTTGAGAAAACCTGTGGCATTTACGCCGCGGGCGCCACAGAGCACGGCCGTGTTTACGACACTTCTCCTGTTCTTATTGATTGAATTCGCCACAAATTAAAAAGTTTATTGCCTCATTCTGTAAAGTTTGCTCGAGCTTTTTTGCGTTTGTTAATAAACTTTGCAATAACGCCACCTTCCAAGTTTTGAAAACACAGTGAAGGTCTTTTTGACACTGCTTCGCATATTACAGAAATACATTTACAAAAATATAATCGTTTAGTCGAGATTTTATGAGACATAACCGAGTTGAAATAAGAAACAAAACTAAGTTCAAAAGATAAGAAGTAAGAACAAAATCTGTATATAATTGGATTCCATTCGTAGTTCTATTCAGCAAAAAAATAAAATCAAATTTATAGTTAAATGAAAATACAATATTCCTTATAAAAAAGACAATAGCATCTATTGTGTAAGGTGATACCATTTTACGACTTAAGAAGCCATACTAACCAGACTGAACGAGCATTGAGGTGTCATTTCTAAGAGCGCAAACGATACGTTAAATCGGTTTTAAAGTACGAGTGAATTCACAATAATTATAATAAGGAATGATTGATAAAGCGCGTTTGTATGAATACAAAAATAAAAAGAGACTCGCCAGTAAAGTCCATAGAATCTTTAACAGTCATCTCATAAATATTGTAAAAGACTCAAAAGACGCGTCAAGTCGTCAAACCGGGGTCCCCTTCAAAGTACGTCCCGAACACGTCAATTTGTTTACGAATTACGCATAAATTCGTCCCCGAAGACAAGACATCTCGTGCGGCGATCGCTGTTGCGACATTTCAATAAAATTTACGATTGTGACTTAAATGGCGTGTCCAATGAACAAAAAATGTTCCGACATGTTCCTCTTTTATTTTAGACTTACATTTGGTTCGTTAAAATATCTTCGTTGTGATAATAAAACTGTCTGTGTACTGTAACACTAATAAATATAACATTGAAATCGATATTATTTGGATAAAATGGCTAGCTAATTCGATCTCGAGTCCAATGGATGCGTTTATACGGGTTACGTTCGTCTTTATAGTTTTTAAGTTTTTTTTTCCAAGATTATAGTTTTCATCCGTATTAATTCGTATTTATAGCTTTCTATATAGATTTTATATATTTTTTTACACATAATATTGAATATTTTGCCCGCAGCTGCATATTAAATGTAACGGTGAAAGCAGTTTTTATATTTTCCTTAAATTTTATGAGCATTTTAATGTGTGAATGTTGTTTTATGTAAACGATTAATTTAATCAACACTGATACTATCTCAGAATGTTTTCCATCGTAGAAAATTAGTGGGAATGGTAAATCGATGCTTTGAATCCAATTGATAGTACAAATTTATAATTAAAACAGATCTTAATCAAAGATTCTTCTAGTGATCTTAAAATAAATAAAGTCGCATCTTTTTATTTCTGGCTACTTAACACGCGACTTTAAGAAGTAACTAAAAACAAATTCAAATTCATAGTCACAATTCGTCACTGTCGTATCGTGTCACAATTCCAATATCCAGATGCTAAATACACAATGGTCGAAGAGACAGTCAGAACAATATTATTTTAAGATTCTAAAATAAGTGTGTTACGTGCTTCAGCCAAATGTACGGAACATTGATGGGGGCTATTGGCCATGACAGGCGTCTTCAAGACGAATGGCTCGGAACCCCATTGGTATTTCAGGCTACTCGCTAGCGCTGTTCAAATCGTTTCTGTTTACTCAGATGAGTTTGAAATTTAAAATTAGGAGGTGATTTAGTGGGTAACAATTCTTGAGTGGTTGTTAAGTGATTTATTGGAGGGAAATGTGGATTTGTTGAGGATTCTTTATTGTTTGAATATTAATATTGGAATAGCCGAACTTGGCTTTGGAGACAATATAGTAAAGGTAGTATCCAGTTGTCTCATAATTTTACATGACAGACGTTAAGGTATATTTTATTTTAAGACATTCAATTTTCAGTTACTACTAAAATGAACGTAAAAAACTTGAAAAATAACATTTATTTCATTTCAAATTTCAAAGTTTCATCCAAATTCATTTTACACCTTACAACCGAAATGGAACACCTTAGAACCGAAATGGTCTCGTACCCCGCGGTTCCAGAGGAATTTCCTCCCAAGAACTATCAGGTTGTGGAATGAACTCCCTAACGAGGTTTTCCCAAGGGACTACAGTATGGGGTTCTTCAAAAAAGGAGTGAATAGGTTTCTTAAGGGTCGACAACGCGCTCGTGATGCCCCTGGTGTTGCAGGCGCCCATAGGCTACGGTAACCGCTTACCATCAGGCGGACCGTACGTCTGTTTGCCACCGTCATGGTATAAAAAAATAAAAAAAAAATAGTCAGTCTCATTTCTGATGACAAATATAAGAATTGCTTTATTTACTATTACTATTTACTTTAGTAGAATAGATAAGCTGATAAAACATTTGCATTTATACAATTAAATTGAGAAAAAAACATTTTTCTTTTTTTTAAATAGAGAAAAAAATGTTACTTGTTTCATTTTATAATACCATCATCATCATCATAATCATCATCACCAATTCAGCCTATTGCAGTCCACACCTGGCATAACATTTCTTAAAAAAATACTCTATATCATTCAAAATCATAATACCTTATAACACTGCTGCACAATAAAATTTATCAGTATCGAAAATCGTTACAAGATAAAACCAATATCAATTTCAAAAGTTTACTTTACGACATTTTTACTACTACCTGTTATATCACCTTTGTGTTCTTAAAGAAAAACAAACAAAAAGTGAACAAATGTACGAATAGAATAAGTAGTACTTAAGCTAAAGCCGTTCCATGGTCTTTTCCTGTTCATTCACATGAATAGATTCATTCCCATAGATAAAACATCTGTCCAAATTGAAGTGACAGCAAATTCTGGTTCATTATAATTAAATTCATGCCCATTTAAAACAAACTTTAAAACCACTACCAAAATATTCTCACACGTTAATGAATTATTTAAATGTCTTATTTCTCTATTAAATATGAAT
The DNA here is from genome assembly GCA_905147015.1 of Laspeyria flexula. NCBI lineage: Eukaryota > Metazoa > Arthropoda > Insecta > Lepidoptera > Erebidae > Laspeyria > Laspeyria flexula. The sequence continues at coordinate 8,607,419 of LR989963.1, forward strand.
ACATAGATTTAATGAAAATAAAATTCAGTTATACCTATATTATTGAATGTTAATTTTCCAAAACAAACATTGAATATAAAAAAACTCAATCCAAATCATATTCTAAATGTGTGCGCCGCGGGTTGTTCTTTTATAAAACCGAATGCTTAAAAACTCTCAACGTTTTACATTAAAAAAACTTTATAAAAAGGCATATTTCATTATATTTTAAACTTTAAAACAACGGGGTGCCTCGTTTTTTGTATGAAGAATACCAAGAGTGTCACGGCCCACGCTATTCCCGGCGATCGGTTCACACTTAAGTGGCAGTACAGTAGTGCTATACATGCCTCGACTATTTTTAAAGTAACTAGAAAACGTAGAAACATTGTATTTTATATTCTAGTTTGTAAGCAAAATTACCGATTACTTCTTTCGAACTAAACTTTGTATTTGACATAACAAATTGCCGCCAAACAATAAAAAATCCGTTATGCATATATTTAATGAACTGCTTTTTAAAAAGTGCAGTAAAGTTAATTACGCTTACGGAAAATTAATGTCTCGCAAAGTAATAAAACGACAGTAAAATTAATAACTTGTCTGAGGTACAATGTTTTACAGCCTCATTTTTCTATTCATTTTAGTGCGGTCCTTATATTAAAATAAAATAAAAATAAGCTATAATAAAGTATAATCTCTTAAATCTGTGACATATTCTTAGGTTGTATCGACACCTCTAAGAATTTTGATCGTCGTATTATAGATTTCAGATCTAGATAAAAATGGTCCCCCATCAATTTCGTACAAAATATTTGGTAAGATCCAAAGATTCGTTTTTATGGGTTTTAAAAGATTAATGCGGAGATAAAGGAGATTTGGGGCGGTTCTGACGGACAGGAATTTTCGAAACACGATAAATTCTGACACCTTTCATTTTGAAGGAAACAAATGAATCCCAATTATCATTACTTTGTTTTTATATAGCTGATTTCCCTTGAACGGTTTAATTAGGGTAGAAGTAATGGATTCCCCCACTTAGTTCTAACCCCACCCTTCAAAAAGCGTTTTTGCCTTGCGCATACGCACATTGGCCCCGCCCATCGCGGACATCCTACTGTGCTTTGTTTAAATAACGAAGTTTTTCAACCATGAAGCGTTTATGTTTTTATTCATCACACTAAATGACATCATTTTATTTTTAAATTGGGTACTTCGTTTTACGTTTATGATGTTTAATTGTTAAATGTTTCTAGTGAGCTATCAAAATGTGCAAACGAAATAAATAAATTGAAATGGAAGACATCTCTCAAAGTAACTGTAACTGTGCGTATTATTGTAGGCTTGTCAATATTTTGGCATAATATATCGCAGTCCAACATATTTTAACTGCACTTTTAGTTTTGAGACTAGCGCAAATACCCGTACGAAAGTGATTAGTTGATCGGACGTCGGAGTCTCGGAATGAAATTTACGAGCATTAAAACTATCTCCATTTCATCGCAGCCTGTAGGGCTTAGACTACGCCTTTAGTGAGGGCAGCTGCTTTTAATCGAATCCCAATCAACTTTGGAACGTTGTAAAATAGTTTACTGAAACATTAAATATGTAATCAAAACTGCCGCTCCACCTCACTACACCATTAAAACTGATTAACTGTTTCATAATTTTTAATCATAAAAACACCGATGTAATGTTTATCTTATTTCTTTGTTTATGAGCGAATGTTATTTGTAACCGAGTTCCATTAAAAAAGCAATAAGAAGCTTTCATTATGACATGACCGTCCAAAAACTCACATAATAATATGACATCGTTAGACCTTTTGTTGTTTGAAAAAATTGTATTGTACGATAACCAAAAACAAACCGTTAGATAGCGTGAGCATTAGTTGATTGATTGTAAAAAGAGATAAATAGGAAAGGATCATTAATTTCTTATTTACCGAAACCTAAACAACGTGTGTGTTTGTGGAAGAAAACGGTTAACGTCAAAAATTGGACGGGGACACAATGGTGGCGCGAGGATTAAAAGCGAAGCGGTGTAGTGGCAGCGGACGCATCATTTATCAGTACAAGTCGACGAGACCAAGCCGAGCTTTAACACCGACGGAAACGGTGCGACCCAACAAATAATACAGAACCAAATTACCCAAACCCAAACCCATTTCTATTCCAATTTAAAAATCTCTAATAAATTAGACTCGTTTTTCGTAATCAAAAGGTCACAGACCATTTGTCATTGACTATTCGGAATTTGCAGTTTAATAAAGATTTACAAGATAAACGCGCCAGTGAAACAGCAAAAGCAAATTTTAACGTTCATTCTGTCTGTACAATTTATTGCAGATTTATTATCTCCAGTACAATAATAATCGACGAACAAATTGATTGTAAATCACAACGTCTTGTTGTTTTATGAAAATTCACTCGTTGACGGAGCTTAATAAGGCTCTTCAGTTATGAAGAGAGTATTATTATCACTGAAGCTACGAACAAAGTCCACAAAGGCGGTATCAATCAGTGTTTGTGTTGGAATCCAGTCGTAGTCCACGTTTTACTTAGTTTAGCCCGAAGCGTGCTTTATTGCCGTATCGCGTGACAAGAGGCTCTACGTCAACTTTAGGACTAACGGAACGTCATGTAATTTCTAGTAACGATGTGTTTCTTTTATTGTCATATAGCACCGGAATATTAAAATATTGACTTATAGCCATCTAATAAGCAATCATGTTGCCATCCAAAGTTATGGCTATTTTTATCTGTTTTGTCTTCACAAGAGATCGTAACATTATGAGAGACTAAAAAGAATACGTAAAATATTTTATGGTTCCGCAAACGTTACATCGAAGTTTATGGAGATTAAAATAGTTCGTTACGTTAAGTTTGTATTTAAAGTGTAATAATTTTATGTCCCGCCTTGGAACGTTGTCCTGTGGCGATAGAACATCAAGGTCCGAAATGATACCTATCAAAGTCATATGAAACCTATAACTTTACACTAAAGCCGATTGTAACATCAGCTTATTGCCACCAAACGAATAAATTCCTTCACCTTCCTTATCTAAAATCTTTAAGAGAAACCCGAAACCGTAAACATGCACGTTGAGCATACAGTGTTAACTATTCATTCGGTGTCTCTAGGGAATATATTGAACAAAAGACGGGCTCAGCATCCGACTACACTATTTCTCACTACATCGGTGCGATGTAATCAGAGAAGACGACGTGTCGCGCTTATTTATGTATGAACGGGGCGCGGGCGAGGGTGGGCCAAACGCGCTGGATACAAACAGAATAATATTGATGACACTGCGCTACGAGGGGTCATGAATCATTAATCGTCTGCTCTGCTATACGGCTCTATTACGACTGCCTTGCCGGATAAGCCACCCTTCACGAGGTGAGGCCGTATGAGCGCGAGCCGCGAGCAACGCTTGCCTTTTTCACATTATTATGAGCTCGCCATACTTTTTGTCTTCAAGACAGTGAAGGACAGAGATTTGTTTCACTATCATCTCGAGATATGAGGCCAAATTTCGTTGTAACTGGACTTATACGACCATCAACGATAGGTAAACTATAATTAGTGTAGTTTGTGACAGTATTTGGAAAAATAATAATGTGAGGATAGATCTAGAATCTACTTCACATTTGGGGTCTTAACATATCTTCACCAGTCAGCTTGAGCCACCAACGGCCACCACCAACCCATTAACGTCCCACTGCTGGGCACGGGTCTCCTCCAAAGACTGTGGAGGGAATTTAGCCTACTAAACCATGCTGGCCAGACGGGTTGGTAAGGGTTTGTTTCGAATTTTATTTTTCTTGCAGTGCTCTTATCTGCATAAGATTACTCCCTTAGTCGCCTTTTACTACTCCCATGGGTTGAGATGGGGTAGGAACATGATGTATTCTTAATCTGTCACTACATGGATCACGGCGGGTGTACCTGATTGAAAAGCAAAAAAGGAAAGGGTAACAAAAGTTAAGTAGTACGAAAGTTTAAAAATAAATAATATTATGTAACTCAAATAACACAACCAGAAAATTAAATCACAACTTGTTCAATTGTGTCAACCATCATGCAGCATCGAAATTATAACCACAAATGGAACTTACAGCAATTTAGTTGGACACAAAAAAGAAAGGTAAGGCAATTTAAGTTAATTCAGTAAGCAACAGACGTGGCTACTTCCAAATGAACTCAAACGTAACAAAAACGAAAACAAATCGTGTACAAAAACGCAGGTCATTTCGGCGTGGACTTTCTCGTTTATTTTTTCTAAACGCAGCGAAGCCCGACGACGTGCATCCGAAACCTTGAGGCCCTTTTTTATATTTTACTCGAACAAAATTTTATTCGACCTCTTGTGCATGGCTGAACAACGATAAAATAATAATGCTCGAAGTCGAAGTGACTCCTTCAAAAAGAGACCGTAAGGGAAGGCCGGAACGTTCCTAAATTTCTAATCGAGATTTTATTTCACGTTCACCCGGCCCGTTCTTTATGGTCTCTTTTTGCACTGTTTTAGGACTCAAGGTGAAGCCGGTATTATTCTTTTTTAAGTACAGTTCGACAGGGAAAATATTTGGGTAACTTATATTGTGCAATAAAATTTACAAAATAGAGTAATAAAGGTTGTTGATTCAAAAACGTTGAAACAGAGCCAACAATCTGCTAATGGTTTCAACAAAATTGTAACCGAAAACGGTATGACCTGTTTTTAAATTGCATAATAAACGTGATAAAAAAGGTAAGCTCATATATTATTGTCATTTTTGTTTTTGTTCATGCAGACCTAACTGCTTTCATATCGTTTTCTTGACAGTTTTGTCAATAAATGAATTTGAAATTATCGACCCTCCACTTACCGTGGGTTATTTTTTTGTTTCTGATAAGAATAAATAATTTGAACTTACAATATTTACCAATTTATATTTGAAGATGAAAACAAGTGGTGAGTAAGAGACAGTGGTGAGCACTAGAATTAGAAAAAAATATAAGGTAGAGAACCTTTGTTTATCATGCAACTGGACCCATTATGGTAAGGAAAATATAAGGTAGGTACCGCTCCCAAGTACAGAATGTATTAAAATACGAGCAAGATAATAAAATAAATAATAAAATACCTCATTCTGATTCTAAGCGTACGCATCCCATAACAATTTTCCAAACATCCATGAAAGTATTCAAAACGATTTTTTATAAAAGAACGACACATAAAATTTACATGACAAGTTAACTTACATGCCATGATGTAGTCATAACCATATCTATATCTTGGCACTTAAAGTACTTTTTAAAATTCATCACATGTTCCCAAAGTCCGACTTGCCATCGAGGGAGGCACGCTTCTAACAAAAAGGCTACCCAAAAAAAGAAGAAACGAAAAAACACAAGCCAATATATTTTAAAGGGACATGTTTCAATGAGACACAATAGAAGAAAATAGTTTCTGGCGACAGCATGGCCTGTCAATGTCTGCATTTTTAACAGAAACAGTTACTGTTTTGTTACATAAGTTTTTTGAAAAACGTTTTGATTGTTTTAGTATGAGCTTTTGTTAATAAGCTTCGGTAGGAATATTTAAATGAACAATACTTGTCTGAGTAAAATTTTGTTAATGTCCGATCCTATTATAGCTCAAATTATAATGATACTCTGTTAGAAATCGAACAGAACGTTTTCGGTCAGCCTGTTAATAAAAATAGTAATTTTATAAAATTACGCCTACCTCCAGTTTAGCACAAAAGCAGGTAAGCAATCGATTTCTAAGCCTATAGTTAAGTAATTTGCGTATTTCCTCACGTACCCCAATAATGTTAAAAAATAAACTACCTATCCTTCCGCCCCTGGCAACGTCACGCACATCCCTTCATAAACAAACAAAAAAAAAAGATAATAGTACGAGATCATTGTGCCTTTGTCGCAGGTAGAATTTAATAAAAAACGCCCACTAAAAGCAAAGCTTAGGCCCGCAAAAAAACCGAAGCGTGATCGTACTAAATATGTCTTGGATTAGCAGCAGATGTCGATTTTTGAAATGTAGATGATGGGAATGATATGGGTCCCATTTTTTGTGCCAACCTTACCTGAAATCATAAATATATTGCCAATATTTCGTCGGAATGGTGAATTGAGAACAGATTTCACATTTGCGTGCGTATCGTGACAAATTGGGATAAAGGATTATACAGCTCCTCTAAACAAAATATGATATTTAGCAAGATGATTAAATTTGAACAGGGTCCTGTCTTGTCAGGTAATTTATTATTCTTAAGGTTGAAAATGCTACTGACTAACTGACGACATTCTTTGACTTTTATAATAAAGAAAGGCTTTTCATGATATTTATTTAGAAAAATAAAACGCACTTGGAGAGCACAGAAAACGCTTAACACACAAAATAGCGCACGGTGTACACTGTATGCGATCAATTTCCTCCAACAAAAGGTTCGATTAAGGAGGCATTTTCGATCCAAGTAATTTGATTCACGTATTCGCTGGTACTTAAGTAGTTAACGTGGCTGACACTACTAATTTATGATTCCATTGAAATCTGATTTGAAACGTGGTTTCCATTTGATAAACTTAATGGACTTCGATGTTATTTCATCAGTAGCTACTAAGTTATTCTTTAGAAACATTCTTTATTGCTTTACTATCTAAACATTCCCTGATAGCTTTTCGTCATACGTTTTTACCTCTATTTTATTCTTTATTAAACTTTAATAAAGCTGAATATTCATTTTGAAATGTAAGAGACTAATAGAAATTCTCAAGCTTTTGAACATTACTGATGATCTAATATGAATAAATAATTTCATATTCATTGCCAATAAATAATATTAAATTTTAATATACAATATGCTGCCGGCATATATACCTGAATAACTTAATTAAAGTTTACTGAACCAAGATATTGATTAACCAACAAAATAATTTATGGCGTAATCTGTTGGCGGAGAACTGAAACAAATAAGTTTATTCCAATTTAAAGGGTAAAGCCGATACAAATTACGTTTATGGAGGCATGGTCCGCGTACCGATAACCAGCAGGCAACCTGTTTCGAATGATTCGAATAAATAATGCGACCAGTTTAGATAAATCCTATCTGTAAATACTGATCGATTTAATATGTATAGTTGGTATGGTTTTCGAATATCGATTAGTATCAGAATAACTATTTCTTTTTGTGTTTGTTTGGATGATGATTTAATAATTGTAATGTCATTGTTTCGATGTGTGGTAAACTGTTATTGATTGACATTTGACACCATCTATGAATTAGTAAGTGGTACCTAATTGTTATTTTTAATTTAATGTAATAAAATGTTATTAAATATTTCCTCAATAAACAAATCAATTATTTATAAAAGTTGATAACAATGCCGTAAGTCAACAAATTCAATGGAGATTGAATCTGAATCAAATTACATCCCATCTGATCACCCCATAGTTTCTCGGAAGAAATAGTAAATAAAATAGAAACTTATTCTAGAACGAAAGTTTAATTTCAACCAATAGATGGCGTTGTTTTAGTACGTAAAGTTTAAAATGCAATTTTAGTGACGAAGCTTTTAGCCTCCGAATGATGCATTACGCATGAAATCAATATTTAAATGAGTAATAATATCACATAATTTACAATAATAAAGTAAAAACTAAAATCGTTTTATTTAAGGATCGCTGTTTCAATATACAGACGCCGAGATACCAGCAAATAGGCCTATAAACTGTTGCTTTCAATAAACATAAACCAATGATTATGTAAGTTTGAGATAGCTAAAAGGTTCTGAGTATTAAATTAAGTAGAGGATTTACTTATATTTGATGGGCCAAAAAATTAGGTTATGAATTTAATCAAAGTTTTAAAGCTCTGCATTAGTTAATATGCATTCATCATCATTGTTCTGTCTTTTTAGCTTATAGTTTTCACTTTAGATATTAAGATCAGCTGTTTGATTTAATTCAGCGTTAAGTACTGTAAACTAAGGGTATATACCAGGTCTGACATAATATAACCAAAATAAGGTTGTAATAATAGTTGTAATAGTACTAAGAATATCTAATAATAATATACAGACGTAAAACAACTGGCGTAAAGGAAACACACATTCAAAATTCAAAATAAGATACTACTACTATATACTAAACAATAGACTATGTTTATCAGTGGACGTCAATGGCTGATATGATGATGATGATGATGATACTAAACAACAAGAACAGGGCAATAGGGAAAAAAATATTATGAGTACACAAGTTGTAGAATTTAGAAAACCAACATAGGATAAATGATATTATAATTATAATAATGACTTATACACTAATAAATAACTTACAGAGCCACTAGATTGTTCTGTCATTGCCAGATATATTTCTCACATAAATGACGTTCACTTGTGCTACAAGTGAACGTCATTTATGTGAGATAACAATATTACCCGGAAACACGTGATGTTAATACTCTAAAAATTGAAAAGGAGATTGGATAGTGTTTAACCACAGTGATGAATCTCAGGTTCTCTGATGTGCTATTTTTCCTATCAGTGAATTGTACAAATTCAATCAAACGTAACATCAATCTAACAGGTACTACATTGAATACAGTACATTGAATCATTTGATGGAGAGACAGACGAACAAAAAGACATTTACGTGTTATTATATATTCTAATTCTCTACAAGATTCGATTTTGATTACAAGTTCATTCAAGATCTGGTTCAACGATAAGTAATTTGGAAAAGTCAATACAATCCAATTGGATCACAGCCTTGTTCTCTTGTTTTCTTTGCGTTGCTTTTGAAATGTCTTCAATTATTACAGTTGTTAGCCTGAGAGTTTTCTACGATTGCGCCTATTGCAACTTTTTAGACTTATTTGTCAGTGCCGATACAAAATAAGTTGTCGTAATAGAAAGTCTTCTTGGTATTGTTAAAATATTATTGTCAGTCAGATTTAGATGTAGCAGTTTCTATGTTTTCAAGCATATCTTACCTATAATTGTAAGATTTGAAGTGGCATGTTTGTGTACATTATGTAGTTCATCTGAAAGAACGTTTGGCAAAAAGATCAAAGAATGACTCAAGATCATAGGATCGTAGTAAAGTAAATTTCAAAGCCAAAATTGTACGATAAATAAAATGCTATCTACACAGAATAATTAAATTTATTTTTTGGAAAAGCTGGCATATGATTGTGATAAAGTGTGTGTTGATAGTGAATGAGGATGATATTTGAGACTTATTGTTTCCTTACCTTTTGTAAACATGTTGCTCTGCATTGTGCTACCCGTAGCGGAGATGACACTTCCTCTTCAGCCGACACTCCAATCCATGACAGTATGATAGTAAACAAGGAGAAACAATAAAATAACATTTTGGCACACATTTTCTTTGGTATCCCTCTTTTACAAATCCAAGTTTTGGTCAAAGCTTCGAGCTTATCATAACCGGCACATAAATGTAAGCGATGAAATATCGCTCATAACGTCTTCCTTTTATTCCTTTGATGTTTACAATTCAAATCTTTTTAAGTTTGTGTCACAGTAACATCGTAAATTATAGAACTGATAAAGTTTTTCGTTGCGGAGCTGAAATCCGTAATCCAAAATTCAGCAGCGACCATAGCATATCAATAAAAACTTAAAATAAACACAAAACGTTAAACAGTATGAAATCGCACTTAGGAAATATTTTTCACAGTTCGAATCGTTTCCGGCAGAATATCCCTCGAGAGGCGACGTTGCCGCCGGCGCGGTCGAATGCGGACTAACCACCCCGCTTGAAGAAGCTCTGTTCCTCTCCCCTCTGTTGGTTAATTTTTACGTCTATCTCGCTCGCTCGCGGGAGCTTTCCCTCGTCTCTTTCCCTCCAGGCACAAAGCACCCATCCATGGCTACGTTCGTACTACTACGTGTGCCGCTCTCTGTCCTCTCTACTAGTGCATATACATTATTCTATCTCGTTTCATCTCAGGCGGTTTCACGTTGTTTTTCCTTGATGCAGTTTAACGGATGGGAATGTAGTGGTTATTGTTAGACAAAGACGGTGGTAGTAAAAATTTTAGGGTTGTATAAAAGGGGTGACAAAGAATCGGGCTAATTCAGGGCTTGCGTTTTTATGGGAGCCCATGCGGTAAAAAGTATCCCGCCTCTCTCGTTTGTTCAGCTTTATGGTCCTCACATCGTGAAGCCATATTAATAATATTAATGGCTGCCACATCAACTATTAATACAACTTTTTATGACTGTGTTTATGTATTCTTAATTTTATAATAGTTTATATTTGCCTATATAAGGTTTAATATGGTCTACTGAAACCATTTCAAAAACTTGTTATTTTTTACAATTCGGTTGATTTATGAAACATAAAACGAATTTTTTTAATCTGTAGGTACATATTTTGCAATATTGCTCCGTCAAATTCTGTGAGAGAAGAAACAATACATTACGAGAGAAGCTGACTCACAAAACCCCTACAGCAAAAAGATTAAATAAGAATACAGTGTTCGTGACAGCGCACAAGCCTTTACGTAAAGGCATTTTTCGTTTTCTTTCTCCAGAATCTAGGCTCGTTCTATTCATCTCGCTGTCTTTAATCTTCCAACCTCTTGCAGACTTTGTCTAGACGAGGCCCGTCCTGAGGTAACTGCGCACAATTTCGATACGGTCGGCTCAGGACGAATGTTTCTGTCGGACCTAAGTTATTAGTTTTGTACTTACTGTAAAGAGCTATGTACAAGCAGGCTTCACTGTTATTTCTCTGTAACTAGACGCATAAGCTAGAGTGAAACTATTTGGTTGGATCTAAGAAACTTGTAAAAGCTGCGGTGTGGTTTTAGTTCAAAGGTGAAACTAAGAGTTATATTTAATCTCAGAAAGACGATTGCGGTTTGTGATAGCAAGTTTATTATATTTATGATGCTATTTTTCATTTAATTTTACGTCATAATATATGAACTACTTTACTAAGAATAATATGTTAAAAAACTTAGTTTTATTATTAAAGGTGTAATACATCTAGATAGACATAAATATGTCGACTGAGACAGATTAGATTTCGTGCTTCAATGCTTATTTATTTTACTTCAGTTTCTGTTGTAATCTAGAAATGGCAAGAAGCCAAATAAGTCTTGCACATTGGAGGACCAATTACACTGAAAACTGAAATCTGCTATTATAATGACCTATTTACAGAGGAAATAGCTGCAAATTTATTGTGTAGAATTTTTGTTATGTTGTTGTATTATATTTATTATTTTTATTTTGTAAGATAAATTTCACTTTGTAAAATGGAACTAGTGAAATTAATGAAATCAACTAACAGTACCTTTACTTTAACATAATTTTCAAAGCTAACACTAGAACACCTAATATTTTATATCCAGCATCTATTTAGAGACCTATGGATAAGTTTGTTCTTGCTATAGCTTCCATAAAGAGCGCTAGATGAATGAACCCTTATAAACTACACCAGCATGATCTTAAGTTTATATTGTTGACAAATGCGATCCGTCCACAACCACGTCGGCAGTTTATTGCGTTCCATGACAACCGACTCTGTGTTGACCACGTACAAAGGTTTACGGTGACCTCGTAAAAACAAGTGTACGCTTTCGGCAGGTCAAAGTTTGCTTGATTGTTTGAAGTGGGTGAGATTCTGCGATCAGTCTGATTGAGAAAATTGATGCCAATTTTAAAGTTGAACGATTGGTTGGCCTCAATTGTGAACGATTGTTGATTGGCTATGGAATAATGGGCTAGGCTATTAAAAGAAATGTAGTAATTTTGCCAACTGTGTAATGAATTAAATAGAAATAGTTTGATTTTGCACGCTGATTTGATTAGCTAAAAAAATGTGATAAATGGATGTTTGTTTGTGAATAACATAAAAAACAAAATTAAAAATTTTGAAAAAACCCACGACGATAACATCTATACAAAATAAGAAACGTAACATATAAAAAGGTTTAACTAACTTTTTTTTAAATCCCTGACGAAAAGATAATAAGTAGCGTAAAAACAATCCCAAGAAAATCCGTCGGGGGCTGCCATACCCTGACTTAAAATGAACGAAAGTATTGCAGTTTTATGTATTTAATACCTACCTAATTATTAACAATATTTAGTTTACAATATATATTTAATACTAGAAAGAGTAATAATATTGGCAGCCCCCGACGAATTTTCTTGGGATTGTTTTTACGCTACTTATTATCTTTTCGTCAGGGATTTAAAAAAAAGTTAGTTAAACCTTTTTATATGTTACGTTTCTTATTTTGTATAGATGTTATCGTCGTGGGTTTTTTCAAAATTTTTAATTTTGTTTTTTATTTTAAATATTTTCAAAGAGGGCGCTCTTTGAATATCTTATATCTTACTAACTGTAAGTAACTCGTATAAAATTTTAAGAACCTTGACAGATAAATAAAAGTTTTATACTAAGTTATAGAACAAAAACATTTTATTTTAAATTACTGTTGCAGTAAGTCTTATAACTTGAAATTATCATTTTAATTTTCTTATTTTAAACTTTTTAAGGAGCGCCTTATAAGTAAGCATATCATCCGTAAGCTCTAGAATGAATGGAATTTGCATGGAGCTTCGACTATATTATATATATTTTATTTTTTGTTGACTTGTGTGCTCATCCGTCGCACAAAGGTCGCCGGAGCCCCGCTTCACGGGGATCCTACTTCTGGGTGGTTTGAAAAAAAAAATAACCCTAACCTAACCAGTCCGATTCGGATTGCTCTGAATCGGGGGGTGTTAAGTTTAGCTATCGCACATTGATTGCCGTAGCCGGACTGCCTTCGGCGTTAGCGCAGATTTCCACCTATAATAGCTTGTATCTCGAAAACGGTGCGTGCTATCGCAAAAATGATGAAAATTTGGTTACAGCCCGGGCACGGGATACCTATAAGTTAGAATAAATAAGGTAGGTAGGTGTTTATATAACGTCAGTCTGGAATAAACTCTCACTCTTACTAATTTTTTTTAGGCTTATCATTGTATACCTCAGTACTAATATTCAATGATATAACAACACAAGATCAGTTTTCGGATTTTTTCCTTTACTTGTGCAACTTGTTATTGCTTCTGGCCAAATTTCATGATTCTAGGTCAACGGTAAGTTCCCTATATATTATGATCGTCAAGATAAATCGTCAAAAATGGAGCATAAACAGCTGTATCTTTTGATTGCGGTAACTTAGAATTTTGATTTTTATTTAACGCCGAGGGTTTGCAGACCCAAGTAAATGATATTAATTTCAGCTTTATACCTCTATTCGTTCTTGAGAAAAATATTCTAGACAGACGGACAGACAGACAGACAGACAGATATACAACGGAGTGATCCTATAAGGGTTCCGTTTTTTTCTTTTGAGATACAGAACCCTAAAATTGCATAAACGGTCACCCATCTATGAACTGACCTTATCCGAAGTTGCTTAACCTCATGAGTGTAATCAATATCTCAGTACTACAATGCTACATGTCCCTATACAGTAACAGGTCTAATTATTTTACAGATAACTGTAAACATAAGTTTGCTTAGTCTATTGCAGCGCCCCCTGGCGAAAAAATACAATATCGTGTATCCAAAAGTCATCCTCGATAAATCACAAATACATTACAGAAAACCGTATCGAAATCGGTTTAATCGTTTTAAAGATAGGAGGGCACAAAGGTTTTAACGAAATCAACATAGGTTTGCCTAGTCTATTGCAGCGCCCCCTGGCAAAAAAATACAAAATCTTGAATCCAAAAACAATCCTCGATAAATCACTAATACATTACAGAAAACCGTATTGAAATCAGTCTAATCGTTTTAAGGATAGGAGGGCACAAAGGATTCAACGAAATCAGTGTATTGTAGCGCTCCCTGGCGAGCTATTAACATAACACCTATCTTATAACCTGTCCCCAAGAGCCGCACACACTTTACAGAAAACCGCATCTAAATCGGTCAAACCGTTTCCGTGATATAAGGCATTATGTTGGAACACACAAACACACAAACACACAAACACACAAACTCACAAACACACAGCCTCTCACCCCAAACGCATATACCGTCTCCGTTCCGTCGTGGGTAAAAAATCTGGATATTTAAATAAAGTAATCAAATTCCAATTTCGAATTCATAACACGAGAAATAAGGAGAGAAAAATATTTTTTCTATCACTTAACTGAGTCGCTGCTGTTCAAAGCAACTCATTTTTAGGGTTCCGTAGTCAACTAGGAACCCTTATAGTTTCGCCATGTCTGTCTGTCCGTCTGTCCGTCCTCGCTTAATCTCTGTGACCGTTAGCACTAGAAAGCTGAAATTTGGGACCAATATGTGTATCAATCACGCCGACAAAGTGCTAAAATAAAAATTGGAAAAAAATGTTTTATTAGGGTAGCCCCCCTATATGTAAAGTGGGAAGTGTTTTTTTTTTTAATTTTAACCCTAATGTGTGATATATTGTTGGAAAGGTATTTAAAAATGAATAGGGGTTTACTAAAATCATTTTTTGATAATGTCAATAATTTCGGAAATAATCGCTCCAAAAGTAAAAAACAAAGCGTCCCCCCCCCTCTAACTTTTGAACCATAAGTTTAGAAAATACGAAAAAAATCTGAAAAGTAGAACTTTATAAGGACTTTCTAGGAAAATTATTTTGAACTTGGATGGAAACAACAGATGGAAACTGCAGTTAACCAATATAATTTGGTCCCTGAATCGTATGAGCGCCTATACAATCCAGAGGTCAAGTTTCATTTGCCCGTATTTTTTTTTTAACTTCGTTTACATAATATTTTATTATCCTGAACGTATCTTTTTTCAAACAAAAAAATAATTATTAAAATAGGTTCTCGCAATTCAAAATTACCATCGAAAACTTCTGTAAACTCATAAGTGGGAACACTTATTGTGACGGACGGGAAACTACGGAACCCTACACTGAGCGTGGCCCGACACGCTCTTGGCCGGTTTTTTTTATAACATACAGTACTACAAAAAGTACATAACACGTTTATTTACCGAATAACTTTAGCAATAGCTATCGCATTTATTATTTACACATTTTCCTCGCTTACGAAAGGAAAGCGTCAGTGAAACGTAACGATAAATTATGGAGCAAACAGATATACAGCCTTGTAACACAGAGGTTTATTACTGGATTTCAGTATGCGATGTGTTATGAGAATCTTTGATACTTGCTTTCATCTGTTTTCTATGGTCTGCATGGTTTGTAGTTCACTTACTGCTTGTTATCTTTGAACTTATACATTTTTTATCATTTTTAGGGTTCCGTACCTAGAAAAAACGGAACCTTTATAGAATCACTCCGTTGTCCATCTGTCTGTTCTTCTGTTAACTATATTTTTTTTTAATATTTGTTAAAAAATTTAATAATCGTACGAAACCCTCAGAGCGTCAATACGACTCGCACTTGGCCGATTTTTCGGGTTCTATTCATAAAAAAATATTTATTACTTAAATATTTTTTTTATACCACGACGGTGGCAAACAGACGTACGGTCCGCCTGATATATAAATATCGTGTAGATATATACTATATTTAGTAGGTATTTGATATATTTCTTTACTAAAAGAAAATTAAATATAATACCTACTTAAGAAAAACAAGATCGACAACTTATCCACTACACTTTATTAAGCCAAAAACTACGGATATAATATATTATATTAACTTGCCTATAAAGCAACATAAACCTACCAAATGTAATAGAAATATCCGAACACTGCCGTAGGTAGCTGTTTCGAGAAACAAGAGGGCTAATTAGAACTTGTAAGATGGTCGGAGTAAGTAACGTTGAGGGCTTAGGAACAACTTGTGGCATTAGCACGACAGTATGTACGAGCACTACAACATAGCTACTTATGTGGAATATTGGGGGTCTCCCATCGGTTTACTACTGATATTCACGTTAATTTTATTTAAGGCTCTTTTCTTTGTCGTTATGTTATTGCTAGAGCGGTCGTGGTCATCATTTCGTAATTGGGCAGATATGATACTCCTTACTATTTCTCGTCCCCTCTCTCTGCCGGCGGTCATTCTGCTGCAGTCATTCAATGAGCCACCCACAGCAGACGACCTGGTCGGTCCATCGTATGCGTGATTTAAGGTTATGGATATAAAATTAAACTTATTGGTGGTAGGCCTCATAGAAGAAGGATCGTCTAGGTGTGTACAATCGCTATTTTTTGGTGAGTAGTAGATTTCAGTTTTGAATAATTAAATGTTAACGGATGTAATGCCTTGGCTTGTCAATCTTTACTGAAGTATATTGAACGTATTTATCAGTTAATGCAATCAAAAATAGAATTAATTCGTATTAGAATTGAAATTGAAAATTGTGTATGATGAATTGAATACGCTTAATATCTTTATGTGGACTTAAATGAATTAAATTGGTCCATTCGATCAACTTACTAGAATCTTTACTACAGCTGCTATCTAAGATCATTATCCATAGTAGGCGCATTTGAGATAGATAGGTATTCCGAGTTCCCGTACCTTCACATTGTAGCCACGATTTGTGTCCGAAAAACCCGGCCGGATTAAAATGCCCCTTGTAAATTCTAGGTTTTAGACGCCTTTGGATTACTGTGTTACATGAATTAAGATATTAATTTTATAAAATGGTAGTTGTTCAGACTTAATTTTGGACTAAAAGGGAGCTAAATCTCAATTGTAAATTTTTTATAAAATTATTTTATCTTTAAACTGATAAAATGTTTAATTTGAATGAATTTGGGCGCAAGGAGGTTTAGCAGTATGGCTAATATAGCTTAGTAGACTATTCAATTTAATTTAATTCGAAACATTTTTTGGAACCAAATCCATAAAGTTTCCATTAAGATTATGACTAGCAAGCTTAAAAATAAAATCGGACAACATTATAGACTGGACTGTTGGTCTAGTGGTTTTTCGATTCCCACCCAGGACAAATCTTTGTGTGATGAACATGATTGTTTGTTCTTTGTCTGTTTGTAATTTATCTATATGTATGTATTTACAAAAACAAAATGTATTTAAGTAGTATATCAGTTGTTTAGTACCTACCCATAACACAAGCAAATAATAATATAATTGCTTATTTTGAAACCAGATGGCGCTGTGTGAATGTGGTAAAAATATTATTATTAATATTATTTAAAAGACTGCCTCAAACATAAGATAGATTGCCTATTAAAAAAATATATAATTTAGGCAGTATTATAACTCACTAATTTGGCCTCATTTTGTTTAAACTTTGTTTCTGCCTACCCAAGCATTTATATATCTTCATTGTCATCTTAAAAAAGCACAACTACTACTCATTATTGCACATGTTGCAATATAATATAGGCATGTTTTTGCAATACGTGTGTGACTTGAAGCAGTAACCACATACGTCATATTTTGTTTGCGGTTCGCGCTTTGCCCACAGCTGCAACTGATATTATGAATGTTTTTAGATCGTACTTTGATCAATGGAATCTAAAGATAGTAAGTCAATTATGCTAAAGAATTTTTATGAGAATAAAGACTTGGGTGGGTCGCACTTGTAGAATTTACCCAGATCAATCGACTCGAATCATCACACAGTGGGAGCCTTCAGCCTAGTCGGTCAGCCTAGTGATATAATCCTTTTTACAAGAACTATCCAACGCTTAAAAAGGTTACTTTGGCCTTAGAAGACCTACGTGATCTTTGCACGGTATAAGAATGATATAAATTAGAAAATAAATTAAAGACGTCGTGTAAATGGAAACACCAACAAGACTGTCACTTTTATTTAACGTTGTAACTATATTATGAACTTAAAATAAATTGTCATATCCAAACTCCAAATCAATTTTCTAAAGATTTAGTCGATGACTTGGTCCCTGAATTCCCACAGCAATCTCATCGACGCAAATGCGAACAGAACCAGAATATTATCTCCTAATCGATAAGTAAACGCTCGAAAACTTTTACCCAAATTAAAAGTAGTACGTCTGTTTTATTGTTGCCCATACACAGTAGGACATAAAAAGCAATCGTCAATAATTTTCATTCGTATTTGCGGAAAACCAATATGAGTTTCCCAAAGCCGGTCGTAAATTTTCACGCTTACAGAAACAAATATAAAAAATAACTAGTGTTGTGTATGTTTTTCCATCGTATCATCTAGTATGCATAAAACCTGCGGGCGGGGGAACTGGGGACCGCAATCCTCTACTCCTTCATTGATTTTACGGTACTGCGGAAGGGCCTGAGTCGACGTTCCGATAAAAATATTGCTTAAAACGATTTTCTATGAACAGGTTTATGGTTCAGCGTTTTTGTACGAAGTCGTAATAAGATGAATTGCCTGTAAAACACAAAGGTTTATTCTGTTTCGAAAAATCCTAAGAAGAGAAAATTGTACTTGCGAGTTTGTACCCATTATCATGTATTGTATGTTTTAGTTGCAACAGTAAAAGTCTATAAAATTTAATTTTCTTCGTTATAATGGAAAGACTGAAACAGAAGGAAAATAAGAATAGTTTATTCTTCAGCTATGCTGGTGAGAAATGAACTAGATATTTTTATTTCTTTTTTTATAGACTTAGACATATTTATGACTGAACTGAACTGTCAAATATTTTTTTTATTTTATAATTCAGTCATGTTTATTACGTATCTTCTCTACATAATTACGTAGTTTCAATTGCAAGTAATATCAGAAAACTTTCATTTTTCTTTTTTGCTGCTACATTATGTAACGATACAGATTAGCTAGACCGTTTACCGTACTTATTACACGTAGAAAATTATTAATATATTAAGCAATAAAGAATATTGTACATGTTTAAAAGTAGGTATAAATCTACTGCAGTTAAAAACAATAAAACCTAAATCTAATCATACATTTTATAAACAAAGCAATGCAAAAAAGGTAGCAAGTAACAGTTAGTTAAGTATAATAAATTATTTCAAATAAAATACTCGTATTAATAACGATTAGAAATAAATTACTGTTATTTATTATAGAACCTTTTGTTTACCAATAAGTTATTTATAATATTTTAATTAACATACTATAAGTTTATATTAGATGAGAAGATTATTGAAGAATCTATTTTAACAAAAAATATTGTTCGGCTAAGGAATCTCTCTACATTCCTTTTCGAAATCGTCATCATAATAATGCATACTTTCGTTTATTTCTTCAGTCTCAGCATTTTTATTTCACTCGTTCCGTCTGCTATGCAACTACAGATCATAAAACTCAGAGATTACAAGAACTAAATGAAAATATTTGTGAACTGTGCTCGACTACATTCAATAGGATATCATATTTTACGCGGGTAATAATAAAATAAAATATACTGTTTTATTGAAAACAGTACGTACTAGAAAATATTAGACAATTAAACTGTTCGTTCCTTATAGATATAAGAAAAGAAATAGATTAGTTTTGTACTCAATTTTGTTACCTACAACAAAAACATTACCAAAATAAAATTTAATATATATTTACTTTACAGGTCACTGCATGTCGTTATCGTAAAATTGTTTCGAAACAGTTAAAACTCGATTATTTTCGTTACTTATTAAGTAAACTACATTATCTTGCATGTGAATTTGGTCGAAGCATCATTCAAGGCAGTAATTTCATTTTTAAGTGAATTTTAATGACATTTTTTATATTTTTCAAGCTAAGTAATTATATTGACATAACAAACTTTAAACGTATCACTACTGTATACTTACGTTATTAATTAGGGTTCCGTACTTCAAAAGGAAAAAAAACGGAACCCATATAGGATCCTTATCTTATACTAGCTGTTGTCCGGGGTTTCGCTCCCGTCGTTCTTTGTGTGGCGATTGCTCCACTCTTATTGGTCGTAGCGTTATATAGCCTATTTAGCCTTCCTCGATAAATGGGCTATCCAACACTAATAGATTTTTCAAAACGGACCTGTAGTTCCTGAGATTAGTGCGTTCAACCAAACAAAAAAAATCTTCAGCTTTCTAATATTAATATAGATGTTGGCGTTTATATTATATAATTATAGGTTTAGGCATAGTCTAGACTGCTGACTACTGCTTATCGGCCGAGTGAGCGACGCTGTGAAAAGAACTTTGTAAAAATCTAGCTTCCACCTGCTTCACCCCAGTTGAAAGTCCTTTTGCAAATCATATTTATGTGTAATTTCATGAAGTTCATCTGAACTTCATGAAATTACACATAAATATGATAATGATAATGATTCATCTGAATCATTTCATAGATTACCCCCTACACCCAAACTCACAAATAGTACTTCTTTATTATATTAGTAAATAGGTATTCAATGTCAAAATTTACAATTTCTCTACATATTGTAGTTTCTAGATTCGTTAGCTACTCTGTGTATAGAAATGTACAGTTGAAGATGGAACTGTAACACCAAAGGAGGAACAGAGCCATCTCTCCTTATTTAACCATTTTTATGACATTATTTTTAAAACGAAATGAGTTTTTAGTTTTCATATTCATAGTGATGTTAAAAGGTCTTTAAATTTAAAAATTAAATTTTAATCTTGTAACCTTTTTCCGGGTGCATTTATTTTTGATTACTTGTATTGTTATTGATGGTGTAGAGAGCTCCCTGCAACCGGGTGGAGATGGTGTTTAGGCAAGAGCTTTGTCCCTGAAATGAAGCCTTTAATGAAGGTTACAAATGAAAGACAAGTTCTGATGATATTTTAGTCATATTTATATTAAATTAAAATTAAATTTAAATTAATTTGAAATAGTTAACAAACTAACAATTTTATAAAAAAAAAGTTTACTATATTTTAAATAAACAAAAGTAAAGTTTATATACTTATTATATTTAACCACTCACACAATGACAAAATTAATTCAAAATTAATACAGTTTCCATAGACAAAAGCCAAGACTAAAAAATAACTCTTACAAGCTTTTTTTAAAATTCTAACAAGTCTACAGAATAGCTTAAATATTTAATTTCTTAGACATAAGCTCGAAAGTTCTTTAGAAACAGTGAACTACATTTTTAGGTATGAAAATTAAATTTAAGAAAAATATAAAAAAATAACCGTAGAAAAAACTCGTCTTACAAAAGTTAGCGAGCTACCAAATTATTCTTTGATAATTTAAGAAATGTTTTCAGTCTCAAAGGATTAAGATGATCTCACGTCATTTCTTCTAAGTGTCTATTATTGTAATAGTAAGCAGCAAAGTGTTGATACCAATATAACTCGCTTTATATATGTCAATAACGTTTGAAATATAGTAATCACATTCAATTATATAGTAAAAACTACATGGCTTTTAAGTATAAAAGGAGTTAAAAACAATGTGACTGTTTCATACTGTTTTCAAAACGTACATTAATTATTATTTTTTTAGCCTTTTCCATGTTGCTGCATTTTGCGATTATTAAGCATTCATCAGAAATAAAAATAATTCAGTTCATTTTTAGCAAGCAGAATTATTATAATTCCAAATTATTATCATGTCATAAAATGAGCTCATCAGTTCAGCACTACTACAGTAAACGTAATCATTGGAACAAAACGAAACATAAAAAGGATCTTCAGAAAATCTATTTATATTCTAGTTTCATATTCAAAACGCGAATCATGTTAATATTTTAGTAGATTTTTTAGGACTACAGAAACAAAATCTTATCTTCTCCGGGTTATGTAATGTAATCTTAGCATACAAACATAAAGAGAAACATGTTGTGCAGATTAGATATCGTAAAATTACTCATGTAGAATAAGAATATTCTTAGAATTTTATATTAAGATTATGTATTATAAGCCAGCCTTGTCAGTCCGGCGCCTGTAGCGAACTCAGAATTACTTGGCCAGTATCTTTGGCCAACTTTAATGAAGTTTCCCTTTTATTACGACAGAGTCTTAACCCCAAGGATCTTTGTGTTTATGATCCTGTTATAACTTTAAAGAGATTGCAACAACTATTGTGAAGTAGCTTTTTTATATACACATTTAATCAGAATTTCTCTTTTGCCTTTATGTGTTGCTCACGTCTCAGAATAATCGCTTAAGTTCTAACATGAATGAAAATTCGTTTAAGCTCCGATGTTTTAACTTTGTTAAGACAGCTAATATAAATCTTGTAAGCCTACGCTTTAAAGTTACGATATATCGGAGAGATCGCAGTATAATAATTCTCCCCTAAAGATTTTTTCTGCGAACTTACATTTTACCCTCATATTGGACATAATGCGGAAATGCAATTTCCATAAATTTTACACACAGTGAGCAGAGTCCCCATCTGAAAAGATTGGACGTGACCACATGATAGTTATGATGGAGATCTTTACTGCAAAAATGCAGAAAATTCAGTAGGAATTATGTTTTTAATGCTTTCTTTTAATATCACCTACATATAATAATATACGTATGTACAACAAAGAAGTCTAGATAGCTACAAAGGATCATTAACTGAATTATTAAAAGTCCCTCTACATGAATGACAAATTTTCAATGTGCATCTACCCGAACATACATTTTCATGAGAGCCACTGGAAAAGTGCGGTCGTAACAAACCCAATAAATTATAAAAAGAGATCTTGGGAAGGAGACAAGGCTTTCCTTGGGACAAGTCGTAAATTTAACGGTCGAAAGAATCCTTATTTCCCTCGGCTATTCACGTGGTTGAGCTAGCAAAACTATCTCCTTTATGAGTAATAGAAAAAACCTGTTACCACTAAAATATTTACCGCTACCACCAAGCACATAATTCCATTTCGCTAAATGTTGGACGTTTGTTTAGATCGTTTTAAAAAAGCCCGTATTTTCTGCGGCAATTATTTTATCAACAACGGCGTCCATTTTTTCTCTTCTAACAGTAAACGTAATCCCAAGTGTTCCATTAAAACGTAACTCCGTGTGTAACTCCCTTAATTAACGCCGTCGATCTTCCATTCGCCTCAGAAATTGCTCCATTGTACAAAATTTGTAACGTAGTAAAATTCTTCGACCGCAACAGAATTACCACGGAATTATGAGAATAATTTAATTAAGACATAACAGCACCTTTAATACCGATTAGTCACACGATCCGTGGTTTGGGCGTACTAGGTAATTTGAGATCTTAATGGGTTTACTGCGGCTTTGGTCATACCTCCTACTCCGCATTGACCAATCACGAGCGGCAAGCACTCGGTGCTTCGACGGCTTCACTGATTCATCATGTGATTAACACTTGGTGGTATTCTGCGTAAATTTACTAACGTTCAATAAGCAATTTGATGTTCAATCAAAGCTAACTAGAAGGTCATAATCATCGTTCATAACCTCATGAAACAGAAGCTCGGTGTCTGTAATTTACGATAGCATTTCTCCTTCATTAAGCTTCTTCTTTGATCTTAGTATTTGCTGAACAGAATTTGTTTTGTTTTCACAGCAAATAACATTAGTCTTGTCAGTTACAAATGTCGGCTATTACTGGAATATTTTATTATTTTTTTGCATGGAAACAAGTCATTTATATAATGTAGCGTAGTCTAAGACAAAGCGGTGCCTACCGGCCGTCACAGCGGGCGTGCTAATAAGCTCCTTACGTCAGTTGACTCAAAGCTAGTATTATTTTTCTTAAAGATAGCATTGCGGGAGTTTTCAATGTAATTGCCCCGGTTTCTTCAAGAGGCTGACAGCTCAAAGGCCAGTCAGTGACGTGCTCATTGTCGGAACGCCCACGGTTTACCTTATTCAAAGTTTGCGGGTTTTTTTTCTTTAAATATTCACTGGGAGTCAGTTGGTAATACTCAGTAATAAGTATTTTATTTGCCGCTGTACGCGTATTTTTTATTTAAATCAACGCTTATGGTTTGTATAATATTTTACTTTTATTCAAGTTAATTTAATTACTTCAAGCGGATCGTTTTAAATCAATGAATTCCTCGTATTTTGTTTGCCTCTTTTCTTGGTTTTTCCATTAGTTACTACAAATATTACGGTATTTTCGCTAGAAATCTTTTATAACGTAAGATTGTAGGATACCGTAATAATTTGTTTATAGTTCACTCGTACCAGGTATTCGGTCCTCCAATAGAAAATGTTCTGAGACTCATAAAACTAAATTGTGGTTGTAAAATCAAGTAATTAGTGAAACTAATGGAGGTAATTGACTTCCATATGAAAATTAAAATCATAAACTTTTTCAATCATAAAACCCTTAAATGGTTTTATAAAATTAGATAAATTGTCTTGATGATTTTACAGGAACTTTTATAATTTATGGGAACGAAGATTCGAGTTGTTTAATTTGTGTTAGTAATGTTATCGATTCACTTTGTTCGTATTTCTTTAGGTAAAACGTATGACAAAATATACAAAAGGACTAAAAGTGAGACCATTCTTTCCTCTTGGGTAACCTGATATTGCTCATTCAGTTGTTTTCTGGCTGTTTGGGTATAAGATTACAAGCAATTTATTTCAATATGGCAATCGAATTTACGAACGCACTCGGTTTGTTTAAGGAGACCATTTTATAGTCGATCAAGTTTTATTTTATTTACATATTTTATTCACTACTTCATATTAGAATCTTATACAGAGATATTTACATTTTTGTGTTTCATCAACATTTTTATTTTTTTCGAATTTCATTTTAAATCTAGTTTCATTTTATTTACGAGTACATATTTTATTCACTACTTCATATTAGAATCTTTTAAACTTCATATTTACATTTTTGTGTTTCATCTACAATATTTTTATTTTTCTCTATTTCGAATTTCATTTAATAGCATGTGCATTTTAGTTTCGCATCATAAGATATTATTATTACTATCCGTGTTTGAAATATATCTAAATATACAAAATTTTGATTCTGATTGATCTATTTAAGCACAAGGCTGTTTTTTACGTTCACCTAACCAAAAATAAGATAGGAGGGTCAGGAGACATCAAAACAGTGCTGTAACTTTTACCTGCAGAGCGTGCCAAAAATCTTGTCGCTATCGCATCGGCTTATCTAGTAATATACAGCCATGAGAAAAAGTGCCTCTCGAACTACCTATTGAACCAATAGCTTGTAATTACTATAGCAGACGAACAAGAAGGTATATTATGCCTAGAATCTATAACAATATACCTGTAGAAAACTATACCAACATTACAGAGTACAAAAGAAACTTTAAAAAATAAATATATAAATATGTATACTTAAGGTATAGATTTAAGTTCAAACTTATAACATACATCGCTATAAAATAGTGTATTAGGGTCGCCAACAAACTATATAGTTTGGCGAGTACATTGTAAAACTGTCAATGTATGTATAGAATCTGAATAAATGATTATAAAAAAACCCTGCTTGAAACATCTGCCAAAGGCGAGATTATGCCATTAAAGATGACGAACCATAAATATGAATAATATGAATATATTCATTTTACTTTTTAACTATCGCTTTTTCAGAATATAGAGCTGACTGCCTGTTGACACGACGGATGGAATAACCATTCGACTTAGTCGATTTCAAAATCGACATAGGCCCAGTAGCTTCTCGGATTAAAATTCAGGCAAAATAAAAAAAAAACACTGAATGCAAGAACGCGTGAAGTTTTGTTCGTTTAATATTTAAAACAGCGACATAAGGTGGCCAGAAGAACTGATCCGAACCGCAAAATCGCGCTGGATGCAAGCCGCACACGACCGATCTTATTGGAATTTTTGGGAAGGCCTTTGTCCAGCAGTGGACGTCCTACATCTACTATACGTACTATACGTATACTTACAACATTAATGTATTCAACAGCAACCCATTACATCCCACTACTGAGCTCGGGTCTCCTCTCCTCTAACTAGAGAGTTGAGAGGGTTTAGGCCATAATCCACTCACGCTGGTCTAGTGCGGGTTGTTGGATTAGACATACTCATAGAATTTCTTCTAGGGTATGTGGGTTTCCTCACGATGTTTTCCTTCACCATTAGCAGATGGTAAGTCACTTGACTAGTACATATAAATTCCACAAAGTGGAATCCACATTGGTACTGCCGGTCGGGATCGAACTCGGACCGCGTGATTTGCACGCCGGTCCCTTATCCATTCAGCCCCCATCGCTTTTAATGTATTAATCACAATTAATGTTGTAAGTTACATACATACGTGCATGTCTTTACACAGTTACATGCCGTAACCTCAAGCTGTAATTACGTCAGCATCTTACTATACAAATAACCGTGGTCCGGGTCACGACAAAGCCACCCTGTTGCGAGTGTAATATACAACTGACTAATTACATTGATTTATTCATGATACGCGTACATATATATGTATAGCCTGGTAGTCGTGTAAGTAATCGTAAGACCTTTCATCTGTCAAATTTCAAAACCAACCTTGGCCAGCACTCTCCTATTTACCGTATGAGCTCCTCGTCAAATAACGTCCGAAATGATGTTGACATTTTCGTCAACCATGGTTCTCTAGCATTCTTGAAAAACGCACTACTTCAAACCTTAACTCAATAAAATTGTAATCACTTTTTAATTTAACTTTTACTCTACTGTATTCAATGATATTGTATGTTAAAAAAACTGTACTTAATATAATGTAAAATCTTTATGCATAACTTGATACGACGATTTGAGCAAGCTGTGTTCACATCCAGCAGGATACAATTGTCGCCGTTTTTTTTTATTCCATGTACTTCTCTCATGTATTTATAACATTTGTATCTAGTTTTGTGAACCTAATAAAAAAAAAAAAAAAAAAAATGTATGTATATCGGCGTCATCTATATATATAGAACACACCTTTTTCCCAACAGAAGGGTAGGTAAAGACTATTTCCTTCCACCTTCCATAAGGAATAGTATGATGTGCATTTACAAAGTTTCGAAATATAAACGCGATTATACGATTTCTCCATTCAAATTTTGTTCCCCCGTTTCATAATTTTAGGAGTTGAATTTCGGAAAATCCTTTCTTAGTGGATACCTACACATCACGAATAATACATCCTCCAAATATCAAATCTATAGGTTTATGATGTGCGTTGAATTATATAAGATACGATAGCACTTAAAAAATACATACAATTTAAAGTGTTTATAGTGTAATTGTATGTATTGTATACTATATTTTTATATTTCAAAGTCATTGACATTACATGAAACACAAAACACGACAATTGAATGAGCAAAGCAGGTTTATAACAACTAAGTAAGTATCATAATATAAAGGTGGCTGAAATCGAATAACTGCCTTCCAGTTATACGTTGTTCGAAGATAGTAAAGTGACATCGACAACGCGGGTAGCTTCATAACTGGCACCTAAGATAAAGAAACTTTCCTTCGTTACCTTTTCTAACGAGTACTGACCACTTTGCAACATGTTTTAGAGAAATATTTTTTTCTTTAAGGGTAAAAAAAGCTAAATAAAGTAATAATACAACCTTTTTCGTACTTATATTTTTGTTTTATTAAGGCAAGATAACCAAACATTGATCTATAATTTGAGACAGAAATATCATTTATTCGTCGGGGTAAGTAGAAGTGAATTATACCCACAATTCTAACGTGTCCAGCAGTGGCACGTTTATGGATTGAGATGATGAAAACAGTACAAAGAGCTTTTTATATAAAAAAGCTCTTTGTACTGTTTTGGTAAACGATACGAGCTAGACTCATCTTTATGTTTATATGCATAGAAACTGGTATCATCAGGAATTTCGATAACTCAGGTTGTAGCAATTGTTAAGGCTTCAAAGACTGTAAGCATTTGGTCCGTAACTGTGGGAACTGAGAGAACCAGTATTGACATTCCAGTTACGTTTAGACATCTCTGGGAAAACGTGTTTTCAGGTCGTGGTCGTATCAGACAATAGTTATTGTATTTTACTTAAAGCCTGTTTGATAAAGAAATAGATACATTTAATAAATATGATATAAGTACCTATAGGTATGTATATAAACGTTTAATGTTTACCTACATTATTTTTATCATAATTTTATTATGCTTCAAAATCAATCTTAATATGCGATCTTTGTTTGTTACAGGTATTATAATTAACACATTGAACGCCAGACTACAGCCACAATAGAAATTGAATTGTTTGTCTTACAACGGTGTCCAACATGGCGTTTAAAGACTTAAAAGACCAAAGAAAGCTCTTTAAATAAAAACACTTAATCCCTTTTAAGTGACAAAAAAAGCCTATAGTAGGTTTGCTTATGAAAGTTATAATTATAACCCTAGAATTATTACCGATATGCTACTTACCCTAAATTAAAACCGGTTATTCAAAAGTAAATTCTCTCATAAATAAATTAAGTCAACATTTTTGCGTCTAAATCTAAATCTAATCTTCTTTAAAATAACTTTACAGTTTAATAAGAATGTTCGACTTTAAGTTGTATAACAGTAACAATAGACTCTATCTAAACTCCTAGACCTTTTTGAGACGTTTTTCGAGTATATCGGTTATCGGTACAATTATCGATGGCAGGGCACTAGCGGCCGAAAGATTGCAATCTCTAGATAAGTTGGTTTAATCCGTAGATTTATAGTCGCTGCTACCAGACTTTAATCCGTTCTGTGTGAAAAACCAACGAGAATTCATTTTGTAAGATTTTCTTCTTCTATAGTAATTTATGTCTTAATTTTGTTGGATATAAGAAGTTGTGCTGTTTTTATTTCCATTTTTTGGTAATTTTATTATTTTGTAAATATTAGATATCATTATCTGAATAGGTCATTTTTGTTTTAACCTCATCATCATCATATCAGCTCAATGACGTCCACTGCTGGACGTAGGCCTCACCTCACCTCCGCCACAGCGAGCGACCTTGTGCCGTCTGCATGTTTGAAGACAAAAGTTTTCAACCAATGTGTGTTGCCAATGATGACTTATGGTATTGACGCGTGGCTAACTATGGGGTTCATTAGAAAGTTCACTGTCACTCAGTGAGCCATGGAAAGGACTATGCTTGTAGTTTCCTTGCGTGATCGAATTATTTCAACTCACTTTTAATTTATTTTATTTTATTTTAATTGTTTTTTTTTCCACTTTTCATGGTGTAGTTTAATATAAAATATCTAAAATGATAATACTTTAGTGGATTACATTTCTAATTGTTTTTTTAAATGTGACGGAGTGGAAAAAAATGTATTTGATGTATTTAGCTTCCTGTAGTAATTATTGAACTTGTAAGACCCCGATTTCACATTATATAAAATTGCGAAATAATTATTTAATAATAAAACCTCAAAGTATTCCAAATAATTAAACTATCACATTTTCTAGGCAACGTAAATGGCCTACTGACCGCTGCTGTTTACATACCAGGGCCTTCTATGCTCTAGAGAGTATCTTAAGCCTCCGGGCTTGGTTGTTACACAAACATCTATGACAGCCGTAACGGACAGGCTGAAGCTTGAGAATTCTTTGGAAACTAGCCGAGTTACGGAGGTCAAATTATAGTACGTCGGAGTAAATACTGGCATTCAGGCACATCAACTTAGATTGGAAGCCGCCCCAAATAAACTTGGAAAGTTGTTGACGATGACAACCTTTTTACATTTTAAAACTACTTTGAAGAACATTCCAACGAATCCAATTTCAAAATTTTCATTTTCTTTTTTTTTTAACTAGCCATATTAATAAAATTAAAGGCAGGTATACTAAACAACTTATTATTGTTTTATAATTGTAAGCTTTAACACCATCCATTAGATTTTTTAAATATAAATTCATCCTTTAACGTTCCTCAAAACTATAAAAACTCCAACGTCCAGATACAAGTTGTCTACTTTATAATGGTTTATATTTTTTGCGGTGAGTAATAAAGATTAGTTACACTTCTGTTCCTCAGTTAAAAACCTTTTAAAACCTTTTATATCGGACGACACGACACAGATACGATCGTTACATAAAATTCAAGATCAATATTTGTATCAAAGGTAACAAATCAAATTAGTTCAAGCACTAAAAATAATTAATATATTGCGAAAACTTGCAAACAATCATAAATAATGTTAGAGCTTTATAGCCACTATTATAATAGCAACCCATTAATGTCCCACTGCTGGGCTCGGGTCTTCTCTCCTCTATATAAAGAGCTGAGAGAGTTTACTTCATAATACCTACACGTTCTAATACTGGTTGTTGGATCAGACTAACCCTTCAATGTTTATAGATTGATTATCACATGACTAGTAAGTACATTATAAATTCCACAAAGTGAAATACCCATTGGTACCACCGGGTGGCCGAAATTCGGCCACCGTCACTTTAGGAACGCTAAAAACTGACATCTATCTATATTATAAACAGAGATTTTTATTTATATATGTAACAATAAACTTAAAAACTACTTGGCCGATTTCATAAATTCTTTTGCTGTTAGAAAGCTACATTATCACTTAGTAACATAGGCTATATAACATCACGCTACGGTCAATAGGAGTTGAACAGAGGACAAATAAAGAACAACGGGAGAGAAGCCCCGCGCGACTTTTAGTCGTATATTAAAAATGGTATCACTATATCTGGTTTGTTAATTCCTCTACCCAAAATTCTCACTAAAACCACTAATGAGTACTATAAACTTAAGAAGGAAACTGTTTGCTTTCATTGTTATCATGATTAGCATCTATTACATCTGTCCAGTTGTCTGATTTAGGGTCTTATTCCTATTAGAGCTTATTTGTTTTTTCGACAAGATACGGGACTTTGGTGTATTAATTTAACGGATCATGTCCATTATGTGAAGCATTTTGACCCTTTTTGATAATCATAATTCAGACATTTTATAGCTGGGGTTACGGTCAGTAACGCAGAACTTAGCTCGTACGAAATTGTTGGCGTAACATTGCCTTTGACGCAAAACATGGCGTGTTGCCACTCATATTATATATTTTGTTCGTTAAATTTTAAGACGTGATTTGGTTGTTTTACAGTTACATTTATTTTAAATGGTATGTTACATAGTAAAGTCAGTTAAATTATTTGAAGAAAGAAAGAAAAGAAAGAAAAAACATTTATTTTAAATCAGCTACAGGATAAACATGTACACAATACATATTTTAATTTTGTATAAACATACTGACATTATGCTCCCGTAGAAGATCAAAAATGGTACCTACCTCAGCTAATGCTGTAGCAATAAATTAACCGCAGCGCTGATATTCTGGTAGGCCCAGTTACAGAAAATGACAAAACATAACAAAAAAAAAAAAAAATTAAATCTAAACAATTATAAATATGTAGATTTACATGAGTAGTATACATATATAGTAGTATTACACAAGTATATAATAAAATATGTAGGTACCTATGTTTTTAAAGTTGTCAAATTTAAATGGTTTATCAAATCAATTCAAATAAAATTTATTTTCTCGCTACAATATAAACATAATTTAATAATTTAAATATTGTAATGAGACTGGAAGCTAGGCTCGAGGCATGTATTTCAAGATCTTTATGCTGCCGTAATGATTATATTACGCAATAAAGTCAATTTTTTTTAATGCTTTGCTTTTATTATTGTAACTAGGCTTATATTATAAATCTGAAGAGTTTGTTTACTTGTTCCAGGTCTGATTTGAAATTGGTCTGATTTCTTTTAGTGTTGGATAGCCCATTTATCGAGGAAGACTATATAACATTACACTAAGGCCAATACAAGGTAAGCAATGGCCAAATCAAGGACCACGGAAACGAAGACCCATACGGCTTTTAGTATTTAATATAAAGAATAAACTTTAAAATGTCAAAAAAATAATTTCAAGCCTATTTCTTGCTTCACTAGAGCAAATAATTATTAAAATACAACAGCAAATGTCAGATGCGTACTAAATCCATTCTTTCAGCCTTTAACAGCACAATGCTTTACAGTAGGTACAGTGCATCAAAGCGCATAATGCCACACAAAACTTTAGTCATCTACATACAAAAGTGTATCACAACTAGGTATATTTGAAAATTCTAGTTTGAGCTTTATTTACAGTATAGCAGCTGCATCGTGCGCTTCGTAATAAAAGTGTATGTGGGTGTATAAAAAACAAAAGCAATAGACGAATAGCAGATCAATAGTAAGCGAAAATTACGTTTTAGGTTGCGCCGAATATTGAAACTGTGGTTTTGTTCTTTTTACTGCGCATTTTAGAATTTTGTGTGAAAAAATATCGTTTTAGATATTTTTTGCTAGAGCTAAATAAGTATTAACTTCCACAGCAGTTTGTACAGTCGAGTTCATTAATATATTGGCACCATCAAGGATTCAAAATATTGTGAGCGTTGAAAAGCTCAATAAATATTATAGAACCTGTGAATCAAATAAATGTCCTCATTCGAATGGTTCAATAATTAATATGCTGTACATTATGCAATAAGTTGTAGTCACCCTTTTCAACAAAAATATCTAATGATGGTGCCAATATATTAATGAACTCGACTGTACTACAATTTGTTTGGACGTCCTTCTAGTAAAATGTTAATGCATTAATAAGGCTGAAGAGTCTAATTGTAACACTCCGTGATTCAGTGGTTTCTGGTATTGATTTCAATGTATATTTCTTATTTTTATTATTGATAATTATATTGAGAATGCTTAACATTGTTTTTTTATTTGCAATTAGTAAAATAAAAAAAATTACCCTCTCATTGGTCAGTCGGGTAGTAACTAATTGAATCTAAAATGCAATTAATTTGTACCTACTACTACATACTTGTTTATCGTCATCATCTCAGCCTATTGCATGTGCAAGAGGACCCGGGTCGGGTAAAAGGTTTTTCTATCAGGAAATGCCAGTATTTAGATTTTCCCGGAGTTTGGTAAACAAATGTTTCCAGTTGATGACAATAGGCTCGCCCCTATTTCATGGGACCAAACATAGCTGGCGAAATGTAGGTGTGATATACCTCTGCCTACCCCCTTCGGGGGAAAAGGCGTCATGCTATGTATGTATGTATGTTTTTATAATTACTTTTAGTACAACTAGAAAATTTAATTAAAACATAAATGCAAATATTACAACTCTGCTATTACAGTTCTTACGAGTATAGGTTGCATTTCATCATTATAAAAACAGCAACTTCACTTACCTTAAAGATCTTACTTTAATAATAAACATAAAAACCTGTGCCTGGCGCAGTCGGTTAAAAATATTATACTTGAGTTCAACTATTTAAGTTTTCAAAAACGATTATCAACAAGCAAAGACTACTCAATAAACATTCACTTATTTTAAATACTTAAAAACACTCAATCGACCGGGCAAACAATTTTATTTTGAAGAACATGCCTTTAAGCTTTTTTTCTTGAAACAAAACATGCACTGCAGTGTCGGTGTGGTATAATTTTGATGACTTAATACGATGCAATGTCCAAAGGTTAACAAGAAAATTACA
Source organism: Laspeyria flexula (assembly GCA_905147015.1). Lineage (NCBI taxonomy): Eukaryota > Metazoa > Arthropoda > Insecta > Lepidoptera > Erebidae > Laspeyria > Laspeyria flexula. The sequence goes on from LR989963.1 coordinate 8,640,777, forward strand.
CGAGTCAAACCTTATATGCAATACATTGAACAAACAGTGTAATTATTTTATGTGGAGCAATTTAGTTTCAACGTCAACAAAAAGAGCCGCTTATAGTACTAAATTATAATAATAATAATAATAATCTCTTTATTTTCTCATCACAAGTTACCAAAATTACACAATATTAATTAATGGTGACAGATTGAACGTAACGTTGTGTGAGACTGGAGCTTGAGATAGGTATAGAAATACCTGTATTACAAGTCACCAGGCCCACCTTCTGATAAGTACTATCTATACAGCGGTCGTGTTGGTAACAGATTGAGTTAAACTAGGTAGTATACTAAAAAATCAAAACAGTTAAAAAATTATGCAAAGGAAAAAAAAACAACACTTTATGAGTGTAGGGTATTTTGTGTATGTTGTGTGGTGATGAGTGGTCTGTAAACGCGTGTGTGGTGTATGCAGGGTGGAAGTGTATTTGGGTCCATTTAGTAAATGTAGGTACTTGAAGTTGCGCATTAGGTTCTATAGAAGGAGATCGGATCATTATTTGTCTATTGCAACAGTGAGACAAATATAGAACTAGTTAGGAAAAATAGGTTAGTAGTTTTTTTTTTTTTTTTTTTTTTTTTTTATTTGAGTATGTTTAGTAGATTTTCTGTTTCTTGATAATTTAATGATTTAAGGTAGATGATTAGAGATTTTTTACATTTAGAGCTGGTTTGTTGATATATGTTCAAAGTTAGATTTAGTTTATTATAAAGATAAGATCCGAGGAAACAGAAGAACTGCTGTGCATGGGAAGAACGACAGCTGACCGTTGGACAAACCTTATCGTAACGTCTCTTGACTGTTGAGAGAGACGGGTCATAAGGTATTTGTGAGTGTTTTTTTAGGACTGTCTGTAATATAAACGATTGCCTTACTGTGAGCACATTCCATTCTTTATATAACTCAGTAGATGGATAACGGAAGGGCAGTCCAGCACCTACCTTGAGAATGGCCCGTTGGGCCCTTTCAACCTCAATAAGGAAGGTTTTGGAGGCGCCACCCCAAGTAGCTATACAGTAGTCAATATTCGATTGGCACAAGGCATAATAGACCATCCTAAGGGTATTTAGATCAGCTGTATGACTGAGGGTCTTAAAAATATAAATGAGCTTACGCAACCTAGATACTAAAATTTCTAAATGTGGTTTAAAATTTAGTGTTTGATCTAATGTGATACCAAGGTATTTTATGAAATCTGTCCTTTGGAGTGTTGGGCAGGAGCAAATGCTAAGAGCGGGATTACAATTAGGTAGATGCGCGGTAAGTTTAAGAGAGTGATTAGGGAGTAGGTTAACTCTATGAGCAAAGGTTATATATTTACTTTTGTTTACGTTTAATGTTAAAATATTCCTTTGAAGCCAGGCAGAAACAACAGAAAAACCGGATTGAGCCGTATCAAATACTTGTTGCCAACTATCATCACTGAAAAAAAGAGCGGTATCATCTGCGAAAGTGATTATCTTGCCTTTTTCAAGGGAAAGATTGCAAAGATCATTTATAAATACTAAAAATAAAGTAGGTCCGAGGATGCTGCCCTGAGGAACACCAAATTCTATTGGCAGAACATTACTCAGACAGTTATTAATCCTAACCCTTTGGCTTCTACCTGAAAGATAACTATCCATCAATTGCAGTGATATCCCTCTTATACCCAGCCGTTCTAGCTTATTTAAAAGGAGGGGGATAGAAACTGTGTCGAATGCTTTGGCAAGGTCAAGGAATACTACCAAGCATTTCTTCTTTTCGTCTAGATTCGTTATGATGGAGTTTACCAGCTCATGGACTGCATCCCTTGTAGATTTGCCCCTCCGAAATCCAAATTGTGAAGAAGAAATGAGTTTATTTGTTTCTAAGTAATTTATAAGTCGGTTGTTAATTAAGCGCTCTAAGATTTTCGACAACGCGGGCAAAATTGAGATTGGTCTATAGTTATCGACACAGCTTCTATCCCCAGACTTATGGATTGGCTGTATTATGGCGGTTTTAAAGGATGTTGGGAAGGTTCCTGTCGACAACGCAAGGTTACAAATATGAGTAATAGGAATAGCTAAAATGTCTGCATATCTCCTAATAATTTTACCAGAGATCATATCAATTCCGGTAGCACTGTTATCCTTCAGTCCTCTTATTAGATTTAGTACTTCATCTTCATCAGTAGAGAGCATACCAAAAGAGTTTACTGGAGGCAAAGAGGGACAGTCGTTTGATGGAGGTAAACATAAATTTAATGTAGTTGTTACAGCCCCCGTAGTCGCCAATTTTTTTCCCACGTTAGCAAAGAAGCTATTAATTTCGTCTATATCAGCTTGTCGGTTATCCGAAGAGAGCAGAGAATGAGAGTGATCTATAATGTTACTAGAGTAACTAATATTTTTTATGACATGCCACAGCTGTTTATTATTACCCCTCGCTTTATTAATCTCATTCCTCTCGTAAGACCTTTTAGCTTTTTTAAGAAGTGCGCCACAGAAGTTACGGTAGCGTTTATAGGTGATTTTGAGGACCTCATTATCAGGATCACGCTTTAGCTTTTTAAAGAGACTGTCTCTGTTTTTCATGCATCTCAGCAACCCTTTACAGATCCAAGGCTTGCTAACACGTTGTCGTCTAGGGATGTAAAGAGTTTTGGAGTTTTCCTTTATGGCAGTTGATATATAAGTTACTAGTAAGTTAGTTGCTAGATTTACGTCAGAGCATTGCAATATATTTTGAATATTAAGTTTTTGGATTGTAGTGTCTAGACCTTCAAAGTTAAGAAAAGAAGCGGTTTTGTTTGTATAATTAAATCTTGAAACAAGCGAACAGGTAAAAGCAACACTTTGGTGATCAGTCACCGAGGAATTAAATACAATACACGTAGATTTAACTTTTGTCTTAATCATTATGTGATCAAGACAAGAACGCCCACGTGTTGGGATAGCATGCCCCGGAAGCATGGCGTGACTTGCGAGAACATTTAAATATTCATGAGACCGTCCATCAGCAGATCCAGGGGTTATGTCAATATTGATATCACCGCATAAGAAAATGTTTTTATAGCTCTTTAGCGTTGACAGTAGTTGGTCGAGAGAATCAATAAAGCTCGTAATGTTGCTTTGACTTGGTGGACGGTAGATACCAATAACACATGTTTCAGCGTTTAGTTTTAATAACAAACAATTTGCATCCGCTAATGGGGGCTCTTCATAATTAACATTGAGACTTTTATGCACGTAAAAGACAACACCTTCGTTCTGAGTCTTGTGTAATGTCGTTGATGTACAGTTGAAATTTTTCATGACAGGTAAGGACCCAGATGTAGGAAGCCAACATTCTGACAGTACTATTATATCCCAGAAAACTTTTGATCTATGCAATAATGTTGTGAGATTAGGCATATTGCAATTAATACTCCGAATGTTTTGCGAGAGTAGGTTTAATGAGCGTTTAGTTCTGACACTTAGATACCTATTTGCGTCCTCTATATCGCATGTGATTGTCCTAGCTACACGAAAAGAATCTAAGTCAGAGTTCATATGCTCAATATTTTGCATTATAAACTAGGTTTTATTTCTTTCTAGTTTAAAAAGTGGGATTGAAGTCACGACGAGTGCGTGACATAGTAGCATGTATGATTGTAGGTATTGTAACGTATGAACTCTATTCCACGAGATAATTTTACGTGATTTTGGACAATAGCAAGTACGGATTATAGTACCCGAGGACCCAAGGTATGAGTGGTAGTGTATGTGTATTGAATGAGTGTAAAAAAAATGGAGTGAATGTGTGGTTGACAAATTTGATTTTATAAAACTAAATATAATGATAAACTTATTTTGTTGTAAAACGGAGGCATGCAGATCCGAACAGAGGTAAGTTGGATATAAAATTATACAAAAGGTGCTAAAGAATATGAAATGACCAATTATTAGTCACAAGATGATTTTAACAAGATCTGATTCTTCATCAATTCTAACTGGTTTCGCACCCTCGTCCCTCTTTATATAAATTTTTCCATACGCAGTCCAGGCAGCAGCAAGTTTTTGATTTTTAACTTGTTCACGAGCAAGATAGAACAATCGTCTTGCCTTAGTCGTTAAGTATTCTGAAATAAATAGAGTACGAGGTGGCCCAGCAATCTTAAGATGTTCGGTATTTAGAGAGGACCCCTTAACTTCACGTCTAGGGCTTCCAAAATTACGGAAATGTCAATTACGTAACTAATTACGCACCTTTTTTCTCCAATTCCGTAATTCCGTAATTACGTAATTTTTCCTATTTTTGATACAAAACTTATTTTTTATAGGAAATAAGTACCTATTTTATGTTTTAATCAGTGTTCTTAATTAATATACAATTTGGGAACCTAGATATTCTATAATCTAATCGGAATAAATACATCTTAAGAAAATGTTTTATTTAGAAATTATTTTGTATGAACTATGCATGCTCCACGGTCCACGGGGTTTTTAATGCCCTTTTAATATTAAATATACTAATTAAGGCTTTGTTTTAAGTACTTACATCTTTCAAGTGATTATCCACACATTCAAAGTCACCCACGATGAAAATACAATTGCTACAAATTGTTAATATTTGCGCGCATTTACCACCAACTTTTAATTAAGTAATCAAATCAAGTGTCAACTGTGTCGAGAGTCTAGCGATGGGAACTGAACAACCGACAATTGAGCAATGAAACTACTTTATTTTTAGTTAAGAAAGTGAAGAGCATAGTAATTCTCCTAAGTTCCCCGTGGACTCGTAGGGACTTTTCGTTAGGGACTCCCCGGCCATGCCCACTCGCCAACTTGATATATTTTGAGCTCTATTCTGTACGTCATCATTTCAACCCATAAACGTCCCACTGCTGGGAACGGGTCTCCTCCGAAGAACATGGAGGGAATTTAGTCGCCATTTACGACACCCACGGGTTGAGAGGGGGTAGTGACATTATGTATTCTTAGTCCGTCTCTACACGGACAATTCTGTACGTCTTACAACTATTTTTTGCAAGATTTAACAAACGATAAAATAAACTTCGCGGAATACCCTGTATGTACAGTTTCGATGTAGTTATATCGTATAGTGTTGCCACATTATAAATGTGTACGTATAATGCTTTTTTATTGGTTGACTATTTTGATTGATTGATGATACCAAATTACCAATAATTACGTAAGTACGGAATGGACATCTTCAGTTACGGAATTGAAAATACTTTAAAATGAGTTCGTAATTACGTAATTGCGCAATTACGTAATTACGTAATGGAAGCCCTATTCACGTCTGCTTTTATTATACTGCTTGAATTGGGTTATCAAGGATTCCATGCGTAACGTAGATGTAAAGTCGACCACTATTGTCTCAGATTTGGAACGATAAATGTCCTTGATGTCTGAGTCTTCAATAGGGGTGACAGGGTCCAAAGTTGAACTGATCTTTTTTATAATATCAGTAAGGGCATGTTTCGATTCGTTTTCCAACTTAGGTAAGTTTCTCACTTCAAGTGTACTAGATCGAGTAATTTTTTCCATAAAATCCAGTTTTTTTTCCAGGGTAGACACACGTTTTTTATATTCATTATTTTCTAGCTCTAAATTATTGAGTTTGATAAGTAATTCTTCGTGGTTATTAGATAGTGTTACTACAGTTTTTTGGATTTCTTGGTTTTGGCCTATTATTGTAGTCAGCGCATTGTTGAGAAGGTCGAACTTGTTATCATGCTGGACTTTGAGTTCGGAAAACATCATTTTGATCTCATGAAGTGAGTCGTGCGGATTTACTGTTAGGTCATCGAATGTACGTTTTTGACGCTTAGTTATATTAAAGTAGGAATCATCTGTTTCTGTCGTCCTTGTACTATTAATCGCCGTATCGGAATTATAGTGTGTAGGAATGTTTGGCGTATTCAGTTGAGCTGAAGAACTTGGTGGGGAGCGGGTAATAGACATTATAGAATAGTGTTGATAAATTTACTAATATGCAAAAAGATCAAGTAATAGCTGGGGATCGATCTCACGGACACACGATCGCTAGGTGAGGTATTATACCAATAGGCCACCGTAACACTAACGTAGCGATGCGAAAAAGGTGCTTTGTTCCTTCAATGTAAGCTACGCCGACCGGTCTGACCTTGAATAGCATCGAACGACCTTTCACTTTTTGCTCGGTGACACGTTTAATGTTCCAATGATTTGCACTTTTTGAATTAGATATGTAAATGTTTATTATGGATTAGTTTGAACACAGAACTTGTTTACGCAGTGTTTTAGCACAGTTTTGCCACTGGTTAGTTAATACGCAGAAAAAGTTGCTTGTTTTATAACAAAGATTACTATTAGTGCCACTTTTCGAATAAACTTTGACAGAGAGTTATGATACACGACCGCTCGGTTCAACGTCCGGACGGCGGGGGAATTACGGATAAGAAGTCTGAGAGAGAAAGCGTATTAAGATTCGCTTATGTATTGTTTAATATTATGTTATGGTTCTTTGGTGGATTGTTTTTGTATTTGTTTACTAAGTATAAATAATAAGCGTTTATAGTTTTTTCTATAATTTTATCTGCATAGATTTTACTTCATGGATTCCGTTCAAATTCAAATTTCTTTATTTGCCAGAATGTACATAGAACAGATATTAACAATTATAATTACAGAATCAGTACATCCTACCACAACAATGGTGTGCAAATTTGTCTTAAAAACTAATTTAACAATTTACAACCTTCTAAATTACCAAATAAAAATTTCGTTCGTTCCGTTCCTTTACATAATTTAAATTCGTTATTTCATAGATGCTTTTATTTCTTCCAAATAATTGTAACACACAAAGTCTTCTCACTGTTGAACCGGGATTATATCTCATCTTTAAAGAGCATGGTTTCGAGCAATGAAAGCGTACTGGGCCCATTCTGGACCAATTATAACTGTTGATTTAATACGAATTTTGAGGCAGTAAGAAAAAAAGTTTAGCAGAGCGTGGTTTCGATCCACGGACCTCTGGGTTATGGGCCCAGCACGCTTCCACTGCGCCACTCTGCTTTCTGAGTTTCATGTCAAATACTGCGTCCATAGTAGGACTGTTGACTGTTAGTACAGTATAAACAAATGAGAAAAGTTACAATCGGACGAAAAAAAAAGTTGCGAGCGTGCTGAGCCCCTGCTCGACCAATTAGAAATGTTGATTTAATATGAATTTTGAAACAGTAGGTTAAAATTAATTTAGCAGAGCATGGTTTCGATCCACGGACCTCTGGGTTATGGGCCCAGCACGCTTCCACTGCGCCACTCTGCTTGCATGTGTAATATATAAAACACTACATCCATAGCGAGGGCTATTAATACAACACGAATTATGAGGAAAGTTTAAAAAAAAGTAATTTAGCAGAGCATGGTTTCGATCCACGGACCTCTGGGTTATGGGCCCAGCACGCTTCCACTGCGCCACTCTGCTTGCATGACTATCATGTGAAACACTACTTCTTTAGCTAAAATTATTAAAATACATTTTAATTTTCAGAACTATTAAGATTATAAGTATCCAATATCTTTGAATTAGAAATCCAAGTAGACATTAACCTTTTATTCTTAGTGGCACGCAAGGAGAAAATAACAAAAGATTTAATTAATACCTCCACCTTTTCTCATCACGTTTCAAATGAAACTAATATAATCTTTCAATTGTTATTTCAAGATTGATTTGAGGGCATTGCCAACCCAATTACCCTCAGTCATAATCGTTCGACTGTAACTTTCTGTTATTATTTTGAACATCTGTCAATTTCACGGGACAACGCTTCGGGTCGAAGAAACAGTACCCACCTTGTCTGAATGTCTTTGTTCATCGTTAGTTAAGCGGAAGAAAATAATTATATCGACGAATCGAAGACGACATCGTCAGAATTGGATGTAAAATAATTATTATCGTGTCTACAAAATTTGTTAAGAATACTTGAGAATCTGAAGACGCGAGCATTTAATTAATGTACATAGTATGTATAATGTATACGACGGCAATTTAAGCGTTCACACATTACGAACTTCTTTATTTTAAGTGATGTTTCGGTTAGAGTTGCACTGGTGTATATATACATACTTACTACTGCTTTATTGAGTATTTCTCATTGTAATAATTTAAGCAAATTTAAAAGTAGTTAAAAGATAATTACCTACATACACACGTAACTTAAGAAAAATCCATTGGCTTTTTGTAGTTCTCAGCTATTGGATATTTTGTATGAAGATCTTATAAGCAGAGTGGCGCAGTGGAAGCGTGCTGGGCCCATAACCCAGAGGTCCGTGGATCGAAACCATGCTCTGCTAAATAAATTTTTTTTTTAACTTTCCTCATAATTTGTATTGTATTAACAGTCCTCGCTATGGATGTAGTGTTTTATATATTACGCATGAAAGCAGAGTGGCGCAGTGGAAGCGTGCTGGGCCCATAACCCAGAGGTCCGTGGATCGAAACCATGCTCTGCTAAAGACGTTTTACTCATTTTCCTAAAGTCATGCCCTGGGATTTTTTTTTCAACACAGCTAATATTGTTTGATATAAATATAATTAATGAAGAAAAAGAATCGTCCGCCTTTCTACAATTATTACAATATGGAAAAATTTTAGATGAATAAATTTAAAAAATACACTCAGAATATTATTCAATTCTTACCTGCAATGCGTCACTGCTTACCCAAATTACCAACTGCCAAAAAAATAAAAATGACACTATTTTAGGGAAAGGTGTAAATTTTTTGAGACATATTAAGTTGTAAAATATTTTTACGACGAAAAAAAAGCTTATCTTTTGAACCAGCCGTTTTTAATAATGGCCGCTTATTAGGAATCGATTTTATTAGGGCAGCAGAAGGCATCGGCAATTTTATTAGTACATCTACAATAATGGTTTATGATTCTCGGGTTTGTTTGAATAGGATTACGTAATAAAATTCAAGGAAATAGAAGATAATGCCGCGGTATAGGCTCAAAGGTTTGTGCAGTTTATTGTATTGACCTTGATTCCAGCAAGTTGGTTTTTGCGCGACTAAAGCCGCCACATTACGTCAGAGGGGGATCATTATTGAAACGTCTTCATTCCGACCACCCGCGTGGTACAACAGCTATGCACTTGGAAGCACTTGTGTGTCAGGTCCCAAGTAGCGAGAACTTGTGGTAAAAAATCGCGACAGGAACGTTTAGCAGATGTAGGTTAAGGATACCACTTTCGATTGTCAAGTGTTACTGTACAAATGAGGGTTGTCAACTCTGATATATTGACGATGTAGGTATTACAAAAATATGACTACAAAAACATACGGTGAAGTTATTCAGGATTTTTAAGAAGGTTTTAATTACGATAAAGGACATAATTATCTTTAGACTGCATTATTGTATCATTCATACCAATTTTATTGGAAAAATAATAATTTATTTAATCGAAACAAAAATAAAAAACAAGGTTGTGTTAAACGTAAAGGTATTAGATAAAGTTGATTTAACACATTGAATTGACAGTTATTTTTATTTTACTGAAATTAAAATGGTTCATTAGCTACATAAACTGGTCCTTGTCATAAATTCAATGTATTTTATCGATCAAAGTCAAAGTCAATGTATTTTATCCTTTTAATTCTAATCGATTACAGAAGTATTTTAGCCTTCCAAACAAAAACCGACCACCTAGATTACGTTGATCAGTTAATCTGAACGTAAAAAATCTTAAAGTCGACGTTGAAGAAGTAATGCTCGCAGACTACAAAACCAATGATTCCGGATAGTCGTTGGTGGCCGCCGACGGGAATATTCCAAATATTTCACAAATTGCAAGATTGTCTGCAGCACTACGATGTCACGACACGATACGACCAACCGTGGAAATGTCAAAGATCGATCGTTTAACAACAGACAACATCAAAACATCAAGGTTCTCATAATAAAATCAGCGTTTTCAAATAACAAGGAAACTTGTTTTATTTGGGCTTTCATCAAATTTATTGGTATTTTGTACAGAATTATATCTTAAGAGATTTGAATTATAATAACAAAATCAACAAACTTGAATATACAACAACAATAATATCCATGCTCTAAATTGAGTCCTCTCTAAACTTTCGTAAAATATTTATTAATTAATTTCCTTGAAAACTCCTCTCCAATGTTATTAGAAGCACGCGTATAAAAACTTTGGTTTTTAGTGTTATTTTAGGGCAAGCGAAAAAGGTACTAATTTCTTTTTTTGTAAATCAATTGAATGTTTTATATAACATAAAACCCTCAGTCCTATAATAATATTCCTGACTAACTTTCCAAAGCATACTTGCATCGTCTTAAATGTTAATAAAGTTAGTCATACAAGAAGTTAATATATTTGTTTATTTAATTATAAATATGACTCTTTATAGTCTAGTATTATAAACTTCAATGCTAACGGCATTCCTTGTTATCCAAATAAGAACTTCAACATTATTATGAATGCAATATCAACCAATCAAAAGAACAAAAGTGTAACGTATTGCGCAACCAAAACAGCTCCTGCAACACATAAACTCTTCCTATAATCCACATGTGATACACAAATATATTGGCAATAAATTAGGAACACAAAACGTTGGTTAAACTTATCTGTAGCTTAACCACGGCTTCATTACGGCTAAATAATGACTTCTGATGGAAGTTTTCAATAGTCCCGGCTTGGAATAAATCAAATAACTGAGTTGGATTCGCTGTCGTTGGCAAATGTGTCTTCATTCATGATGGTACATTGAGTCTTTGGGATGGTATGGAGATGTTAAGTTAGTACTCATGTGAGTTTTTTACATAGTTGCTAGAAGTTATACTTAAGATTGATTTTATAAAGAAGCAAAATAACGTGGATAATAATTTATTATTTATACTTTGAGACCTATAAAATAAAAGAAAAAGAGTCCAAAGACATCAATGTGATTTCAATACACAAGACTTATTTTAGAGCGCTAGTATAGCAATTTTATTTTATAAGTACCTAACGGTTTGTCGGTGTCACCATTATTTATCGATTACTAACCATCAGCTAGACTAATAATTCGTCTTCCAACGTTAATAATATATTATTAAACTATAGCAACAACATCCATTTTTAACTATATTTTTCAACTTTCCTACCATATCGATATTAAATTGGAGGTCACATGATATAATTAAGGTAATAAAAATTGTAGTCACTATATCAACTCTATAGCAGTTTTTCCATGACAGACGCAGACAGGTTTGAGCAAAAATAGTCTGGACGGTGATCGGGTACGTACGAACGGACAATACATTCATTATTGAGATGCGAAGCGCGGTCGACACTGCTAGATTGTATGACTTCAGTCAGAAACCTTCTAAACGTTTTCTAGTTTTGTGTTGTTCATATTTTAGTTAGTTGGTTATATTGTGTAGGTTGTAAATTAAAGTAAATTGTTTTATTTATTTTATTTATTTAACACACCAACAGTACAATTATCAAGAGCAATCTTACAATATTATTTTTAACTTAAAAGTAATACAAAAAAAAAAAAAAATATCAGACCAAATTGTAAATCAATGTAGGTATATAGTGTTGTTGTTATGTGTTTCTATTTTTTTTTATGTGTTAATTTTAATCATAATTTTATAAGCAATATTATTATTATGTTCTTTGCTTTACCATTTGAACATTTACTAAAAGATTTATTATGTTTCTCATAATAGCAAGGCTCGCAATCACACCAAGAAATCACATAAATACCAAGTCTTCTACCCTTTTATTGAATGACTGTAAATAGTTTAATCTCGGCATCAGTAAACCTCAATTATTTCTACACAAAACAGTCATCTAAATATAAACGGATAATATCCAAGGCATTTCTTTATCTCGCAATAGTAGAACGTCATTCTATCGGCAAGCGATCTCAGAGCAAAACGAAATAAAAACGAAAGATCACCGTTCGTCGACCAAAATAGTGTTGGACTCTATTCAAAACTCTTTGGAATTACTATACTATTTGTTACCATCGCCCATTCAGTAACTCAACGCATCACTGTAATTTGTTGCTACAAGAATTCGACAGTTATTAGACGAATATAAATTTTTAACGTTCACGTGTTGCCTCGGTGTATGTTTACATTATATCCGCTGGAACGCAAACGGCTTTAGTTATTTATTACACATATTAATTTTGATGATTTGAAGCAAGCATTTTAATATAGCGGCTATTTGTAGACACTTAACCACGAAATGCTTTGGACATGTTAAATGTTAATGTTTATTGGGGTACGAAGCTAGAACTCTATTGTAAACATATTCTGACAACAAATACAAAGTTGTTAATAAAACAATTGAGTTACTTCTAGGTGTGGCTATTAATGATTACTCTTGTATGATACTCGTATGACTCTCATATCTCCACTAAGTCTATACAATTTTAAACAAAACGATACCGTATAGAGTAGTATATAGAGTAAATACATTCGGTGTTAGGTTTTATACAATGTCCTTCTATTTTGTCGTTAAGTGACATGTGAAAATTACAATTATAAATAATCAAAAATATAAATGTAAGTATAAGATTACAATATGATTGTTTAAGGATGGACTACAAAGTTAGAGTGAGTCATATTTATTTTTGCTGTTTGAGAATTAGTTGAGGTCTAGAATTAAAATATTATATAGTTCAGAATAAAAGCGATGGTGGCTGAATGGATAAGAGACCGGCGTGCAAATCACGCGGTCCGAGTTCGATCCCGACCGGCAGTACATTGGTACTGCCGGTCGGATTCCACTTTGTGGAATTTATATGTGGGACTTAATGGGTTGCTGATGATGATGATGATAGTTCAGAATCTCAAACAATTTATGAGCATATATCCAGAAGTAAAAATGATGATTATTAATATGTCGCCAGTATGTAACTAGATAATTACAATATTTTAATACGTACCTACATACGTATATACGAAATACATAGTTACAGGATTGAGAAATTTCACATAACTTCTGATTTGGAATAGCATTTTTTTTTTCGTCAGGATATCACTCTGTAATTTAAATAACATAATAATATCTGTACATATTTTTATTTAATACTTAAGTTTGACCTTTAATCCCATCTATAAGACAATCCATATTACTTTTTTTTTTTAAGTAACAAAGTTATTTAGTAAAAAAAAAAGTAAGACAAAACAGAAAGTGTAAAAAGAAGCTCCATCGAAGTCGTGCTCAGGATGTTATGTCCAGGCAGCGTACCACTGACATTTTACACATTAATTACGTACCAAAGGCAGACCACTAACGTTAAACAAAAGGTAATATACTCTGCACTTAATCTGATTCGTATTATTGCAGTCGTAACGCAACATTCCCTGGATTTATTGCAAAAGAGCTGTTAAGAAAGCGCTTTACACTGAAGACGGCATCAGTGCTTCGAATCAGCAAAATGAAGCGTTAGAATGTTTTAAACGAAACATGATTTATCGAAGCGACCCTTGCTTTAAGAGCTAGTGTACATTTTGATACTTACGCGAATCGTAGTTCGTGCAAAATGGAATTCAAGTTTCACACGCAACAAATGTGCTCATTATCTGATGAACTTTGCGAAGCGGCGAGTCGTCGTACTTAGATTAGGTATTGACACAGACATGAAGTCCATATTTATTAATACATATTTATTTTATCAATTTTAAATATTTTTCGATTCATTTTAATATCGTCTGTCTTTGAGTTTGACAACAACTGAAATGAAGTAAATAAATAAAATAATATTTACTGCACAGACAGCCTACTCAGAGTCTTGACTCGATATTCGACTTAATCGATTTCGATATCACTGTCAAATGTATGAGATTTAAAATACGGTTGCTGTCGTTTTAAGATATTTAACAACGATTTTCACAATTGAATAACCTGAATGTCGAGAGAGTTTTGGACAGTCCTTCCATAATTACAGATTCTATTTTCAAACATACGACGAATATAGTCACGGATGAAAATTTATAATTGTTTAGTGTCAAATTAAAATTCAAGACAATAAAGTAAATCCCCGCCTTAATTTGTTCGGTTAAGTGGCATTCTATGTTTGTTTTTGTATTCGTTAACAATATATTAAACTGTTTTGGTATACAAATTAACGAATAGAATTAATGAGGAAAATGTCTTCGAAGCTCAATGATTTTTATAATCTTTGTTTAATTGGGCTTAGTTACCTAATTCGGGTGATTTAGCAACGTAATAAATTAAACTAATTAGCATTTAATATTATAATCTAAATTAAGGTGATATTTATATACCTATATAATGAATTGGATACTGAAGTTTATTTTTATATAAACAGCGTAAACAAATACAATAACATCTTTTCAAACATTGCATCGAAATTTTTTGAAGATAGAATTCTTCAGTCTGCCCTTTAATTTTTAATTCTTTGATAAACTCTACTAATTATAGTAGAGATTAACAAAGAATTTATCTTTGTCACTATGAAGTGACAAAGATAAATAAACTTTAATAAGCCATGATGGTTAAATTAATTCTGGAAATATGAATTTACTTGCGCTTTAAAAAAACCCAAAGGAGTTTTGAAAATTTACTTTATTGATACCCAGACAACGCCCTTAATTTACTTGGATAGTAACGATATATCTTGACTTTGTCATCAACAAGTTGAGTAATCCACTAATTTATGTTGTTAACAATTGTAACATTGGCTGTATAACAATAATATGGTCACTCACTCACTATAACATTAAAATTACATGATACACACCTAATTCTTTGAAGCGCATACTTAGCCAATGATCGCCCACAACAAAGTGCTACTTCTGCATAGCCCACCGAGCAACAAAGGCAATAAATGCAAAAAAAGCCAATACATTACTGTCGTAAATCTCCGTTCACCTCTGAGCATTGTTGGTCTGTGTCCCCTGCGTGTCGTTGCGGTTCGATCCCGATCGACATCGGCGTGTTTGGGAGCTTCGATGCTCGGTATTGCCTCTCCCACTGATATCATTAATGCACAACGGGAGGTTATGTTGCGCAATCAAACTTAATTACCGTTGCAATAGCTTCGTTTATATTTTATTTGGACATTTTTGGAAGTTTCGTTTGTCAGCATATTCGTACTGAAAATGGACTGAAATTTATGCGTTTCATCAAAGAGTAGCATTGAGCAAATATTACTAATAAATATCTTAACATAATAAATATACGTATGTTGTAATATAAAAACTTACTTGTACATGTACTTTTTGAATACCTGTTAAGCTGAACTTATGATCAGACAGAGGACCTTTTAATAATATGTAAATAGATAATAAAAGTTCATAATCCTAATAATTATTACTATCATTTTTAGTCATAGTTTTGGTAATATATTTATAATATTTTCGAATAGTTACATGCTTATTTATATTATTATATGTAGCCTGTAAGAACTTCTCGCCTGAAGCACATGTTTTACCTAGTTCAGGCAATTATGTATTTTTGTATTACTATTCTATAATCTATGAATTTGTTACCATATTTGTACTTTTTACATAAATAAACAATTTATTATTACAATTTATAAACAATTTACTTGTAAACTTGTTAACTCTTCATTTTCGGCTTGGTCTAGAACAATAATATAAATCTATCTGAACTAATATTATAAAGCTGAATAGTCTCTGTGTTTGTTTCGTTGAACGCGCTAATCTCGGAAACTACTGGTTCAAATAAAAAAAATAGTGTTGGATAGCCCATTTATAGAGGAAGGCTACAGGGTATATACCATCACACTAAGACAACAAAAAAGCTGAGAAGTGGCCAAAAAAAGATCCACTGGGCAACAGCAAATTTTATAATAAAGGCTTGATTAATTATAAATGGCACTTTTAATTAGTTAATACATCAGTTTCATCATTTGACTGGCCTGTTGGCCTAGTGGTTGCCCTGACTGCTAAGCCGGAGGTCGTGGGTTCGATCCCCACCCAGGACAAATCTTTGTGTGATGAGCATGAAGGTTTGTTCTGGTGTGGTGTAATTTATCTATAAAATGTATGTATTTACAAAAAAAAAAATGTATATATAAGTAGTATAACAGTTGTTTAGTATCCATATCACAAGCAAATATAATTGCTTAATTTGGAATATGGTAGAATATTACTATGTGTCACACACAAATCATATAGGTTTAAGTGGCATTTTTTGTGTAAAAATATTGTAAATTCTTTTTATTTTGGTAATAAAAAAAAAAAAACCTATTGTTAAAAAAAAAAATTATATCTATAGCCAACTGTGACTACACAATTACGCTTTTTCTCACAAATGCTAAAATAAACAGTTTATATCGATACGGTTGTCCTAAATTAACGTTAGTATAATTCCGTACATTTTATAAGCCAATAATTCATTTGGTCCTCAACCTACACAGTTGGAAAAAGAAACAAAAAAAAATGTATTTAAGTAGTATATCAGTTATTTAGTACCCATAACACAAGCAAATATAATTGCTTGATTTGGGACTAGATGGCGCTGTGTGAATGTGGTAGAATATTATTATATTATTATTATGCATTTTTAGTCTATGAAATGCTAACCATGTTGTCATGGTTTAACTGATTATTATATAACAGCTATGATAATTACACTGATTTGCACTATGTAAATTTTGCAAAACATTGTAAACGTATCTGTTATAGTTAATAATTGACAATATTACAAGCTTTTATTTACTTTCACCTGTCCCGTGTTCGATAACTTTGATCCCAAAATCTCATTTTAATTGTTCTGTTTTATAAATATACACATAGAAGCGAGGATAATCCAGTGTCGTTCACAACTGCCACTTTTAGCTCTAAGTATTGTAAGCGTAGCTTATTTATTGAGATCAATACTAGCTTCGGGCTAGTATTGGGAATTTATACAGCTTCATAATATTTTTCGTGCTTATTAATCCTTTTATCGAAATATATATTTTTGTAAGCGGACGAAAAGTTAAAAATAAGGTACTTAATGACATTCGTTTACAGTTATTTTCCGTGCATTTTATCATTATGAACATTTTAGGGTTGTTAAGCGTGCGTTTTGGATATTCGAAAAAGTTTTAGCATTCATAATTTCTTCAAGCTGCGCTCGGAGGCAGTTAGAATTAGAACGAGAACTGATTAAAACTGACTTCCACATAATGATGTTCAACTGAGCAGAACATGCACTTTGAATGAAAATTGTGTCGAATTACGTAAATTATCTCAAATTATCGTCTGGCTCGGGCACCGTGGACGCTACCCGTCATCAGTGAGAAGCTTTAAGAGTTGCCCTCAGGCAAACCCGTTGCGTGACAGCGCCGAAATATTAATAATTATTGTAAGTAATTATGGTCGATCAGATCCTTACGGGCGCACGAATCTTATTTTATGCAAATAAGCTTTAATTTGCCAAAAATTAAAATCAAAATTTCGGAGAACATTGTAAGCGGTATTTAATTGGGCTATGGATTTTGGTGAGACGTTTGAGAAAATATTAGGGTGTCAGATTATTGTTACCTGCTGTGCGTTTGTGTGGGCATGCTAACGAATCGTGAATAATTTTAACACACTAAATAAATATTTAAATATTCGATGTGTATTTACTTTGAGAAATATGTATAGATTAATATAATTCTGAGTATAGTAAATACTGCGCCTCTTATATTGCTACTTGCTGTGTGACACATTTTGACATAATATTGACAACGGTTAGCGGCAGTGGGTGGCTTGTATTTGACCAGGTGGCAGTCTGCATCTGCCAATAAGTGCGTAAAATTCTGAATGAACTTTGCCACAATATTTTTTAAAGTAGGTATATTATACATACACGAGTAGACTTAGTAGAGTAGGTACTATTTGGTCACTTTATTATTTGTAATCAATTTACGAATTTCTAGAAACTTTGTATTGCATACAGTGTCATAACTCATAACACATTAAGTCGCATTCGTTTTCATAAAACACGCAGATTTATATTACATTCAGTGAATTTTATTGCAACAATACATTTAATGTTTTATGTTATGAAATACGCGTACACACATAAATAATATCTAGGAACTTAACGACTTGAAACAGGAGACTTTCTAAGAAATCGTAATAAACTGTAATCAATATCTGAGTTCATAATAATGCTCACGATGCTTAGCCCTTTAATACGATATCTAATATTTTTATTTGTGTGGTCTAAACGTCATTATGTGACGAAGATTTACTGACAATGTGCTAGCCGCATAAGGATTATGGACCCATCTCAAATTTTAAAAGAGAAAAAGTTTAATGTAAAGATCACTGACAAATTTGTAACAGAACAATGAATCGGATATTAAAGTATCCTCTTTCATGACACGGGCGAGCGGATGGGCAGGTTAGGCAGCTCACATAGTGTCATAAGACATATCAAATTATGTAAAATGTAAGCAGCATAATTTTTATTTTCTCTCATTTAGTACCTAGTTTATATATTTTGCAGTTTCATTACGTACCCTTTTGTTCGCTTCACCCGACTTAAATATACATTTAAACTGCTGTAGACCTTTATCTATGAGCTAAAATTACCTCGTGGTTGCTACTTAAAAGCTATGCCAAAGTAGTACAAAGCACGTACTAAGTGTGCGTGACATCTAGTAGTCTCCAGCAAGATTACGGTCGCAGTGGAATAACTTACCTGTGTTGAACTATCGACGGCGTCCTTCGACCTACGCTCGCCGCATCGCTCATCGCTCCGCTTAATGCCTTGCTCTCACGCGACGCGACCGCTTGCAAACCTCTCGGTGGTGTTAAATGTATCCGCCTGCTTGTATCAGGTTACCGTACCAAAGGCGTGGGCATTGACATGTCCAACTTGTTTTGTTTTGTTCATTCGACCATCGTAAAGGTTGACTTTCTACGCGCATCGACGTGACGTCCTCGCCGGTTGAATTACTTTAAAATTTATATGAGACGCTTGTCAACTGTCAAGACTGTTACAACCCTTAACAGTAAACTACATACTGTAACAGGTACGAGTACTAGTCAATTATGGTCGCGTTATCCGAAATCGAACAAGCATTAAAACAATTCGAGCGACAAAAATTGATGTTAAATTGGATCGGTTCATTTTATGCCGAAATAATTAAATTTCGTGTCGATGCTAAATTATTTATTCGCACATTCGAATTTATGTAGTCGTAATTTCTGGACGCAGTGAAATTATTTATTTCCACATAAAATGTCACTAGCTTGAAAAATAATTACGGTTGTGTTGGGCACACGTCATGCTGTGCCGACACGGGCCCTTCAACGGATTATTAAGATGTTCGAGTGTAGTGCGCATTTAGCGGGTTGTCTCTCATTGTTGGCGGACTGAGATACGCCGGCTGATAATCAGGATGACCGAACCCGGAGCGACGACTCATTTAATGCTTGTCGATTTGAATTCAAGCCAATATCAGCGAGCCATAATTAATATTTGTACTTCTTCTTTATAATATTTTTATCGAAGGATATAAATTTTCTTTGGTGCATTTTAGATAAAGGTAATATTATTTTGCTTGTCACGTGTGCAATTTCTATCTTTTGAGTTAAAGCAAAGATAGTAAAAAATTCAATTATTTTTATCACAATCTTTATCGTCATTTAAATAATTACCTTATCGCTCGCTTTATAATTACTGGGCATTTATATAGACACTAGCAGGTTATTATATTTTAATAGCATCATAAATATCTTATGTTTTCATACCATCATGCATCATTTATGAGGTATGGTATCAAATAAGGGCAAGGAACTTTTAGTTACAACAACCAACCGCTACGCGGCGCCACCACTCCGTGAGACTATTCTATTACATTAACAATATTACTTTTACGACGATAATACACTTTATTTCAAGAGTATAAGGTTGAAAATGAAAAATGTGGATAGAAAAATTGTTGTAAAACAATAAGTACTACACTTGAATACATATTCGGTTATTATGATGATAAAAACTGTCACAACATGGTTGGGACTAAGCTGAGTGAGACATAGGGCGCATACATTTAAAATGCCGTTAGACTTAAAACCATAGTGATGACGTTATTTACTAGTATAAATATATATATCATAATATCATCATATTCTAAATATTGCAACAACATAATATATTTATTTAATTTCTGTTAAACTTGCATTTATATACTTTCCAGTATGTTAATTGATTATTTATTTACTGCCACTTAAAGATACTTATATTAAAGGGCCTTTCTTTTTGCAAATCAACCACCCTAACCAGATAAAACATTTGACAACCACCTTTTTATCTTCTTGTCATTGTGTTCTTTTCCTTTAAACTACTTTAGTAGTGGGTAGTAGTTTTTAATAAATATTTTCTGAAACTTATCTTCAGTATTTATTCATCATCATCATTTCAGCCTATTGCAGTCCACTGCTGGACGTAGGCCTCTCCTAACACGCGCCATAGCACTCTGTCCTCCACCTTCCGCATCCAGTCAGACCCAGCGACCTTTTTTAGGTCGTCGGACCATCTAGCTGGAGGGCGTCCTACTCTACGCCAGTATTTATTAGTATGTGCTAAATACCTATGTCTGTTCTGTAGTACTTACCTACTACTAATTCTACTTACCTACCTTCTATAGCTGTGGAAGCTGGAATGACAGATTGACTGTCTAATATATCCACCACTAAATTCACTGGAGCTAGATACCTGGAATATTGTTCAGACATTCCTCAAGTAATAAAGGTGGCAGCTAAGAAAGGATATTCTGAAATTCCCCAGTGTAACGTTTAAAATGGTGTTTATATAATGCGCGTGGAGAAAATTGGTGATATGTTGTGTTCAATATTAGTTTTTTTTTGTTTCATTGGATGCACGCAGCACAACGCAGCTTGCTATGGCTGTGGTGGTAAATTATAATATATAATAATAATATAATATTCTACCACATTCACACAGCGCCATCTAGTCCCAAAGTAAGCAATTATATTTTCTTGTGTTATGGGTACTAAACAACTGATATACTACTTAAATACATTTTTTTTTTGTAAATACATACATATTATAGATAAATTACAACCAGACACAGAACAAACCTTTATGCTCATCACACAAAGATTTGTCCTGGGTGGGGATCGAACCCACGACCTCCGGCTTAGCAGTCAGGGTCACTAACCACTAGATGAGACCTATCTTCAGCAGTGGACGTTATTGAGCTGATTATGACGATGATAATGATTCGTTATAAGACCATTCTAGTGTTCCAAATTAAAAAATGCACCTAGTATTTACACGACAGAAAAGCGATGGTGGCTGAATGGATAAGTGACCGGGCGTGCTAAACACGCGGTCCGAGTTCGATTCCAACCAGCAGTACCAATGTGGATTTCACTTTGTAGAATTTACATGTACTAGTCATGTGACGTACCATCTGCTGACGGTGAAGGAAAACATCGTGAGGAAACCCACATACCCTAGAAGAAATTCTAAGTGTACGTCTGATCCACCAACCCACATTGGGCCAGCATGTGTGGATTATAGCCTAAAACCCTCTCAGCTCTCTAGATAGAGGAGAGGAGACCCAAGCCTAGCAGTGAAAAGTTAATGGGTCGCTGATGATGATGATGATGATTTACATGAACTCAAAACATAAACACGATAAAGGGTATAGGCTATATAATTTTGGGCTTCGACTAATAGGATCTGAGAAATGGTAAAAAAAAAATTCGCGAGCAAAGCCTCGAGCAACAGCAAGTATTAATATAAAGTTTAACAAATAAGAGATAGAAACAGATTTGATGATGAATCCGACTAGAACACAGCTTTATGGAATTTTATTAAAAGTTATCGAAAGAAATAAATAATGAGGAGTGATTTACAAAGGAAACTTTTCGCTCCAAGAAAATTCACAAATGTAAAATCTTCAGTATTATTCGTGACTTTACGATCAATTTAAGATAGATTTCTTTAATTTAGAATGTAATATAAACGCAGATGACTCAATAACACCGTCGTATTTCATTCTTGAACAAAGGTCTAACAAATTGTTATCGCAAGGATAAAAATGCAGCGTAGTCAACTACAAACTGTACCTCTCTTTATAAAATCCACTGCTTACTTATTCAATAAACGTTTACAGTGTGGGAACGAAATATAACCCACTTTGTTCAGAAGAAACTACAGCAATTTGTCGAGGTGGATCCGTATTCTGTGAATTTGGTTTGAATTTAGTTTTATTTATACGTTTTTGAATATTCTCGAACGACTTAAAATATTTGAAGATGCGTTATTAATTTTTGGGTTGGATGCCATGAACGGCTTATTTGCTATGTATCATGTAGCGCCCACACATTCACTTCTTATATGAATTTCTTCTAGGGTATGTGGGTTTCCTCACAATGTTTGGGTCCAATGTCAGCAGATGGTAAGCCATATTTATTATTTACTAGAAGTCGCGCGAGGCTTCGCTTCTGTCGTTCTTTATTTGGCTACTTCTCAGCTCCCATTGGTCGCAGCGTGGTGTTATATAGCCTATGTTACTCAGTGATAATTTAGCTTTCTAACAACAAAAAAATTTTTGAAATCGGTCCAGTAGTTTTTAAGTTTATTCGTTACGTACAAAAATACAAATCTTTCTTCTTTATAATAATTTTCGGTTAGATGCCACGAATGCCAGTTACTGATCTATTGTAGCGCCCACACATACACTTGATTTACTTCTAGGGTATATTATGCCATATGGGTTACCTAATGATGTTTTGCTTTACTGTAAGTCACATGGTAAGTCACTTGACTAGTACATATAAATTCCACAAAGTGAAATACACATTGGTACTACCCCGGTCGGAATCGAATTTGACCGAACATATCCATTCGGCTGCCATCGCTCCATCTCAAGATGCATGTTTAATAATAATATTTTATAATTTGCGATTTATTTTTGTTATGTGTTTTAACTTTGCAGATATTAATAACGTCATAGTGTAGAACTAACACATGCTAATTTTATCCCGAGACGGCCATCTACCGTTTGTGAACCATAATTTTAATACTCTGTGAGCCTATAAATTTAATATTAAATTAATGTTTATTATATTTAATAAAGTAGATATTTATTGATAAATTTTATGATCATACACATATTATGGTAATTAGATCCTATAATAATACATTTTATGATGTAGTCGTTAAATGAAATAATAGGCGTATTTAATCTCTATAGTATAAATTGTGAGATTAAAAACAGTAGTTAAACGTTTTGAAGAGAGAACTGACTTAAAATTCGCATGTTTTTATTTTATATAAAAATACAACTCTCGCAGGGGACTTCACAATCATCAATTAACAACCACAAACTACACCCGAATCGAAACAGATATAATAATAATAATATTCTACCACATTCACACACACTGCCATCTAGTCCCAAAGTAAGCAATTATATTTGCTTGTGTTATGGATACTAACAACTGATATATTACTTAAATATTTTTTTTTTGTAAATACATACATATTATAGATAAATTACACCCAGACACAGAACAAACCTTTATGCTCATCACACAAAGATTTGTCCTGGGTGGGGATCGAACCCACGACCTCCAGCTTAGCAGTCAGGGTCACTAACCACTAGACCAACAGGCCAGTCGATCTATAAAAATATTAGAAAGCTGAAGAGTTTGTTTACGCTAGGATCTCAGGAACTACTGGTCCGATTTGATAGGTTATTTTTGTGTTGGATAGCCCATTTATCGCGGAAGGTTATAGGGTATATAACATCACGCTACGGCTAATAGGAGCTGAGCAGTGGCCAAATAAATAACGACAGGAGCGTAACCTCATCTTAGAAACTTTGTATGAATACACATTGTTACTGTCGCTCAAACTCGAACTCGGTATTCATCTAATTTAAAATACAAAGCATACATAGCCGTTAAAAACAAAAAAATACTAAGGTTGTTAGAAGACTGCACGGTGTATATTGGATGCCCTAAGGCAGCATCTACCAAAATATGGGTCATGACCCACTAGTGGCTTGGTAGTGACTTTTAAATAAGATTGATCATTGTTCGCTTTCATTATTCGTCCATATTGTCAACAAAAAAAATCTGGATGATTCTGTTAGGTGGGTCGCAGTCTTAGAGTAAACATACGCAGTTCAATCAACTTTGAGAACCAGTGGCCCTAAGGAGATCTGCGCGTAATTACCCCGCCTGGCAGGCGGATTACTTGCAACTTCGATGTAATCAACACAGAGACATACAACTGACTATCCGGCTGGTTTAATCCCTTAATCATCGCTACAATATCTATCTAGTATCTGATTTGACAGTCATCTGTTCATAACTGAGTGTCATTTCTTACTAACAAGAAAATAAAACTTTAGTAATACTTTACCACATTCACACAGCGCCATCTAATCTGAAATTAAGCAATTATATTTGCTTGTGTTATGGGTTACAACTGTTATAAAAATAAATAAAATAAAATAAAATAAAAATAATTTATTTTCAGACACATGGCCCATAGTTTGTTAATTACATTTCTTAAAACTATGTTTGTAAGTATCTAACCTAATACAGAACAAAACACCAAGCCCCCTGTAAGACGTGGAGCTTGATGAACCTACTCATGGCAGGCCCATCCCACCTCTCTGTAAATACCCTCAAGATGCAGTTGGTGCTTCCCCTCACTCTGCGCATTATTGACGCTACTTTCTTACGCATGATAGCAAAATAGTCATCAGTGTGCGCATCAGCAAACATGCCAACCGCACTGCAATAAGGTGGAAGTCCCAACAGCACCCTGAAGGCATTATTATATTGTATTCGCAGGGCATTTTGCGACTTT
Source organism: Laspeyria flexula (assembly GCA_905147015.1). Lineage (NCBI taxonomy): Eukaryota > Metazoa > Arthropoda > Insecta > Lepidoptera > Erebidae > Laspeyria > Laspeyria flexula. The sequence goes on from LR989963.1 coordinate 8,665,618, forward strand.
AGGGTATGGTTAGCCCAAAGGCTGCTAGTGTAAAATATTTGGCAGTATGCCTTGAACAGTGTAATTTTAACTGGTACAGAACAACTAGCAAACCTTCGAGCCACTGTTATACTACTTAAATATTTTTTTTTGTACATATGAAAGAAAGTTTCTAAATTTAATATTTCTATTTAGTTCACAAGCTGAACCTTATTGATCTCACTTATTTATATTACGAATGTTATTTGGGAATATATTTACACATTTTCCCGAAAAAGAGGCATTCGGGAACCTACATGTCAAGTGCAGAGCCTAAGTGACAAATGTCACCATTGCGACCACACAAGCAGCACATCACCGGCATTACATCTAAATTTCACTGCCGGGGCCCCCATAAACAAATACCTCCTATTCGCCAAACAATTTCACGCCCTATTTTATCCGCGCGAATTTTCTAGTCCAACGCCAGTTGAAAAATTCACCTAAAACTTCGCTCTTTACATGTGGATTTTTTATTACATACCATTTTAGTTTGTCTGAATAAATGAGGGTTCTTTGTCCAATTTAATTTTACTAGTAACATGTGTTGAAATAAATTTTAGGTAATTCATTTCGTCAATTTGATTTCATTTCTGTGATGATAATTCAGTATACAAATTGGTTACTGCGGTTATTGTGAATAATGAGTTATTCAGAAACACTTGCCACATAATATAAAATATTTGAGGTTCTATTCAGCGGTTAATTTAGCGTAAAATACTAAGAAATTAATAAAGATAAAAGTAACAAACACAATTATTTTGATATGGTAATTATAATTATGATACCAAAATAATTGTGTTGTCAGAATATAAAATTGTTAAAATTTATAGAAATCTCATTTTAAAATGATTTTAATCATGGATTATTTTTATAAGATTCTATTACAGTGAAACCTGCATAAATCACTACATCTTACAAAACAAAGTCCTTCACCATGACATATTGTGTGGACGCGATAAACTCAAAAACTACTAAACAGGTTTCCATGCTATTTTCTTATGGAATTACATGCTATTGCATGTAATTCCATATTTTTAGATATTTTTAGATTTCATAATTCCAGAAACATTAAAAAATATAATTTTATTACCTACACACCACATGACTAAAGCAGCGGGCAGAAGCTAGTGAGAAATAAATTCTCTCTCAAAGCATATAAAATAAGTATTTTATATCAACATTTCTCCTACGCGGTACCAAATCATTTCAGTTCCAATAGCTGCTTCAATTTCTAGAAATTTCAACGTGTCAATACGTATGTCAATATAATAACAGAACTGACATTTTAATCAGACAGAATATGTGGCGAAATCCAACTGTGTGGATGCAAGTTTCTTTATAGTCTTCATTTTCTTTCGTAACAGCATGCGATACTGTTTTATTTATCGTTAAACTACAAGAAGTAAAGGATACCTTAGATCTTTGGAAATAGTAGTTATCATTTTTGAGAATATGAATTTTAGAACAGATTGAAAGTAAAATGATGATTGACTATATTAGTGGCGATAAGTTTTAGTTGATTTACTTCATTATTAAATAAGTAATACTAATTAACGTAAAGTTAAGTGTTGATTTGATTTCTGCATGGGGGAAATATTGTCTGTTGTAAGGTTATCAAATTAATGATGGCTGCTTCGATATTCGGTATACTAGCTACGTTTATTTTCGATTGGAAATTGTTATCACAACAAAAAAATAATAGTGAAAACTATTTTGATAACTGACAAACTTCATTTCAAAAATAAAATCATAAAATTTATTTTGATTAGTCGTTTGATTAAATCAAGTACCTAACGTGTTGTAGGGAGGTTAAAGTATAAACGTGGTTCATATTTTATTTATTATTATAATAACGGGTGGCGCAAAAGTAAAGACCCTATTTGGTTCAGCTATAACATTTTTTCTAAATTAGAAAACTAGATTTAGATTTTTTTAAATGTATATTTGTGCCATTAAATTTCGTACCATTAGGATTTAAAGATGATGTCTTTTAAATGGTGACCTCCAGAGTTGATACACATTTGAGCCCTATTTATGACATTTTGCATAACTTGCCGTAACACTTCCTGCGATATGTTCGTTATTTCTTGACGAATGTTTTCTTTTAGAGCTGCGAGAGTCTGTGGCTTGTTCACATACACCCGAGATTTCAAAAAACCCCAAAGAAAAAAGTCTGGACTGGTCAGATCGGGTGATCTTGCAGGCCAAGGCAAATCGCCAAAACGAGAGATAACTCGGCCTGGAAAAGCGTCCCTCACTAAGTCCATAGTGTCGCGCGCTGTGTGTGCCGTAGCGCCGTCTTGTTGAAACCAGATGTGCTCCAGCCCCAATTCGTCCAAACTGGGTATCAAAAACTCACGTAACATGGTTCTGTAGCGTTCTCCAGTGACAGTTATCGCATTGCCTCCAGCGTCTTCGAAAAAATAGGGTCCGATCACTCTGTCAACACAGATGCCACACCATACAGTAACTTTTAGTGGGTGTGTGGCAAAGCGTCGAATTGTGCGACCAATCGGTGCCGGACGGTGGGGAAATCGTCGACGAAATTCACGTTGTGTTCTTATCACTGATATTCCACGTTCTTGGGGAGTAAAACGGTCCATGTTTATTTTCAGTGTATTTTACATTTGTTCACTACACAATTTTCAACAACAGAATGACAGAAAATGTATAATAAAAAAAAAAAAAGCATTTTCTTTAGTGCCACTACTTTTGCGCCACCCAGTATTATCACCATCATCTTTATGAGCCCAATTATGTCCACTGCTGGAAATAGGTTTCACCTAATTCTCATAATCGGTATTAAACTATCATCGATTCCGTATGGTCTATATGGTTATCATAATCCATAGTACCGTACCATCGTATAGTATAAACAGCCCAATTTACAATGCTATAACTTTTGAGCGTTGCGAAATTTGTTAATGCCGGTTGATCAACCCTTCTAGTGTATTTTGTTTCCTTGTTCGCCACAGTGAGCGGTAGATGTGCACTGCAGGATGCCACTCCACGGCTAAGTGATTTTATTTGTGTCCACATTCCGAAGTGTATCAAATTACGTGGCCATGCGACCAGCTGCTTGATCGATTGTCTGCTGCCCTGCTAAAAGCGCTTTATTGACTCAAATAATTATCTCTGGGAAATAGCGCTGTGTGAATTTATATGTTCACCTTACATGGCTATTAAAGTTATTGTAGTAGATTGTGAAACGCTTATGGATTTAATGTTGTGTTAGACCTTTGGCTGGAATTGACGATTTGTTATGAGAATTTCTAGAAAGTGGTTCTTAAAGCCGTATGAGAAGGAACTAATTGTTTTTAGTTCGTTAACTATCTTTGTATCGATTACGGCAGGGACCTCTGCAGTGTGATAGATGATGACAGGAATGGGTCACCCTGGTACCCTTTTTTTTTTACTTGGGGAAATGCCTGACGCATACCCCTCGGTCTTGGGGAAAGAACCGAGGGGTTATGTGGGGCTCGCACCCACTAAAACCCCAAGGTGTTCCTCTCGTCGCGCTCTGCTGTGGTCACGGGAGCGCAGGAACATTGCATAACTAGTAGGTATAGTAAAGAAATATAACGCATTCAACTGCCATCGCTATTAAAATAACAAAATAAGTTCTAATCAAAGTCTGTCATCACACAGAACGGCTGTGTAGAAACTTGGTTTATCTGCCTTGATAGATAAAAATGTTAACTGAGGTAATAGGTAATTAATTATGATATAAATCACTATCACTCGCTGTGACGGAAATAGGTGAGGTCAAGGTCCAGCAGTGGACATCATCGGGCTGATATGATGATGATTATGATATGCCACCTCAGGTTTTGTATGGCGTATACTTTTCCATTCGCTTTTAACTTAAGGTTTAATAATTTTCAAATACATGCACGGTACAAAACATAGACTTAATACCATAAAATATGTACACAGTGCGTGCAAAGATATGTTGTTCCCAAAGAGGTCTAGATTCTGAATCAGAGCGGTGCAATGTAGTGTAACAAAATTATATAGACAACTTCACTGGTTCGCAATGTCTTGTCCAACATAGAACTACTCGTATGAACGCAGATACGGACTTGACTGCACTTAGCTACGTTGGAGGTAAGTACATGACGAAAACTTTACTAACGCATAGGAATTGTACGTCAAACGAGGTTTAATGTACGGTGAATGTTGTAGGTATTAGGATTGTGGATTTACATCTCTGCTTTGTTGTTTATAAAATAACAAATTTCCATCATAGTATAAAATGTTGAAGTATAAATGTGTTGATAAGAATTTTCTAATACTAGATTTGATAGTGCTTTTTTCATGCATACTATTTAATACTTTATTACTAATTAGATTGAATGAAGATTAAAAAAATATTTGTAGCAATATAGCAATATAGTAGCACTATTTAAACTTCGCATTAAAATCAATCGAACCATTTTGGAGGAGTGCGATCAGAAACACCGTGATACGAGATTTTAATATATTAGAATGATGCAAAAATCTGTCTACAAACTAACCCACTAACTAAATTTCCCACCGTAGTTGTCAAAGTATTCGCTATCCCGCTATTCGAAGGCGTTTGGCTTGAATTAACGGTCTGATATTTGACCAGACTTAAAAAATGCCGTACGTATTAATCTTATCCGAATGAACGGGACCTACCTGACTTTGAAATCGAACCTAAAGTTTAAATGACGGGTCTCAAAAATATAGTGGTACCTTTAGATCGATACCGATAACTTGGATTATATCACCTTATTAAATGAACAGGTAAAATCGATACCACCTTTTTTTGCTAAATGTTTGTTTAATTCAGCAGGTAGGAATCGTTTAGTTTAAATCAATAAATTTTGTGCCGTGTTAAATGAATGTTTGGTGTCAATTTTAGCGACTTCGAGATTCAGTTTAAAATACACATAATGCAATTTCTTCATAATGATGCAGTAAGGTGTGTTCGATTCCATACTCGTTTTTTTTTTGTCAAATTCTACCCGGGAGGTAGAATTTAAAGGTACATAACAGATTTTTGGTTAATAAATGGTCAATATTATAATAGTCAAAAATCGTTTTATATAGATTTGAGTTTAAAATCGACCTAAAATATTTGTACGTCTTTAAGACATAACACGCATTAGAAAAAAGATATTAAATAACAACCTATTTTAATCAAACAAAATAATGATTTCAGAAATTTATTTTTCTGATTCTAGGATATTTAAAGGGTTACTGCTGATGATGATGATACCCTGTTGGTACCAACGGGTGCAATATGGAACTCAGAAAATAAAACAGTTTCACCAAAAAATTTAACAATATTAACGAATATGTCATCGTGAGGAAATCCACATACCCTAGAAGAAATTCTATGAGTAAGTCTGATCCACCAACCCGCACTAGGCCAGCGTGAGTGGATTATGGCCTAAACCCTCTCAGCTCTCTAGATAGAGGAGAAGAGACCCGAACCCAGCAGTAGGACTTAATGGGTTGCTGATGATGAAAAAATAACGAATTTGAGGTATGGAATCTCTTCAGTAAAATAATGTTCTCCTCAAGCCCCCAATAGGTTGATGTGTTAAATGATGCGCACCGGGGTGCAATAAAATGCTTGCGGGTGGCATAATGTTAACATTTGACACTTTTATGTTCATTTTGTGCGAATAAAACTTTGTTGCTTCCTTTATGTTGTTTACTACTTATTTGTTCATATTAACATAACATAACTTCACGTTTGTATCGTTTTGATTTATTAGGAACCTGTATATCATTCTTATTCCTTAGTTTAGTTTATATACTATAATTATTTTGTGTTATCCACAGTCACGGATTAATAATGTCAGTACCCTATTTCAACCCATGGGTGTCGTAAAAGGCGACTAACTGCCGCACTCAGAGACGTTACTTAACTTTAAAGTTTATTTAGTAAAAACGTGTAATACTTAAGTCGATACGCCTAAAGACGATTATTCAATGAAGAAATTGTGTTATTGACAGATTACTGCTAATTAACGTCTCTGAGTGCGGCCGAAGTTAACAGACAAGAGCACTGGGAGAAAAGGAAAATTCGAAACAAAGGCTATCTATACCAACCCGCCTTGCCAGCGTGGTATAGTAGACTAAATTCCCTCAAGATTTTTTGTAGAAGACCCTTGCCCAGCACTAGGACGTTTATGGGTTGAAATTATGAATTATTTTGTGAATAAAATTGGTCTCTTATAATTCCAGCGACTGTACAAAGACAATCTCTACGGAAATATAAAATCATTCTTGTGGCAGCCTAAAACATTGGTCTATTACTAGCAGAGAAATTAATTTCAGCTGCAGTCTGCTATAAAATCTACGCTGAAATCTCACTAGAAGACTTTGAGTGAAATTAAGTATCAGCGTATAGTTACAAACACTGATTCGAACGTCCATCCTGGTCGTAACTCATTTTGGTTCACTGACGTCAAATTCAATATTGCATTGTAACTAATCACAGAAACGGCTTGTGAACAATCTGCGAAATTGCACACATGCATAGTAAGTTAAAAACGAAAACGGCAAATTGCAAACCTCTGTCGCACATACACCCACATCCAATATTCGTCTTTCTATTCTTTATGCAAATGTAGAAACGGCGAGACGCGGGCCAACCTTATCCAAGAGTGTCACTCTCAGCTGTGGAATCGATTTGGAAGTTTATTCAGGCTGACAACGCGTGAAGCAGGGCTGAGCTCGAAATCTATTCCACTCTGTACACCTATATAAGCCGACGTCTCAACTCCGAGCACGCGTATTACCAGAACGTTCAAACGCCGATTCGAATTTGGTACGCGAGCGAGCTATCCGAATCCAAACTATCGAAAAACATTAGACTTTAATAACTTGACTGAAACAAGCAGTGACGCTAAAATAGTCAGACTATAGGCATTCTACTCGAATATCTAAATTAAACTGCGCAGGGTTGTCATTGTTTGGACACTTTACGTTAATAATCTTTTGTGATGTTGTACATTTAAATAACTCTGGAACATTGTAGAGATAGCATCGAAATTTATGTGTTGGGGTTGCGAAACGGTGGCTGTGTACAATTGGATGTGACAGACAACGCGCCCAGTTTCCCTGAACAGTTCAGTCGAACACAGACACGTCGTGTAAATGGGAATATTGTAAAAGTAAATGAGGACGTAGACGAGCGACCGTCGTTTGTTGCTAGTGTTTTGTTACCATTTCGCAACGTACTTGTTAAAGTTGTTATACCCACGTATTTTTTAGGAGAAATTTTAACTTTTGTACATAGACAGGTGATATAGATACCTACATTTATTTATATTCAGGAAGCCCGAAGTGCTGTAATAAATGGGATGTGTTCGAGACGGCTTTTGTAAATGGAAAACGAGTATTTATTTGCAAGAAGTATTCAGGGGGCTTACCCTGAATTTCTACATTCGACTTAGTGGGTTTTGATGTCTCTGTCATATGTTTGAAAGTGACAGCGACCATATCTAAATTTCCTTACATTTGACTGTGACATCAAAACCAAACATTCGAATGTCGAAATTCAGAGTAAGCCCCTAGATACTCGAGCCATCTTTAAACGTAATAAGTTACGCGTGTGAAGTCGCTGAGGTTCATCGTAAACAAAATTAAGAGTAAGATAATATTATTATTGTGTCTATTGTTTCGGCTCTGGTGGTCTCGGCTATGAATAGCCATCCCGGGAGTGTCGTAAGAAATTACTGTAAGATTACGAGAATGCAGATAGAATTTCTTATTGTGGATAATATATAAACATTTAATCTCAAACACATGTGTTTAACAACTTAAACGCAAAATATTATTGTAGTCTTTACTTTTAAATAACCGTCTATCGTGGCGTATAGGTTAAGATGGTCGTCTCGCCACTGATATCATCAAATATATTTGTGTAATTCATCGATAAATGTTTCGAGTCTGAGTGTACTTTGATAATTGTATTTTTGCAAAGTCCCCCGCGACGCGGGGCTTGTTTCCTAATGTGAGCAATCTAGTTCTTCTTTCACCTTTTAATGGAGCAATACATCAACTTAATTTTTTGCCTAAGTATAGTTTAAAACATCGTTTAAACATGAAAAACATCGTGCGGAAACCCACATACTCTAGAAGAAATTTAAGGTGTATGTCTGATCCACCAACCCGCATTAGGCTAGCGTGTGTGGATTATGGCCTAAACCCTCTCAGCTCTCTAGACTAGACAGAGGAGAAAAGGCCCGAGCCCAGCAGTGGGACATTAATGGGTTGCTGATGATGATGATATTTTAAAGGTAGTAAGTAAGGCAGACAAGGAGTGTAGTAAGTTAAATATCATTCAAGCGAAACTGACGACAGATGTGAATATTGAATAACACAACAGTATTAAGTACAAAGTCTTGTTGTTCATTACTTAAAACCTACTTAATAAAAAATAAAATTAATACCAAAACCCCATTCAGTCTTGTTTCATACGATGTTAATTTTAAAAGTTAATATCACACATAATTACGTACAGCAGCAATAACACAATCTTTATTAAAGGGCGACTTACATTAACAATTTACTTTGCATAATAACTACACTATGAACACTAGCATTACGAAGCAAATTGCCTTAATACAATAAAATATATGTTTTAAAATGGCAAGCAAGTTCGCAACAAAGTAAATTTGATATGGACCAGAAGGAACAATTATCGTAACTTAAAACTCTTGTTTTATTTAAGTACTTGTAGAGAACGTATCGAAACATGTGTTTATTGGTTGTCGAACAGAATTTAATATTTGAAACATTTGTTTTAAGTCCTACAGCATACATTACCGTGGTATATGATAGCGATTTAAATTTCATTTGGCTTTGCAGTGATTAGTTCTGTTTGTAGACTTGTTGGAGAAAAATGTGTTGTTGATAGGTTTGTTGATTGAATCTTTAATAGTTATATTCGTTGGTAATGATAAGAAATATAGTCATACGATCAGAAACTGTAACAATGTAACCACTAGTTAATTGTACTTTTACTGATTTTATAAAATAAATGTGGAAATTCATGAGTACAAATGAGATCAAAATAATTTGCAAAGTAACAATAATAAAGTGGATGGAAAACGTTCCCAAAGTGTATTAATTGCAATCGTGAACAAAGTATTTTATTTTTACGTACAAAAAGATATTATTACATCTTTCGCATATCCAGTTCTTGCATAATTCTCGCAAATTAACGCTGTATATATTTCTATCCATCTCAATTTAATTATAATTAAGATATGAAATATGTAGTCCTTTATCTGGTCAAAAATATTAGCTAAAAACAGCTGGCAGTAATTTGAAAACGTACGATAAATAAATATAACAGTGGTAGTTTACAAAATTGGGTAAACTATAAGATCAGAGATAGACACAAAATTTAGTATTGTGAATAGTAAAGCTAATTCACGATGTTATCATTGTATGTGCTCATGAATTTATGGATAACTTTTCCAAGAAATAATATGTTTTTCAATATTAAATTAGCATGATTGAAAAAAATATTCATGCAATTTGCGATTGTATGTATTCATTGTATGTATACATGTATTGTAACGTTAGGTAAAACTTTTTCATAAACATTACAACCAGACGGTAAAGACTTTGACAACCGCAATCTCTACAGTTCGTTGATACGTGAAGACATAGAATTCTTCATCCATTCATCTTTAGCTGTCGTACATGGTCGCTCATATGGATATCCCTTTGATGAACACTAAAATATCTGTACAAAATATTATCTTTTCAAAAGTCTAGTTTCAAGCTTTGAATTTTAGAAACTATTAACAAGAGGTAAAAAGCCTATCTGCTAATATTTATCTGAAAAACGTGGTTTACGAGACAAAGTTTCCGCCACAGTCAGTATTTAACTCAAAATATTTTGAGTTGTCAAGCTATGTAGTTGTTAAAACAGACAAATATAAGCTATAGAATTGGCCTATATCTTCTTTTAAAACATTACTCAAGCAAATTAAAATTGAAAAAGTGCCAGGACCGGTGCTTTTAAGGTAGCCTGTTCCATTTGAATATTGTGGATAGTCGAAGTAGGAAGTCCATTCCAACAAGCTTTTGTGTAAGCTTCAAAACTTTTTTACAAAAGATTGGAAAGCTCATAAATAAATTGGGCTACTTTTTAGCAATTTATTAACGTAGCCAACGAAAACGCTGATGTTTTAACCAACCAGAGCTGTGTTATGAATAATCATTACCTAAAAAAACGCGACCAGAATTTTAACCGTTAAGAAAAGTTAAATTAAAACAGGACACCAGTAACTAACAAGCCAAATTGCGTTGTTAATATTCTACTTAATCAAAACTTACGGGAGATCTTGAAAGTTATTAGTCCAAATAATTATTGTACTGTTATAGCCGACAAGTATTAATATTTATTAGATTTTTCAAGCAGAGATGGTTTGAAGTTAACTAAAACTGGAATTTTCCAGTTCTCTTCTCAGTCAGCTCTGCAGTAAATTCGATTAGTAAATTTGATTTCTCATGGTTTCTCTCAGTTTTGAATCAAAGTTATAACAATTGAAACCACTCTTTTAATAATAATATTTCGTGACATCTGGTTGTGAGGTTTTATATTTCAACCAACAATAGAACGCAGGTATTTCAAAAGTTTGATATCGGTGAACGTGTTCGTTTGCAAAAGGATGCCAGCACGCATTTGATGGCACCATTCTATATATAAAATATTTGTTCAATTTGACGTTAGAAAGCTAGAATTCATAAAATTCTACATACACTAGCTGTTGCCATGGGTTTCATTCCCGTTGACCTTTGTTTGGTCACTTCTCAGATACTATTGGTAGCTACTATTCCTAGCAGTCCTATCGTGATGCTAAATAGCCTATATCTCTCGAGGTAATTTTATCTTAGACTTTTATGAAAACGTGGAATCCGGAGCTGAGAATCCAGATAAACACAAGAAGTTACCTAAAATAGACGATGAATTCGGTCCATAGAAAACTTTTTACTGCAAATCCTTCGTTCTTAAAACAACGCATACGTACTACCGCAGTAGAGAAAGCTATAAAGCTTTATGGCAAATTGATACACCAAATTAAGACCGAACTTCTTGATGTTACGACAATTCCGAGTTTCTTTGACATCGTACCAATAAAGATGCTCCTATAACTTCTCATGAGTGAATAAAGCTTAGTAGTCTTCAACTTTGTATGAACCTACTTATTGATATACGTCTTTATGACTTTGTGCAGAATTTGGAATGTGGAGTGTCTGCACCAACATATAATATGCAATTTCTTTTAAATTTTTTTCAATTTCTTTCAAAAAAAAACTGCAGTCTGCGTTCCATATCTCCATTCTGCATTCCATTTTACTTGAAATAATTCAATTTATTTTTCTTTCTGGAAATTGGTTCAAAAATATGCAACAAGCTGAAAATTTGTCTTCAACAAAATTTGCAATACAAAATGCCTAGCCCATTCTATTCCCACAGCGTTCAGTGCGGGCTTATTACTCTCGCAGGCTTGGGTGGGCCTGTACCCAATGACGACAGAATTATCGACAATTACGCTTCGCTTCGTACGACGCGACGTCAGTCGTCGTCAGCCCACTGTCATCTAGAAATGACGTTTAAGGACCGTTAATTGTGTTCGAAGTTAAAACCTTCTTGTTATAATTTGTACACCCTGGCCACTTTTATATATGAGTACTATCTATGGACGTAATAAAACTGTTATGTCGCGTTATTTTTTCTGAATAGGTTATGGGCAATATTTAACGCTTCATATACATAAAAAATGACTACATCAGCTGAAGGCCTACCCCTAGCGGAGGCAACCTACCGACATCCAGTCGTTACCAGCGGTGTCCCACAAATACCCAAGTTGGACGGGCGATCCAATTTTGCTACTTGGAGCTTTGGTATCAAAATGTACCTTATTGACTGTGGGTTGTGGAAGTGCGTCGAGTGCCCAGAAGAATTCGCAAAAGAGCGAAGCGACTTCAATAGAATGGATGAACAGGCAAGGGCAAAAATATGTCTATCTGTAGCGCCAAAAGTATACTCCGTCGTGAAGTCTGCCAAAACGGCAAAAGAAACATGGAACAAATTAAAAGCACAATATGCCGACAAAGGTTTGGACAGAAGGCTAAATCTACTTAGGCAACTTTTTAGCATAAAATTAGCAACATTTGGAGATATTGAGAGCTATATTAATGCCATAAGAGATATACAGGAGAAACTCCATGAAATCGAAGCTGGACTGGAGGATGAATTTATCGGAGTCATAATGCTAGCAGGTTTGACAGAAGAGTTCAAGCCTCTCATCATGGCACTGGAGCATTCAGGTGCAAAAATTACTTCAGACTCAGTAGCCACGAGGCTTCTCAGCGAAGATCACAAGACACCTGAAGAACTCTCCACGAACACTTCTTTTTCGGCCACAACTCCTAAATTACAGTGTAAATTTTGTAAGAAGTTTGGACATGTTATTTTAAATTGTAGAAAAAGGAAACAACACATGAAAACACTTTCTACACATAACAAAACAAATTTTATTACAGATGTTACACTTTTATCTTCTTTTAATTCAAATTTCTCAGGTCCCCAACTTAAACAAAACTGGATTCTGGATTCCGGAGCAACAGCACACATGTGCAAGGATAAGAATTCCTTTCAGGACTTAAAGTCGTCCAAATCCAGGCCAATATATGTTGCCAACAACGATCTAATCCCTTGCTCAGGATCAGGTACCGTAGTTTTACCTTTACCTAGAGGTAATTCGAGCACACTCGATAATGTGCTATATGTTCCAGACATAGCGTCGAACTTATTATCTATAAGTAGCCTTGTACGTGAAAATCATGTCGTTGTATTTTCCCAAAGTGGTGCTACAATTCTTCGTAGGGAAAACTGCAAAGTTTCCGGCGAAATAGTAGCAACTGCGTCGAATTATAAAAATCTTTATAAACTCGATATGGCACAACAAGTTTATTTGACAAATGAATGTTCACCAACAGCGTTGCTATGGCATCGACGTCTTGGACATCTCAATGTCAAGGCTGTCAATATATTAAAAAATAAACAAATAGGCGTAAGTTTTTCAGACAGACTGCCAGATACTTGTTTGCCATGTATACAAGGTAAATTAGCAAAGAGGCCCTTTAAAATTTCTCAAAGAGAAACTAGTAATAGATTAGAGCTCATACACACAGACCTCTGTGGCCCAATGAGTACGCACTCATTTGGTGGTGCTCTATATTTATTAACATTTACGGACAACTTCTCTCGCAAAACTTTTGGCTATTTATTAAAGTCTAAGAGCGAGGTATATACGAAGTTTGTCGAATTTAAATGTATGGTGGAAAACCAGACAGGCCTTAAAATAAAAACCCTCCGCTCAGACGGCGGTGGTGAGTACGTAAACCGTCAGATGTCTGACTTCTTGAATGCAAATGGAATAGTTCATCAGACTTCTATTCCTTATAATCCACAACAGAATGGACTATCTGAACGCGTCAATCGTACTGTAGTTGAGAAAGCACGGTCAATGCTGCAAGATGCAGGTCTTCACAGAGCCTATTGGGGCGAAGCTGTTAATACAGCAATTTATTTGAAAAATCATTCCCCCACCACAGCTCTGAAGAACGAAATCCCCGAGGAGAAATGGACTGGCAAGAAGGTAAACCTTGCACACCTTCGAGTTTTTGGATGTAATGCTCATGTGCTAATTCCTAAGGAAAAACGTAAGAAGCTTGATCCGAAAACCGAAGTTTGTGTATTCGTTGGCTACTCCGAACAACACAAAGGCTATCGCCTAATCAATCCTCGTAATCCGAGACGTATAATTGTTGCTCGAGATGTTGTGTTCCTAGAGAACAACCCCGCCGCGGTCACCTCTAGTCACTCTACTATTGAAGATTCTCCTGACCCTTCCTCAACACCCAACGAACCCTACGTGATCGACGTACATCTGCCTTCTATCTCTTCTTCACGCATACAACCGATCCTTTCGAGTCCTTCACCGGTTATGGAACCGTCTTTTACGTCTGAATCATCCGATACACAGCCTGATTCGGATGATGCTGTTCCGGAATCTCCTACTGAACCGGAACTAGAACCCGAGGTATTCAATGACGCTGAGTCAGAACCATCTCCAGAGTCAAGTTTAGAGTACCAAAGACGATATCCGACCAGAGAGCGACAACCTCCAACTCGTTTTCCAGAGAACGACAGGTCTACTCTCTGCTTAATCTCCTGCGACTCTGAACCTGAGACTTACGGAGAAGCTATGACAGACTCGAATAAAGACGAATGGGTGGAAGCTATGAGAGTCGAGTATAACTCTCTTATCAATCATGGTACTTGGACTTTAGTTGACAGACCTGAAAACCGAAAGATTGTTAAAAATAAATGGGTCTATAAAATTAAAAAGGATACTAACGGAGAGATAGTGAAGTTCAAAGCTAGACTTGTAGCCAAAGGTTTTACACAAGTTTACGGCGTTGACTACGGAGAGACATTCTCACCGGTCACTCGGCTATCCACCATAAGACTTTTAATCGCTTTTGCAGCAAAAGATGGACTTTATCTTGAACATTTAGATGTCGAGACTGCATTTCTCAACGGTGATTTAGAAGAAGAAATCTTCATGGAGCAGCCAGAAGGTTTCGCTTTTGAACCTAAGAAAAAGGTATGTCTCCTTAAAAAATCACTGTATGGGCTTAAACAAGCTCCACGTCAATGGAACAAAAAAGTTTGTGAAGCCATGATCAAACTTTCATTGACTCAATGTTCGAAAGAGCACTGTCTTTATTATAAAAAGTCAGGCAAAAAGCTTCTTGTCGTCGCTATCTTTGTGGACGATTTCTTCCTCCTGTCAAATGATGACAGTATGAAAGATTCATTCAAACGAGGACTTAGAGAACTGTTCACTGTAAAAGATCTCGGTATTCTTAAAGATTGTTTGGGAATGAGAGTCACTCATTGTGAAAAAAGTATTACTCTCGACCAAACTAATTATATCGACGAACTGATTAATAAATTTGGCATGGAAGATGCTATTCCAGTATCCACACCAATGGAACTTGGACAAAAATTAATCCGGCCAAAAGATGGTGAGGAACGATTTAATTTGCCTTACCAGCAGCTTATTGGGTCACTAATGTATATTTCCATTGGCACAAGACCTGACATATCCTATGCTGTCTCCTATTTGAGCCAATTCAATACTCATTACGGGGAGGAACACTGGAAAGCTGCAAAACGTGTACTTAGGTACTTAAAGGCAACTAAAAATTTGAAACTAAACTACACCTACAATACTGATAGAAGTGTACCTATTGGTTATGCTGATGCTGATTACGGTAGTAGTGTTATTGACAGACGCTCATACACTGGTTACACCTTTTTGATGAGTGGCGCACCAACTTCGTGGGAGGCTCGCAAACAGAAAACAGTTGCCCTCTCGACTACAGAAGCTGAATATATGGCACTTTCTGAATCAAGTAAAGAAGCCATCTATATACGTTCCCTCATCAAAGAAATATTTTCAATAGACCAACCAATAGTAATATATTCAGATAACCAAAGTTCACTTAAACTCAGCACAAATGACACCTATCACGCTCGCACAAAACATATTGATATTCGTCATCACTTCATACGAGAGGCCTTAACAAATAATCAAATTCATGTTAAGTACATCTCAACCACACATCAGTTAGCAGACATACTAACCAAATCATTACCTAAACTAAGACACAGTAAGCTAACTACATTATTAGGTTTACTGTAAAGTTTTTATTTTTATAATGGTTTAATACATATTTGTTTCTATATTAAGTTTGCTATTTGATATTCTTATAAATTAATTCAAATATTTATAAATTAATTGTCATATTGTGTATTAGTAGTCACTTGTGTTTATTATCAGTTTATATCATGCATTGTACGTACAGGGTGATCTAATTACGGGGAGGTGTTCGAAGTTAAAACCTTCTTGTTATAATTTGTACACCCTGGCCACTTTTATATATGAGTACTATCTATGGACGTAATAAAACTGTTATGTCGCGTTATTTTTTCTGAATAAATTGTTCGTTCAAAATTGTCGTGTGTTACAATGTGTGGGAGTTTTGTTCGAGGAATACGTTCAATGAAGTGCGTCAGATTTGTTTTGTTGAGTGAGTGTGTGTGAGTGACGATTGTCTTACATCTAATTAAATTTACATAAGGGAACAATTGTAGGTTCCATTGAATCGATCAGTGTATTATTATTTATGTGTGATGTCTCAATCTAACTTTTCATTCTTTCCAATAGTTAAATATATTGCGATAACATATGCGTTATAGCTCTTTCTTCTTGTTGTGACAGCCCGACTGAGAGGAGATTAGTTAGTAGAAAGACATAAACTAAATTATCCCAATAATGTTTTCCATAAAAATAACACAAATCCTTTTTTTTTTCAGGTACAATACAATGACTGGCCTGTTGGTCTAGTGGTTAGTGACACTGACTGCTAAACCGGAGGTCGTGGGTTCGATCCCCACCCAGGACAAATCTTTGTGTGATGAGCATAAAGGTTTGTTCTGTGACTGAGTGTAATTTATCTATAATATGTATGTATTTACAAAAAAAATAATTAAGTAGTATATCAGTTGTTTAGTACCCATAACACAAGCATAATTGCTTAATTTGGGACTAGATGGCGCTGTGTAAATGTGGTAGAATATTATTATATTATTATTATTAACTGAATTTGGTAATTTTTTTTAAATTTGATCTTCACATAAATTACATTATCAACACCAAAGTCCAGGACCTGAGTTCGATATATATGTGTGGTATGTAACTGAGCATAGCAAGCACAAAGCCTCGCCCGCCGCAGTAAGCCTCGTCCCCGATTGGCCGACGAAGCATAGCTTACCCACTGTATAGGGTTTCAGCCCCACGTAGATCACACGAGTAATACTACGTCACTCCGATAAAAGTTTTAAGCTGTTTTTAAAAGGGATTTCTCTGGCTTCTTATTTGACGAAGGTGTGAAGTTTTATAACTTATTAGATTAATGTTACACGCATTTGTAAAATGAGATGGTATTAACCTTAATAAGTATATAAAGGGATCAGAAATTTGGCTTCTTCATGAACGTGAATGCGTAGTCTGACTGCTCGCATTGGATACACCTAACCAACTTAAACGAAATATATATTCCTCAGATAACTACTCTAAGCAGGGCTATGTTTCTACCGACTAATATAATTATAATTTGTCTTGCATAGTAAATTAATACATACATACAGTGGCATCATTTGAAAGTCGACAGCAGCATGACTTATTTAAAAAATCATATGATTAGTGGTACAGATGATCATGTAGGTATTGCTTAATTAGCCTGTAAAAAACATTATGTTCATGTTTACTTACTTAGATTTAATCATCAAAGAAAACAATAAATATAACTGAGATATCTCAGCTGGCGGCGATTCATAGATCGCAATAAAATATTTGATAGTAAACAGGTGTATGTCTCCAATGTATTCCGGGATGTGATCGGAGCTATCCTTAGAACAAAGTAGGGACACCTTTACGCACAAACTCACAATTTACAAGTACATGTTTATCTTACGAGTGCAACACATTCATAACTTAACAAACGGACGGACGACCTCGGTATCTTCGACGAAGTTCGCAACCTTATTGCCAATTGACATCCAGACACGAATACCGCTTTCGGTCGTGATCGAATGAAAGAAAGATACTCGTTATTTGCGAGTCGGCGTTCGCCCATAAACGTTATCACTAACTAGCGATCTGGGCGGATCGATCCCCTTGATTCGCTCACGAAATTAAGGAAATCGCTCATGGGGATATTATTCTCGGTGAAGATATCATCTGTTCTGGATGTAGGAGATTTGCGCTGTACTTTTGCGAGATTTTTCGGTGCGACCAACTTTTTGTTGATGATGTGACCTTATCTCTTGATGAATCTTGGGCATACGAAGAGATACGACGTAGAGAAATCGACTTGATCTAACCAATCTATTTTCTTAACAGACCTTTGGAAGTAATGTCCAAGGAAAACATACAATCTGATAAGTGTAGAGATAGTTCCTTGTGTGTTTAATGAGAAACTATGTGCTTGATTTAATTATGTACAATTATGTTGTATTTCTTCTTTTAAAATTTGCCACAGTCACCAATTTTGAGTTTTTCTACAATTAAATATGTACGTTGTGTATTTAATTGTAAAAAACTCTCAATTTATAAAAAGTCAACCCTCTATAATAACATAATAAAATACTTAGCCTTTGAATTATAAATGATTCTAAAATTATTAATTATTACTATTTCAATTTGACAAAACTCTTTCATTAGTTATAAAATGCAGTGACTTTAGTCACTGATTGTACTAAAGAAAAAAGAATGAAAATCAACAACTGCAGAAATAAGATTTTAGAAGAATGTAATATATAAAATTAATACAAATACCCATAACCTAACTTTGTCTACTAGCTAAAATTACTTTCTTCTTATCTACATGTTGAATATAATGCAAATAATCTATTTAACTGTTTCAATTTGCAATAAAAGTCTAAACGTACATCGCGGGCTTAAGTATATATCACACTTACAATTACCTTTGTATGGAAATAAACTCGAATTGATTGTATGGTACTCCTCGATATTTGATTGCGTTCCGAATGAATTGGTTTGCATACGTTGGATCAATGATTAAGAGATCTTTAGTCTATTTTTTTTTCTTTAAATAATAGATAGGACTTGCACTTAAAAGCAATCGCTAGAGACTTAAAACATACGATTATTAATTTGTGTATGGTAAGTGTCCAAGTAATAATCGGATTTCATTTAAACATGATATTCTCGATACATTAAACCCATCACACTATTCTTGAGATAATCTCTTAAATATCATTCGTAATCTAAAATCAATTACGCATAATTTTGATGCCTATTACATAGAATATAAATAGTGATTCCCTTTCAAAAACAGTATAACATTACTATAATTAATATACAGACTTCACACCAAAGACCAAATCACAGCTTGACACTAAACATTGTGACACACCTAGTAACGAAATATAAAGCCATCCACACACAATACGTGGAATCACACCATTCTTCGTCTTCAAACAAAAGCGAGGCACCCACACGCATACAATTATCAGCTTTCTGTCTTTTTTTGTATGGAAAGATGGTAACAAATTGTTTTAGACGACCAGTTGACGTCGCAGTCGCCATCATCGTGCGTTTTGACGGATTCTGGGTGGTCTGCCTAATTGCTCTATGACGTTGTGACAAATCTTAGTAAGTCAACGAAAGATAATGCGTTTGATCAATAACCTCCGGAATAGGCATGAACTTTTTGTTTCCATTTGGGTAGTTTAGGCTGATTAGGAATGGTGTCTATTAATGTAAAAATAAGGAGGGATAACTTTTGATGTTTGTCAACAAAAAATATAATCAGCTGTCGGCTTTTTCTTTTATTTTGATTCAAATGAAAAGGTTTTTGAAAACATAATAAAAACTAAAAATCTATACATACAAATAAACTAAATTGGAATGTCTGTTTGTAATATTAAAATAACCGTTTTCTACTACATGCATATGAATGTATATTATACGGTATATAAACCAAAATATCATTTTATTTCAATTTTTGTCTGTCTGTCTGTCTGTTTGTTCCGGCTAATCTCTGGAACGGCTGGACCAATTTTGACGAGACTTTCACTGGCGGATAGCTAATGTCACAAGGAGTAACTTAGACTACTTTGATTTTGGAAAAAATATCAGGGTTCCGTAAAAAAAGAAAAACTACACGAGTATGGGATTAGTTGTCCACGCGAACGAAGTCGCAGGTACAGCTAGTTTGTAAATAATAACTTTATTGTTTTCTCAAATGGGTAAAGCTACATTTTTTTTTCTTCTTAACTTAAGTACACGTATGTTATATTTACTATTTTGAATTGTCGATTTCTCCATTGAGGTTATAAATTCTAACATAATTTCTTGTAAAACTTCTTTGTAAACGTAACATTTTCATAAAGGCTCATAACATAACAGGTAATATGCCTCGGTAAAATTACAAAATACCTGATACAACCTGCAACACAGTATCTCAAAGGAATCCATACATTAATACGTTTTCATTTACATATAAATAATGCATTGATAATTCGAGTAGAATTACTCCCGGGAGTTGGCCCGCACAGAAGGTTATTAAATGCATATTAATCAGTTTAGTACCGGGTTGATGGTCTCTTGAATAATTTCCTGTTCTCGTATATAGGAAAAATACGATGTTATTAGAAGAATTCTAATTATGCGTAGTCGTGTTTTATTAGCAAATAGTAAAATTTCAGAATTCTAATGAATTACTAAAAAATAGACGGTTAAGTATCTAAGTATAAATTAAAACGAAATTTATAAATCGAACTTAAAACGAATATTAAAAATGTCTCCATCGTTCGTAGATCTCCTAACTTAAGAATCTCAGCATAAAACCTCTTTGAGACAGTACTATAAATCGCGATGGAATACATAACCCCTTCAAGTAAATTTAAAAATTTTCTCAGTTGGATAAAATCAAAATTAAATCTATTCTTTTATTTCAAATCGAAAACTCTTACAGAATCAACAGAGTTTTGAAATAGACTATAATTAATAAATATGATTTGTAATCGTATGTAACATGTGTATACCCACCTTAGATAACTTTACGTAGTTTCTTAAATTATTTGCAGAAAATTGTTAAAGTCCTTACTTCACTACCAGTATTGATAACCATTAATATGTTAATAAATATAATTATAAGGCAGCAAGTGAAAGGTTAAGTTGCATAATTCGCGCCGTATATACATTATCAAAGAACGTCGATCGTTGACCAGTTATGGCACCAAAGCATAAAATATTTCACCATAAAACTTTAAGCATACTTAAATTGTTATCTTGAAAGTTGGTGTACTGTCACTATAGAGAATATTTGCGGCAGACAAGCTTCGAGCAAGACCTTGGTTATAAAAAGTAGTTTAAAAGTATACTCCGTTAAAGTTTACACTGTCATCGTAACTTTTAAATATAGAAACTGGTTAATTCAGTCAAGTGATTATGCGGATTTAAGTATTTTATTTCAAAGTTAAACGTATTGATTGAAAAAATAATAATAATGATGTGGATAACATTATTTAACACAACTAATAATAAGGTCTTAAATACCAGTCTCCTCATCAATATAGGGCATTGATCAAACGAAAACATTAAAATAGTGGATCAACAAAAAATCGCGTGGAATTTTTATCAACAAATGCTATTAATATAATTACTCAGATTATGACAAGCTCCACGATTTGATTCTTACTTAAAATGTTAAATGAACAGTTAAATAATTTGAAAAGTTTAATAATAGAAATTTACATTGAAAAGAATAGCACGATTTAATAATTGATTAGATAAACGAAATTTTCATAATAATTTTCAAAGTGACAGCCCTATAATACTTCTGACCACTTCCAATATGACAATGTCTGTTGTCGTTAAATCTAAAGACAACATATCCCGTTCGCCGTCTACCCCGATACAGTTTAGTCTACAATTATTTTCGTCTGATGACATTACCGAGTCAGGGGTGAACTGTTCGCCGAACAGATACTGATCATGACTTTAATTGTACGTGGCGCTAACGTAACGTTTCAGCTACAAGTGATGCGCGGGTTGGTTTATATGATGCTAACTTTAATTATCCTATATATGGTTAAGATTTTTATTTACTTCATTTTAGTTAATTATACTTGTAAATTGAACTTTAAATCAGCAACCCATTAATGTCCCACTGCAGGGCTCGGGGCTCCTCTCCTCTATCTAAAGAGCTGAGAATGTTTAGGCCATAATCCACACACGCTGGCCCAGTCCGGGTTGGTGTATCAGATATACCCTTAAAATTTCTTCTAGGGTATGTGGGCTTCCACACGAAGTTTTTCTTCACCGTCAGCAGATGGTAGGTCACTTGACTAGCTCATAAATTCCACAAATTGAAATCCACATTCGTACAGCCGCGCCGCGCCGCCGCCGGCGCCCCGGTCGGAATCTAACTCGGACCGCATGATTTACTAATGTATGTAAAACTATGTTAAAATTTTGTATAGATATTATAATTTTTAGCAAATTAAATGAATAAAAATCTTATTAATACTTTGATTTTGGACGTTACAACCTTGAGATTATTATTACTTCGTAGCTTGAAAAAGACGTTGGTAAGTTTTATATTCTGACACAAATACGATCGTAACATACGAAAAATAAAACGTAACATAATAAATAACAAAAAACGTAGACAAAAATGAGAGCAACAGACAGCTTTTACACAAAAATTAGGTAGTTGGGATAATCGTCATTCTTTACATAACGCACAAGCGTTCCACCGTTGTCCAAAACAGCCATAAAGAATAGATGCCTCTATTAGAGAGCGATAAAAGCCCTCATCAAGTAATTTACTGCTATTTATTAATGAAAGCAAATAACCCTAAATGTGAACAAAATGTACATAACATCAGTTTTACTGCCAACAGTCACGGATGATTTAACAAAGGAAGAAATTTGGAAACGACTCGCCTTTTTCACATCATTATCAAACTATACTATCTTTGGAAATACATCAAATGTAAAGTAGCTTCCTAGAAGCCAATGTTTCTCAAACTGACCGCCCAGTTTAGAAAAATCTTTCAAAGATATATTTAATCTGTGCAAATCTCTGAGTTGTGTAGTTCCATGTAATCATCATGATATTAGCCCAATGATGTCCACTGGTGGTCATAAGCCTCACCGAACTTCCGCCATAGCGAGTGACTTTGTGCCGCCTGCATCCAATGACCAGAACTCTGGTAAAGGTCGTCGGTTCATCTAGTGGGAGGTCGCCCTACACCGCGCTTTCCAATACCATGGCCGCCACTCGAGAACCTTTTTCCCCC
Source organism: Laspeyria flexula (assembly GCA_905147015.1). Classification (NCBI taxonomy): domain Eukaryota; kingdom Metazoa; phylum Arthropoda; class Insecta; order Lepidoptera; family Erebidae; genus Laspeyria; species Laspeyria flexula. The sequence goes on from LR989963.1 coordinate 8,688,614, forward strand.
ATCGGCCATCAGTTCTGCGAGATATATGGTCTGTCCACTGCCACTTCAGCTATGCGATTCAGTGAGTTATTTCGGCAACTTTAGTTTTCCTGCGGATCTCCTCATTTCTGATTCGATCACTCAGGGAAGCTTCTTCCATGGCTCGCTCTAAGTATTCAATATCGGAGTATTATTTTAATTGTCTGTTCTTCATATTCAATAGCTTGGGAAACATTTTAACTGATATAATATCTATTAAAATTTTCCAATATCTAACACCGATAAAATGATGGTGGCTTAATGGATAAGGGACCGGCGGCGTGCAAATCGGTTCGAGTTCGATCCCGACCGGCATGGCAGTACCAATGTAAATTTATATGTACTAGTCAAGTTACTTACCATCTGCTAACGGTGAAGGAAAACATCGTGAGGAAACCCACATACCCTAGAAAAAATTCTATGATCTACCAACCCGCACTAGGCCAGCGTCAGTGGATTATGGTCTAAACCCTCTCAGATCTCTAGTTAGACGAGAGGAGACCCGGGCCCAGCAGAGAGAATTAAAGGGTTGCTAAAAAAATAAAATCTATACAACCAACAAACATTGTTAGTGAATTGCTTATATTGATAATAATACAACCTCAATGTATAATATTATGTATGTTCAATAACATACAAAATATCAATGGTATTTAATCATATACAACAAGTTTTAATAACAAATGAGTATTTCACAAGTTATTTTATTAAATATTAATTCGTTGATGTCATGCACAGCGTGAAACTGAACAGTGACGAATCTTTTTTATTATACAATGATTATATTTTATTCCTATCACGTATAATGTCATCAAATTTGCTATAATTTTAACATGAGATAGGTGGCAACGATTGGGACACACCAACGTAATGGATTTGTTGGTTCAATAAATTTGACGCATTTATAAACCATATAAACTAATATTTAAACAATTTAAACAATATAGTCGAGGAGATGACTGCCACCTTAAGGATTTAATTTGATCTAACCTCTTTCAGAATCGTTTAATTATACTAACACTAATATTATAAAGGCGAAAGTTTGTGAATGTGTATATTTGTTACTTCTTCCTTCTCAAACGGCTGGAGAAATTTCAGTAAAATCTGGTATGGGGGTAGCTAATCCAATTTTGTATGTACTATGATAGTTTCTTTCCAATTTTACGTCGCTACAGTTAACAATGCAAGTGGCACAATTGTTAAAGCCTGCCTGATGGATTTACTATTATTCCAATCGATTTTACTAATGTGACCCATCATCATTATCCTAGAAAAAATAATTCTATATGGAAAAGGTTTAACCTAAAAGTGAGCTTACTAAGAATCTCAATATCGATAAGTCGGAATCGATATCGGAAAAATTTAAATATTATGTTCGCTGTCACTTTCAAACATTTTACATCGACATCGACTCCGACGGCCAAAAACAAGTAACGTTAGTCGATACAGCTTTTGAAGTAAAAGTATACTGTCAAGTATGCTGTCATTAATATTCGGTAGCATGTAAATCGCACCAAGCAAGGCGTGCGTCTAATTTGGGCCAAGTTGATTTCGTCGTTTTCTCATTATAGCGAATGCCCGGGTGGCCGTCGCTTGACAAGAGGAAATTGTCCTCAGGGATAAATAAAATTTGACTCGGTTGAAAGTGGCCGCATTTATATTGTTTACGACTGCAGTTCACCATTGCGGAATGTAAGCGAATAATATTTGCGACCATGAAACATGAATTATTTAACCTAATACTGCAGTTTCGGAATGCGGCTGATTTTTAAATTTTAAATGAAATCCGTTTCTTTGCAAATAGGACTCACAGAATAAATTTGCCAGACGATTACAATACTATTATTCAAATAGATTAAACACTTTAGTACTAGGATATAATTAAGTATGTTAGTTTTTGTAAAAATGGTTCAGTAGTTTAGTCTTACGGCCGCACACTCAGAGACGTCAATCGATAATCGTCTTTAGGCGTATAGACTTAATTATTACATGTTTTTAGTAAATAAACATTAAAGTTAAGTAACGTCTCTGAGTACGGCAGTTAATGAAGTAATAACAGACATATTATTTACTAGATGTTGCCCGGGGCTTCGCACCCGTTGTTTTTGTTTGATCACTGCTCAGCTTCTATTAGACGTAGCGTGATGTTACGTAGCCTACAACATTCATGAATAATTGCACTATTTAACACTAAATAATAAATTTTTAAATCGGACTTGTTGTTCCTGAGATTTTAATGTCTAATTATATTAGTGTTATTGAGCAATAATGTGATGAGCCAAATTAAGTTTAAATTGGAGTAGTTCCGGAGTTTAAAGTAAAAAAGAATATTATTGATGTCGATGCCCCGAGAGTGGACATGGATGCAATTACGCGTTCCCCGGACAAATTGGTCCACTTATTTATGGTTAATGAAATTCAGATTTTATAATAACACCTTCGGTTTTACGGTTTCGTTTACGCGTTTGTAATACAAGCCCATTATTATAAAGAGCCTACGCATTCTGTGAAACTTTTAATACAGGTGCTCTTGTTTTATTTAAGTCTATACAGATTTATTACTCAATACTCATTATTCTGATACAGTTATAGGCCCATTGTGTGTTCATATGAGTTTAGTAGTGAACAAGATCCAGCCTTCTGTTTGAGTAATGCACTGCACTTCACACTGACACTACTCAATGACTTTAATTATTGGGTAAACTAGTATTTAAAATCAAACACTGTCTTCTGAACTTCTTCTAGATCTCGTTTATTTATGTCAAAAATGACTTGGGGTCATTCACTGGCGGAGAATCTTAACACCGCCTTTTAAGCAATGACGTCATTTATTAAACTCCATCTATGGATATTTCTATGAACTATAACACAAATTTAAGTTTTAAAGAATTATTTTTTTAAATTTATAGCTTAGATTTAATACGTAAAGGTTCAGTAGTGCATGTTATTATGGAATTAGCTATTGTATTTAAAAAAAAATATGTTGTTATATTGGAAAAAGGAAAATAAATTTGAATGTAGGTAATATAACATATTATAATTTTATTGAAATAAGTAACACCCGTCTGGCCAGCGTAGAATAGTAAGCTAAATTCCCTCCAAATTCTTTGGATGAGACCTGTGCCTAGCAATGAGACGTTTATGGATTATAATGATGATGATGAAGTGAAAATGGCTCCATGAAATGTAGGTAGATCTAGTTATAGAGTGTATGAAATAAAAAAACAGCTCAATAGAAAATAATGTCGAAAACTTTTATTGGAATTGTTGGACACCATGTTAGTCTTTATATATTCTCTTTTATCAACTCAGCGCCTACGTACCTTACGCTTCACGACTACGAACGTATCCACAAACATTTTCCCTCGGCACTTTTATACTTTGTCGGAATATTAAGTAAGTTCATCCCTTTGAATTCGTGATGGAGGATTTCAACCTTCGAAAAGTCCATCAAAAAAGGTAATTAAGATGAATTAACGATCACAAAGCCGCGTTTCGTGCTAGCCTCCGTTGTAACCTTTATTCCTTCTAATTGGCTCCCACGCCACATAATTTTTACAGCAAATTACTGGACTAACGATTAAGTTCACCCGATGTCTAATTTTCTGGGACAATAGTCGACTTAAAATTAAAGAAATATGTTAATTTCTATCTTTGTCTCGGATCGACAGAGCGGAAGATTATAATTATTAAGAAATTGTTAAAAAGCACCTTGCTTTGTTATTGGAGCCATCCACTTGGATGGGTGCTTAATGGATCTTTTTACTAAATCTTTTTCAAGTCGAGAGTGCGCTATCGTTTTCCTTGTTCGTGAACAATCATTTAAAATAAGGGAGAAATAGAACACGAAACAATTTGACGTCACTTGTTTTATTTAAGACAAAAGTTTGTTTCTGGCATCATTTGATTTTTCAGTGTTGAAAGAAAATACATTTTGAATAATTTCATTTTCTTTTCGTTAACCACAATCCACAATTAAAACATTTTCTTCTTTTTAAATATCTGATATTTTTTGTTTTATTTTTGTTTGATTAAACATCGTCGGAAAAACGCTCGTTGTGGTGAAAATATAGGTAAGTCCTGTGTCCAAACAGTGGACATGATCATTGAGCTGATATATATGATGACGATGATGAAACATCATTAAAGTCAATCATCATCAATAAGTCATCATTAAAGTTAAAATCTTAGAAATTTGTGAATAAAATAAATAGTTATAACATAATGAGCGATCAAAAAACATTTTTTACTCAAAAATTTTTCTCAAAAAAACGATCTCTTAAAGTGACAACGTGCTACTATTATAAACAAGGGTCAGAATCAGCTCTTACTGTTTCTTATATTTGATTGAAGACCAGTTTAACTGGAACCCTGACAATATGCACCCAATACGTATGCTTCAAAATTATAGTCACAATTAAAATAATAGCTATGAAGTGGACAAGGTCATATAATTTATGCCTTTTTACTGAAACAATGAAATTACTTGAAAATATTCCGCACTGCGTTTTCGCTTGATACTGCAGTATTTTGATCACCGTATTCTAATATGAGTGCCGTAGTTTTGCAATATTTCGTATTCGTATGCAAATAGTTATCAAACGAAATGCTATACCGACGTTTGTATTTTAGAACAATTTCTAGAAATAGAAAGAGATAAAACAAGTTTGTTTTCATTAAATTTTATATTATAATTTTTTTTTTATTCTTTTTGGACATTTTAGACTGTGAATGAAAATGAAATCATATTTTCAATTTAATTAACTATTTTATATTGTAATGTGGATAATCATTTTAATATTTTAATTTTAATTATAACTTGTGTAGTTACATGCCAAATTCAAAAACAATGTAATAATTGTTCGATGAATAAATAAATAAAAAATATGCTTTATAAACTAATTTCTGAGAATTATTGGTAAAATACCTACTTTAAATCTCTATCTGTCTTCTGTATGACTATTATTGACAATAGATGTATATCTAATCAGGACTTTCGCATAAAGACCATTGTCTAAGTCCTAAATCATAGTTTTCAGGGTTAAGTGATCTGAGATTAATCAAAAATTTTGCAAATATAACTGTTTTTTAAGCAAAACTAAAAACGCACATAAGGAAAGTAAATGTCACAATGCCCTAGCGTTTATCTACCTCGGCAAGCTCCGCGGCCGTTATTCAATAAAACGTCCCGGATTCGCCCTTCTGAGCATTAGTCGCAATATCTTTCACTCCCAATGGCACAAAAAACTATGGAGTTTATATTGAAGAACCACAATCTGCTGTTATAGTCTCATAAATAAAGATTTTTATACCCTAATGTGTGGTTCTTGCGCACAGGAAGGGTTTATTAAACTTTTCATTTGCAAAGTAATAACCGATGATCGCCTTATTTTTGTAGTGCCCTGCATTTTCAAAATTACCTCCAAATTATAAATAAACTCGTTAAAACTTACTTTATTTAAGTAGTTTTTACAGTTTATTAAAGTTCCCTCTACATTTTTTTTAGATCTGTACCCAGCTGTGAGACGTTTATGGGTTGAAATGATGATGATGATTATGATGAAAATATTGTCATATTATAAATCTATAAAAGCGATGGTGGCAAATCATGCAGTCCGAGTTCGATTCTGACCGGTAGTACTAATGTGGATTTAACTTTGTGGATAAATACTAGTCGTGTGAGTTACCATCCACTGACGGTGAAGGAAAACATCGTGAGGAAACCCACATATCCTAGAAGAAATTCTAAGCGTATGTCTGATCCACCAACCCCCACAAGGCCAGGTGTGGATTATGGACGAAATCATCATATAGATTAGATAGAATATAAATCTAAGAATTTTTTTTTTGACTGATGGTGGATGTTTCTATGATTAGCTAAGAAACATCCAGTTCGACATAGTAATTTTTTTTTTCATTTAAAGTACACAATATTTTTATGTGGAAAGCAGAAAACTTTCAGATATTAGGAACCGTTTCAATGACCAATCATAAAAATAAATGCAGGAGAAACTAAAAGGCATAATTACTACACATTTTAAAAATAATTTAAAAAGAAGCAATATGTTGAGCAGATTCTTTACCAAGTTTTAATAACAAATGAGTATTTCACAAGTTATTTTATTAAATATTAATTCGTTTATGTCATGCACAGCGTGAAACTGAACAGTGACGAATCTTTTTTATAATATTATACAATGATTATTTATTCCTATCACGTATGACGTCATTAAATTTGCTATAATTTTAACATGGGATAATTAGTGTAGTTGTCAAAGATTTGACGAACAAAACTTAATACAAAATCAACTATGGTATGTTAAATTAACTTCATTGCAGGTTGAAGCGTAATTTAAGGCAATTTTACGGATATCATATCATAAATTCAACACAAGTAGCACTTTCACTTTTTCATTATAATATTCCAACAACGAACAAACAACTAGAACGATTTACAACACAATTGCCAAGTTCCTAACAGATGTTATCATGCCCAACCCTCAAAATATAGGAAATATTCACTTTAGCTTAGTTCCTGATTATATTCAATTCAATTTTCGTGAGAAGGGGGAAGTAATAAATATTTAAGGTAGTTATATTAATTTCCTACTCCATTCCTATTCTAATAGTGCAAAACTTCATCACGGCTCTCAACTTCACCGCTAAGTCTCTTCGAAACTGTCTGTTTCCCACAAAACGAGATAAATTAAATTAATGTATTAAAATGCTATGCAAATATGACTTATGTATAGCAAGTTATTAGGTGTAGTTTTGATTAGAATTTAGATAGTTTTTAACATTGTTTTGGGATTTATTTTGGTCAGCAATATTTTGTCATAAGTATGGTGGCATGGTGTACGTCATTGGACTGATATGGTGATAATGATGGCGGCATGGTGATTGACATACGTATTAGATACAATTCTTATTTAATTGGTACATTTTATACTATATCTAATGTAGAAACATAGTTATAATATATTTTTATAGCTAAATACATAGTTACAACATTGCCATTTGTCTTTAGTTCAATATAGTCAAACTTTAATATTAGTACCAACAAATCTATACTTTTAATATTATAAAAAAAAATTGTTTGTTTCATTGAAGCCGTTAATCCCACGTACTAATCAGTCGAATTGAAAAAATATTTGGATAGCCCATTTAGATTATAAAGACCAATAGGAGTGAACTGAGTGAAGCCCGCGCAGCAGCTAGTCAGAAATATAATTTAAAGTAAATATCATTATGTTAATTACACAGAGTTGTTAATAGATCTTAATTACGAATGCTAATCCAACCACGAGTTCTATTACTTACCTCTCAGTTTATATTATGTAAATCTAAACAACACAAATACTCTTGATTCATGAATATCAGAACAAACTTTTCAATTACCGCCTCAAACTTTAGTGATTTTACATTTCATCTCGTAATTTATTTGTTCTGTCTTTGATCATAAAGAAATAAATATACGAATTGAAAGGACTTCAATGAGAATTTCTTGAGTGATTCGAGTAATATCTAATGATGAGACATATAATCCGTGCTCGATCGAGTCTCCGCTTATTGAGTCGGAATTTTCGATTAGCCTGTGATTGATTGAAGCGACTTCTCTTCGAGCGACGTGCATTTTATGATCCGTTCTACTTCTTAGATCAGTTTCATTTTATATAGTATACGGCAAAATGCGATGCTACATTCACTTTTTATAGAAACTGAGTTTTCTAGCAAATCTTATAAGTTATCTCGCTTGCTCTTTAAAACTTCTTTCTTTTATTGTGTACCCTAGAATTTTACTCTAGCTTAAATATTTACGATTTCCTTAAGACTTAAAAGAAAACACTCGCTTTTTAATAATGTTAACGAGATATGTACCTATGTATTTGCAACTTGGAAATGCACGGTATACAAAAACTGCAGTATTTTATTTAACTAAAAAAAAGAGTCATACTGTCAACATCAATATCCTTAGCTCCGTGTTTTTTTTACATAAAAAATTAAAAAATTGGGAAAAACTGAAGTAAAAAGTGTATCCAGTGTTTTATTTTTATTGATTAAAATTATTTTTTACGTATGCATTTCATACCCTCTCAGCTCTCTAGTTAGAGGAGAGAAGACCCGAGCCCGGCAGTGGGACATTAAGGGGCTGCGCAACAAATCATTTCACAGGACTTGTTAAATTTTCTATCTCGAGTGTTCTGAGGGTACTCTCTGAATGTTGACTGTAATCAACATTTAAATAAAGCTGCTGTCAAAACGAACTCATGTTACTTGTTCTCTCATTTTACTGTCATCACATTAATAAAGAAATCACACGGCGTTAAAAATTCATTCCTTGCAGAATTTTCCTCCTCAAAAATGTACCACGATGAGACTTTGTACACATTTTCCTTATACTGTAAAATATCCACACAAGCTTTAATGTAATTTGCGGTAATGTTGCACCAGAGTGAGGAACTCGTAGGTTTGATACGATTCCTGTACTAAGTATTTTTATAATACACTTGTTTCATAGTAAGGGACATCGCTCACTGTAGTCTGAATTAGATTAGATTAGGATCAATGACTGCTGAGCAGCTAGAACAATCATAGGCTGAGAACAATACTTCAGTGGCTTGCAGACTTATGTAGCTGGTAGAACAGTATTGCCATTTCTTATAAGCATAGTGCACGAGCTTCCTAATGGGATTGGGAATTACGGTCACGCTTGTCTAATCATATAGACGATTGAAGATCACATTGATCTGGTAACCAAGTTAATTGAATGAATTTTTTTAGAAAATTGCGCCTTTATCTACTTATTAGGATAGATTTATTATTAGGCCTGCCTCTGAATAATCTTATCATCATCATCAGCAACCCATCAATGCCTACTGCTGGGCTTGGGTCTCCTCTCCTCTACCTAGAGAGCTGAGAGGGTTGGGCCTGACTAATATACGTGTAGTAAATTGCTAAACAATTGCAGAACTTTTTATCAAGCTTTAAGTATTTATAATATTCGCTTGAGTACCTATATTACTTTATTATGTCTACTCAGAAAGAACCTTTAATTTATTTACAACACAATTTACTTAAATTTACCGAATACAATCCAAACATCTATTCACTTAATAAATTAAAATACATTAAGTTAATAATGCAATATACTTTCTCGTCGAAAACAAACCACTATTTCATTTTGTAAGCGCGAAAGCCGTAAGCTGAAATTTTTATGACTCCCAACGTCTGGCTACAGACGAAATTTTTAAAAGGGTTTTTCAAATTTTCGTGATTCATCTTCCGTTCCCCGGTGACTGAGTATCATCATACGCGTATCTTTGTTTAACCTCGACACATTAAACATTTGTTCTACGCAAACATGGCCAGAGATTTGGAACATGGACTGAAATCAGAAAGTTTTGCCAGCAAAATTCATCAACGTCAGATATTATCTTAGAACCAATTACCGAACTAAGCCATACATGAATATAAAATTTTAACAGTAGAAATGCATTTAAGTGCTTCTATTTAATTTAATTCATCGAATTTCCACCGGTAATTTGATCGTTGATAATAATTTATTTGTTGAAACATAAATACGTATGTTTCAGTGTGATTCGGTTTAGCTCGCGTTTTATTTATGTGGTGGGCATTTTTCCACAAAAGCACGCGAGGTCAGCTTAAGAGGGAGGAAACGACTTTGGCCTAATCCGCTGACTTTTATTTATTCAGTGAATTAATCTCAGCGTAGCCGGGGGTGGGGACATTGGCCCTTATTTCCTGTCGCCTCGGTGCGATACCAACGTTTCTCGACTGCATACTGTGATAAAACTCAAGTCGTAGTCTCTTGACAACTAGGATTTATAGGTGTGCCACGTATCGCGGTTGTCCACTGCGTCACTAAGCTTTATGTTATATTTAACAATAAAAATTCTTGGTTAATCACTGCGGTTTTCTCTGGTGGTCCGATTTCACATTTTTCTCTGTACTTTTACGTTAAAATATAAAGACTTGAAGGAAAAGTTGAAATTTGCCCGAAGTGTTGTTGACTTATGAAGTAGAAGTATAAATTAAAAAGTGGTTTAAACAATTCATTATTATTACAAATAAATATTTTACTTTTCTAAGCCACTAATAATGCAAGATAAATTAAAAATCCATAATACTACTCACAGCCACATGTAGCTGTTAGACGTTAAAAAGTAAAGTGGAATAAACAAGATTGCGTGGTCTTAGCGGACTGGAATTCCTTTTTACGTGAAAGCTCAATTTTTTCTTTATAGCATTAGGTTTTGAAGGCAGCAATCTTAATGAAAACTTGCATGATTTAGCTTCGTAAGTTTTTCAATACAAATAACATTTACAGGCTAGCTCTTTAATTTTAACAGAAAATGTTTTCTCTGTTATTTTCTTTGAACGTGGTTATAAATTCTATTTTCTTTTTCATTTAAATACTTAATAATCTGAAAATAATGTTACATATTCAACAATATCTACATTGTAGATAGGTACTTATTTGAATAATTGTAGACCTCTGGAGAAAGACCTCATTTTCGAGCAAAACATAATCTCCTAATATTAAACTTCAGAAACAACACACAAAACAATACTAATTTGACAACAGAAAAGCCTAAAATAAATGTTTTCGTCAACATAATATTATATTCTAGTTATTAGGTCTCGTCTAGTTCCAAAATTATTATATTTTATAAGAGCTTTTCACAAAATTCGGTTTCTCTCTTTATCTACCTATGTTATAAATCTAGGTTAATTAAAAAAGTTTTAACATTGGGACTAACACATAATTTTAATAGTTCATTAGTTGAAATTGAAATTGTGTCTGAGTATACTTAAGAGTAATCTTATATATTATGTTAGTTTTATAAAAATCGACATAAAGGAATGTAGTAGAAAGTTTACATTGAATTTAACTAAACCAAAATTGATAAACTTTTGTTTATGATGGGAACGTTATACATCCATACGTCGGTACTTTTCGGATAACCTGTTACATTCTTGTGACTTTCATAAGTGTTACCTTGTAACCTAGATGAATAAACGAGATTTCATTTCATTACAATAACCATCTTTATTGCAAAAATAATTAACATAATTAATTACACATAATTAACTCATGTTCATCATTTCAGCCCATAGCTGTCACGCTGCTAGGCACGGGTCTCCTTCAAAGATTTTGGAGAGAATTTGGCCTACTATTCCACGCTGACCAGATGGGTTGGTATAGGGTTTTGTTTCGAATTTTCCTTTTCTTGCAATGCTATTGTTTGCTTAAAGTGGGTGTCGTAAAAGGCGACTAAGGGACCTACCTTAGTCGCCTTTTACGACACCCACGGTTGGAAATGGGGTTGTGACATATGTTTAGAATACATAATATTCTAAATCCGTCACTATACGGACACAGACAACTCATGTTAATGCTTAATATTTCATTGATATCACAACAACATATTTATGAATTTGCCATTAATTCAACAATCGCATATTAAACTAGTAAGTAAGTAGTAGTAGTAACTAGCACTAGTCTTTTAAGCTTTTAATTTCTTTTTTTTTTTTTCTTTCTTTTTTTTTTTTTTTATGCTATAATATATTATGTTGAACCTCGTATTTATGATTTAATTCCTCGTATGTATAATTGTTTTGTGTACTTTAGCTCGTAAGTTGTACTTGTATGATTTTTGTTTAGTATTAATTTAGTGGCATACCACCCGGCTCTGTCTGAAAACCAGCGCTATAACATTTATGTTGTAGCATTATGCTGAGACAGGGTTTTTCAGACTCACCTTTGTGAGTCTGAAAAACGGAAAAACGTCCGCCATAAACAGAGACATGTATCTCCTCAAAAACTATAAATAAGACCTTTGTCTTATTTATAGTTTATGTTTGTGCTGTACTATGCAAATTATTGAAAATAAAACGATTATCTTTCTTTCTTTTAAAATTTAATTATAGTTATTCCAGAAACCTTTATTATTGCTGATCAATTCTGGATAAAAAATCTCAATATACCTTCAGGCAAACAGAACGGAAATCGATTCCGGAATTCACAAGCAGTCACGCTACTGAATTAATGTGCAAAGTATTGTGATTATTTTGGGACATGATACACGCGCACGGCTACTGATGAATAGATGATTTTCAATGACAGATTTAAACAACGATACTTTTAATCAACCTATTCTGTCCCACTGTCGAGCGAAGGCTTTCTTAATAATAACTTTCCATTTTTGCGTGTCCGCTGGCGTATTCCACCAGTAATTTTATTTTATAAATAATTTACGATTACATTTTTTTTTACACAAGCTTGTGTTATGGGTTCTAAACTACTGATAAACACACATTATTATATATTTCTAAATACATACCTACATATTATTATACATAGTGAAAAAAAAAACACCCAAACTCCGAACCAAAAATTTGCAGATCCACAAAACAGGGATTCAGATCATTAAAATATTTTTGTGCCGACCCGGGATCGAAGTCGAGGTGAGTGTAACACACTGACGTTGCGCAACTGAGGCAGTCATGATTAAAAAGTGTCACCAGCGTCAAATCAACTTTGGTGTTTCTGCAAGACAACTTCAGATACAATTTACATCCTATCTCAGAACATAATCTGTAGCACACAGGAAAACTTAGTTCCAGTGAGAGTTGAACCCAAAACACAGGCTGAATATCGAGGTGTCAACGAAAATTACTATTTTGGTATCAATATATATATTTTTTTATAGTAGCCAAGCATAGTGGCTCCTTTAATAGTTAATTCATTAATTGCTCTGTCATCTTTAAAATCGCTGCCAAATAGAATTGCGCTCTCTATTAAAATACCAACATGGCAACATTTAAAATGTCAAAAAAACTATTAAAAAAAAATCAAGCAAGAAGAGCTTTTTTTTTAAATTTATTTAACGGCCATGGATACAAGTCCTTTAAGCCTTACAAAAATTACATTTTGTCTTATCACTTATCTATCTTAAGAGAAGAGCATTATAGTGTAGGTGTTTCTATGGCAACCACTAACCTCTATTATAATACACGTATTGAGCATGCGGTGCCCGCCACAAACAGAGACATTTATCTCCTCAAAAACAAAATGCAATATTCAATAATATTTTTTTTTATTCGGAGCAACGATGGACACTTCTGAAAATAAAATTCAGCCAATAGAAACAAGCTTAAGTTTTCTGTGAACCGGTTAACTGCAGTGAATAGTTGTCTGTTGATATATTTATTATTACTACAGTTGGGAACACAAGGAAATCTGTGGCTGCTTCCGAAAAAAGAACTTTTATAGTTACCGCATCTCTTTGATCGCGTGTGGTCTCGTATATCGGAATCCAGTGATATTAATGTTGTATTTATTGCTTTTTGTATCTATTTGCTTTGCATTATTGGTATTGATGGCTTCCTTCATAATCGTTGGAGGGATGTTGTCTGAACCTTGTTTTCACAATTTATAGCCGGTATATTGAATGATGAATGACGGTTAGGTGAGCCTAAATGGGTATCTGGTAAAATAGCCTAAATAAAAACACCTGGGATCAACATTCACGCTTCAAGGGGTTGATAAATTGATGAAACAATACAAGTTTCGATTAGAGCAATCACTATCCACCCATGTCTGCAGACCTCCATAGCTTGTATTGAATTCACTTTCTCAGAAAAGCCACTCAGTCTATCATCAAATTATTATTATTATTCTACTGACTTGTATAATAATATTGCCTCGGTGCGGTACTACTCCACAGGAAGGTCCTGGTTTGATTCCTAGTCTAGTAGTCAGGTAAAAAGACTGTTTGTCTTTATAATACTCAGTAATAGCTTGCGGCTATGGACTCAGGAATTGGTAATAGGCTAATTACATGGGATAAAATAAACATAGTTGGCCAAATGTGTGTTATATTACTGCCTATCCTTTTGGGGAAAAGGTCGTGATGCTATGTTCTGTATGCTTATTCAAATAGAAACACCAGAATACGAGTAGGTACTATTACTTCATAATTTGGAGGATGAAGGACATAATATATTATGTCACGTCATAAAATTGCTAGCTAACTGTATTTAATTGTGTCAAAAAGTAACCGCTTTAAGTTTATTTGTATTCATTTCTCAAACACAGGAAACATTTACCTTTGTTCCAAATGCCACGCACTATTAATAAGTACGTAATAAAAATGTTAGAGTTATAAAATATTAATTAAGCGACAATTATAGTTCATAATGTTGAGGACAGAAGATCTAAAGTTGATTAAATTATATCAGCTTTGAGGGACCGACGGTTTGTATTAAGTTAAATAAAATGACATTAACGGTTGTTGATGGTTAACAGAAATTAAATAACGTATCATCTTGCTTAACTGACCGAATTACAATTTTCAATTGGTCTTTATGAAGTTTCATTAAAAACAGGTTGTTCACACTCTTGAAATTATCCAAATTCCAACTTACACTTACAATTTACAGTTAGCATGTATCATTCCACTACAGGACAAAGGCTCTCCCCATGACTTCCATACTTTGCAGTATTCGTCCAACTCACCTCGCCATCTTTTGCTAGGTCGCGATTTCATATAATAATATATCCTATTATCGTAAATAAAATAAAATAAACCGCCACTACTAAAAATAACATCTTTTGTAATTAATTAAATATAGCTTAAATAGGCTGCACAACGTAAAGAACTCAAACTTAATGTACTTAAATACTATTTTATTATAATAAAAAGAATATATACAGGTAATCAAGTAATAAAAATGATGAAAAGTAAAAAGATCCTGTTTATTTTGCTCAGAAGTTTATACTTAACGCAAATATGTCTGTATACACAAAATTGTCATTGTTGTATTAATCCCAACCCAATTGTCTAACTGGTTGATATCTCTCAATTTTTATTACAGCGACATCCCTTAGAACTAAAGCGAACTACCAAAGAAGTTTCAAAAACGGAAGGAATGCCGTCAGCGTCTTCATAGAGCCCTAAATTCACTGAAGTATCTAATTTATGATTAATTCTGCAAAGTTTTATCGTAAGACAGTACAAGGGTAAACCAAATCTATTGTTTCATTTAAGAGTGGAATTTGCATATCAAAGCCTGTCAAGGAATGTCTAATAGAAGTTTTGGCATTCGTAACGAACCACGAAAATCAATAGGAATTAAATGAAGCGTGTTCAAACCTCCAAATAGCTGGGATGACCATTTATAGCCAAGTTTGTCATAAAATTCTACTGTTGGAAGTTTTTATTGTAGATTACTAGGAAACCATATAGATATCATTTCATTGATCAACTAGATGTGCTCGTAGATTTCTGGTACTGCGGTGTTCGTTGCGATCATCGAGGTTAAGCAACACTCAGCAAGGTCAGTCCATGATGGGTGACCGGTTCTGGCAATTTCATTCTCGAGCGTCTCCGTGCTTCGGAAGGCACGTGAAGCCGTTGGTTCTGGTTACCACTTAATGTGGTAGTCGTTAAGTCAAGTTGGAAGCCTTCTGGGCGACTTGATAAATTCCAACACCAGGGTCTGCCTTAAGCCCACACGATAAGAAGAAGAAGATTGATCAACTAACAGGCAGGTCATATAAACCACGTATTGATAAAATTTTGTTTATTGTAGTGGCAAATATATTAAAAAGAAAAGGTCACCCTTAATAAATAAATAATTTATTATTTGCCATATTTAAAACAAGTCTTTTGTCAAGTAATATTATGATTGTGTCCTAATTAATACAAAACCTTGGTAGCCTTACGAAAAAATCTTACTTTCAAAAGACTTAGATTTTATAAATTGATAATTTGATATCCTTAAATTACTCAAGTATTTGTCTCGTAAGAATCCAACTATGTTAGGTCACATAGGTCTATTTACATTAATTGGGCACCTCGCAGTCTATACACCCCTTCGTCCGAAGTAGTAATAATCAAATAAATAAACAATAAAGGAAGTTTTCCTATAAAACAGATCATTTGGCGCAATGAATTTAATTAAGTCTAGTAACAGTTTTAAAATATGCTCTCAGAGCCAACTAAAATTTAATAAACACTGGATAATTTAATTTAGTGTTACCACTCGTGCATGGAGGATGGCCAATAAAGGCAATTTTATGGGCTTTTTATTATGATGCATAAACGTGAATCATCTATAATGGGCCCCATATAGTAAGAGAAAAATTACGTCTGGCACTCGACAAATATTAAATTATACATTTTTAAATACGGGTGGCGGGAATAACCAAATAATTTAGTGCTCCATCTCTGACGTTGGACTTGGCCGAGCGAAACCAGGACACTTAAAAATTCATGATAATATGCAAGTCGTAAATAGCCTACCTACTATGATTTTGATGTATGATGCGGTTCCAATTCAGTTTGGGTAAATTATCTCATTGTTACTGCAAATTAATGTGTTAATATTTTATTGTGATGTATTAATTGATGGGAATTACCATTCGACTTCTATTCACATTGATACGATATACGATTTTGGGTTCTGACAGACTTTTGTTTACTTTACATCTCTCTATTTTTTACATAATTTATGATGATTTGCACATGTTTATAGATAAAAAAAAAACACTTCAAAACTTTTTTTTCTGTTAAGTTCAGAGCAAGCTTCAGAAGAAGAGCAAGCTAGTTCTGTTCTTGTATATTAAAATATAATGTAATGAGCTAATAATAAAATTTTTTTGCAACTACAAAGAAATCGCGCTCTCTGCCACAAGCAGAACCTTGCTGGAACTTTAATTAATCTTTTTCCATTAACAAACAATTCAATATAAAACTCTAGCTTTACTATGAATTATAGCTTTACCCATCCCATAAACCCAACATAGGAGCCAAACAAAACATCAAGCCACCGTTATTAATAAACACATCGCGCGCATTATTGAAACGTATTGCACCCTTAAGAACACAACCCCGGGCGCACAATAAATTATCTAGAATCAATTTCTAATACGAGACATAGCTTATCGGTAGGAAGTGCATTGCATTGAATGCTGGGGAACAAGGACGTAGGAGTTGAGAGCCATTCCACCTGCATTATTTATCGCGTTACATTATTAACTGCATATCAGCCGTAGATGACTATCGGGTGCACTACACGCCCATACCGAGGCGCACGCGCTTTCGAGTGAGAGAGAGATATGGATCGCGGGATTTGTTTGCGTTGTGTTATGCGGGACGTTAAAAAAGTTTATTGATTATTTTCACTTTGGGCTATAAAATTATGGAAAATGGAGGAAGGCCTTTGTCTAGCAGTGGGATGAAGTAGACATGCAACAGTTATTTTCATGGAAGCAGAAAATGTTTTTACTTTTACCCACTGATACGGTGGACTGGACTTCCATGTGTTACGATTTCGAACAGACGCATGTTATGAATAATGCATAGAATTCAATTTTGTAGTGTTAGTTTTGTTGCCACAAAAGTATTACCTAGGTAGGTTGTCGTATGCCATTTGTTTATGAGCCATTTTTAGTATGTTTAAGTAGTATATGCGTTATTAATAGTTACGAGACGAGTTATGGCAAAAATACTGTCTCTGTAATTTTTTTGTAAAATTCTTTACTTTAAAATAGATATCTAATTTGATTCAACATTTTTATTAACAATTTTGTCCCTTAAAATATCGGCAAAATCTATGAAAATACACAAACTAAATAAATATTCTTAGCGCCGCCGTCATAAAAAAAAGTTTTTCTCTACACGTCAATAACAGTATAATGGAAACGTTTGTTGTTTTGAACCGCGCGCACATAATTCTTTTGTCTTAGCAATTACACTTAAAAATATTGATTTCATCTTTTCCATTATTTTTATACGTAGAAGTTTTTATTAGATTATATCGCCAATATGTTTTACAGATTTATATTTTTGCTAACGTGTGAAAAAGATTTTATAACATGTCATTAACCACTACTGTATTTTTATTTCAATTAATGACGGGCGACTTATTATAATAGTGTGAGTTTGATGGCATTGATAAAAACTATGTTTATACAAATTAATTGCTATTCGTTAGTCTCTCTACAACTAGGGAATGGCTACACCAATTTGATATTTTAATTTTGAAATATTTTTGGAAGTCCGGGAAATGTTTAAACATAACATAACATAGCATCACGCCTTTTTCCCCGAAGGGGTAGGCAGAGGTGTTTCACACCCACATTTCGCCAGCTATGTTTGGTCCCATGAAATAGGGGGCGAGCCTATTAAATGTTTAAACGTTGAGAAATGTGGAAAAATAACAAGAGCATATTCAAAACATTAATTTTATTTTCCCATAAAACTCTTCTTTCAACAGCTTATAAAAAACGACGTATGTGGTATCAACTAGTATACAAAATCTTCCACATAAAAATACCGTTAAGCCATTAGCCCAGAAGCGATAAGCAGAGATGCATCACCCGCTCCTTTGACCAGCTGTGTTTGGTAAAATATAAAAAAGGGGGGAGCCTATTGCCTTTTACCGGGACTTCTTTTAATTTTAAGACACAAAAATCCAATACTAATTTTTGTTCTACATCGAAATCGAACCGGTGGTGACCTCTTGCTCAATTGGACACACTCCCACTGGGCCACCGAGGCAGTCATATTCTTTCATACTAACAATATTGTCCTTTCTTCCGTAAGTTTTGTTACTAACCGTGCTCTGTATCTCACCTGTCTTAATGCCCCTACTTATCCTTGATGACAACCGCGGAAATTTATACTTTACGACCTTTGCGGAGTCTGCGTTTGAGACACGACAACAATCCATCTATTTTATTGCTATTTTTAAGTGCTACCGCAACTCTCGAGGGCGTAGATATTATCTCAGGTTTTTCAAACATTGACAGCGATAAACGAGAGAGTGTTAGGTATTAGGAATTTCCTACTTATCTCCCTTGTATGTGTGAATATTGTTGAGTGGTGAAATTTATGAACCAAATTGTTTCAAATTGTTTTTTTGATTTTCAGACGAAAAAATATTGGGTGATGCACATATTATGTATGCGTTTTTTGACTCTGGATAACACATTAGTCTTTAGTAAGAAGACATCAAAATAGCTATAACTTAATATAAATAAAATAAGCGTTTATTGGAAGACTTTTTGTAATTGTTTTAATTTTTCTAGCCAATTTAACAGACTAAATGATTCATCATCAACCGGTTGTTCGCCACTTTTTGTCCATTGACATAACCCTCTCCTAAAACTACCCTTCAGATCAACTAAAATGCCAATTACCAACTAAAATGTAAATTAGATTCGTATTATCGTAGTCAATCTTTCATACATTTATCTGCTATTGTATCGTTTCAAACGAGTATGTATCTCGCGTAGTACACCTCCGCACTGCATCCCATGAGTGTCATTACGAGCGAGCAGAGGATTATAATATAATCAAGATACCGACGTCCGCCTCTGTATTAAAACAACTCGTTAAGACCACTCGCTCACCATATAATGCCGAGTCTTTACCCTACTAGAGAACAGCACGCAGTGAAGTGAAGATGAATTGAAGACGTGGCGTTTCGAGTATTTTATTTTGCCGTGGTAATGTTAATGAAAAATAAAATTCTTCACTTATGTTAGTTATTTATTAGAGTGAGAGTCTGAGTCTGTACTAGGTTCAAAGACTTGTATTACAAATCTCCAGGGAGTAAAGATGTGATCGCATGTGCGTGATTATGCCTGTGAAAGGATAATAAAACTAGATGGCACTGTGTGAATGAGGAAATGTAAAAATAATTTTAAAAAAATGTCTGGGTGTGGACTAAAGGAATTAGGTGTGTGCTATATAGCTTCTTATATATTAAACTTATAGCATTCTCTTACTAGCCAACCTATACTTACCCAACTAATACCTAATGAACTCGAATAAATATTTTATTTAGTTTAAACAATATCAATCCCGAACAACAGTGTATAGTTTGAAGATAAAAATACAAATAAATTAAAACAAATAAAATACGTGAAATTACTGTATCTAAACAATTATCAAGTATTTTTTAGATCGTCAGTACTATTCAATTATCTTGCCGAAGTAATATAATAAATCTAAGCTTCGTATAAATTATTGACTCAAATGGGATCCACAAACATTATCCTAAGTAATGAAAAAAAATTGACAGGTTTGCAAAAAGAGAAATGAGTCTACGAAAAATCCTGTAATGTAGTCACGTAATCCTTCTCCAGTCATCTCTTATTTCGATTGAATTTTCAAACGGACTTTGATTGATTGAAAGGACTGCTGTGGGACCGAATTGACTTTTAAGTAGACTTAAGCAAGAAAAAGCTTTAATAAATCGCCTAATATTCAATGCAAAGACACAAGAGGATGAAATTCTATTTACAGGGATTTGACAGAAATAAGATTACGAATTTTCTTGCTAACGTTTTATTTTTAAATTAATTTTGTAAAAATGTTTTCGTTGTACTTAAGTAATTGAATCGTTCTGGTATTATCTATTTTGTGTCTCTACTTTGTTGAATTTAAACTCTTGGAATATTTGAATTACATATAATGAACAAGGGATTAAGTGAACTTGTGAGGTGTTCATAGTTTTACAGTTTTCGCGGATAATTATAATCAAATATTAAATTTGTACAACAATCTATCACTTTAATTTGTTTTTTCATTTTATTTCAATCAAAATGTTTTTTAATTTTATATTTCACTTATATGTGTTATTAAATTGTGTTAATGTATTAATGTATTTTAAACACAAAATTATTTTATTTGATTAAAAACAGGCCTATACAGATACAATATAACCTCTATTTCCTTTAGAGGCGCATCGACATTCAGGTGAGACCCAGAATTACCATGAACAAGGTCCCAGTTCATTTAGAGAAGACAGGGGTGGGCGTTGTGATACAGAACTACTGGAATACCCACGTAATTATTAAAATGACAGAAAAAAAATTTTTTTTTAAAAATATTTACAAAAATATATCTAAGACAGTATGGATACAATACAGTTATGTTGTGAAAAAATAGTTTTTATTCTGAACATCATATAAAATACCTGAAAGTTTTTATTCGTTGGTTTTCTCTTCTATCAGCTAGAGTACTTAATTATTTTCTAAAAATAAATTTTCTATTGAAAATATCCGTATCATCAAGTATTTTGGGATGACGTAAGTTTTGTATTGTAACAAAGAAATATAATATTCAAATGCAACATAATTTTAAATAATATCAATCTATTCCAGTCATATAAGTGTATATCCATGTTTGCGGCCACCTCGCCTCGGGACTTGTCCCAATGCCGTAATTACGAGTACACACCCTACTAGAGCAAATAGAAACAAAACCGCACACATCGTATATGTAAATAGGGGAGGATCACGGCCGAAATTCAGTGTACATGTGGCCTACCACGGACTTGCAAAAAAAAAATATAATCAGGGAAACAAGGCTCTATTTGTGGAATTATTTATTGTGTAATCTTAGACATGGACCGTGTAAACCGCTAATAAATATGCAGTTGCAATTTTGTTTGCTTAAGTGAAAATAATGTATTGAAACTTTTGGTTTGGACTCCACTCGCCCCTTAGATTTTGCCCCTAATTGCCAAAGTGTTTCGACTCGCCCCCTTGAATATTAGATACTCCAAATCGCCTCCGATTAGTAAGCTAAAACTACTGTTAACACTGGTTGGTTACATAGTTTGGGCTCAAAGGGCGTATAGCATAATATAGTATATTTTGGTATTTTTGACATTTTTACATAATATTCTAACTCAGATTTTATTCTCTATTGATCAGTGAACTTCTGAAATGTAAGAATATTTTCTCTTGGAAACTTTTATATAACTCGATAGTCATAAAGGTTGTTTTTTTAACTGCTTCGTTCGCACAATGAGTGTATGAGTATACAACTGCTGTGCAAAAGGTCTCAGGTTCGATTCCCAAGTTGCTCAAAAGTAAAGAGTATAATGAAATCGATGCGATGTATCGATTTCCACGCATGCTGTCAGAGGCAACAGTCGCTATCGATTAATGTTTTGTTTGTCAGATGGCTACGCATTCGCACTCAACCGTAATAATCGTAACTTATACCCGTCAGTAAATATTGTGAAGATCTTCTTTCTATCAAGTAAACGTAGGAGATTATTTTTCAGATAACTACAATAAATACTCTTTAATAAATTTACTTAAAAGAAATATGGAAATAATTGTAACTATATTACAATTCATAATAATAAACTTTTGAATCAATTTTAAACGTTGTTTTAGAACAGTAAAGGTCTATAGCATATATTTTTTATACAACTTGAAATTAACAATCAAAATGTGAATTATTGTGACAATAATCATTTATGTAATTATTGACCCATGTTTAAAATGGTTTCATGGGACTGAATAAATATTAAACTTATTCATTGCATAATGCAAACAAACGAAAACAATAACATTATTCATAAAATGTTATGATTATTATCAAATACTTCTGATAGGATTAATACAAAAATATCAGTACTAATATTAATAGCAAATCTCTCGGGTGAAACATCTACACTGTAATATTTAACAAGGGACTAATAATTATTTATTCAGTGGTCGATTTAACAAATAAGGTTAGTTGTAAATTAACCACAAACTAAATAAACAAAGTTGATGAGTCAACTGTAATTTTAATATTATGTACATTATAACCAATAATAATGTTAAGTAAAATAACTATATTTGCGATTATTATATTCTATATTAAATGTTGCCGCATTCAGAGGTCTTATTCGTAAACTCGACTACTCGATGGTTAAATTGCAATATCGTTTTCAATGTTTTGAAAATTACATAATTTAAAAAAAAAAATATTTGTCAACTGAACTCGATCAATCGAATGTCGTGATACTAAATAGAGTCCCAAATCTGATCCAATTTTGATAACTTAAGTGCTTGAGGATTAATTTTGATAACTTTTTCTTGAGGACGCCTATGTCCAACAGTGGACGTCCTACGGCTGATATGATGATGATGATAATGATGAAGTGCTTGAAGCTGTAAATCAATAAATTGACTTTTCAACAATCAATGCTATGGTATATTCTCATATTTTCTCAGCGTTTAAACTTTCCCTGGACTTCTAGAAATATTTCGAATCCAAATTTTGTCAAATCAGTCTATCTGTTATCCAGTTTTAGCGAGACAAACGGTCAGCAATTTATTTTTAAATATAGCTTTTTGTAAATAGATACTACAATCAAAATTTAAATATAACACCCCGTTAGTATTCATTTTTGCACAGTACCCTGTACTAGGAAATAAATTATTTTTTAATCGTCAATAAAGAGTTCCCTCACTCACCACCCCTGGAATATCAGTATCAATAAACAAAATAATACCAAACATTTGGACAACCCTATCGAAGTCAGTCACGTGCGAGTTAAATGATCCGAAACGGGAAGTAATAAACCTATTGTTTACAACACTCAGTTGTCGTTTATCAATATTTATAATATTCAATAATCTGATAATGTCGAGGAAGATATATGAGTTCGTGTTCGTAGAATACTTGTGGTACATTATGGTAGCTCACTAACTGCCACACTCAAGGACGTCAACACAATTTTTTCATTGAATAATCGTCTTTACGCGTAATGACTTACGTATTACACTTTTTTACTAAATAAACTTTAAAGTTAACTAATGTCTCTGAGTACGGCAGTAAAACATGTTTTCTGAAACAAACTATCCTGATACCCGTAGCTTCATTTTTAATACTAGCTGTTGGCCCTGAATTCGCCCCTGTGAATTATATAGATTATAGCCTTCCTCCAAAAATTGCCTATCCAACACTAAAATATATTTTCAAATCGAACAAGCAGTTCTTGAGATTATCGCGTTCAACCAAACAACATACGCGCCCATAGGCTACGGTGACCGCTTACCATTAGGCGGACCGTACGTCTGCTTGCCACCGTCGTCGTGGTAAACGTAAAAAAAAAAAAAACTTCAGTTTTATAATATTAGTAGTAGTATAATAGATATTTCTTCGATGATGTAGGTCACTGATGAGGATGCGGTCACTCTCACATTAAATGTAAGCTATGAACATAAGTCATCATTAGTTATCAACAGTAGCAAAATCAAGAAGCCCCACAAATTAAGGATTGATTTACTTAGAGGAAACTTCTGTAGGTTATTTTAGTTTGTTGTAGTTAGGTGTTTAACTCCAGAGGAAAAGTATATCCTGCCAACAACTATCAGGTTGTGTGAAGGTTCACACAACCTGATAGTTGTTGGTTGTCAGGGAGGTCCCTGACGAGGTTTTCCCAAGGGATCACAGTATGGGGTTGTTCAAGAAAGAAGTGAATTGGTTTGGTGTTGCAGGCACCCATAAGCTACGGTAAACGCTTACTGTCAGACGGGCCGTACGTCTGATTACCACCGTCGCGTCGTGGTCTAGAAAAAAAGTATAAAAATATTTTTAGCATTTTTTCATTTTTTTACCTCAAATCAATGACTGTCTCTAATGGAAAAGCTGATTAAAAATTGTGTTTATGCTATGATCAGCAATTTTCTAATGAGACATAATAATTTATCGCTATTCGACTTCACTCCGCCATTTTGTATTACAGAGTAACCTCATTTCATAGCTCATTAAATATTACAACAGCAGTTAAAAATTAATGAAAAGTACATTTTCAACTTTCACTACAATCTTAGAATAGATTTGCATGAAAATTGATTGCTAACTTTAATTTCACTTTCTTACTATTATGACAATGAAATTTATTTAAGGTACCGAAATATTTCAATATAAAATTTTAAGCTCTATAATCTTTCTTTGCGAGTCGTAAATTTTCAAATTTTAAGTTTCAAGCCATTCTTGTTTTAATGACATTTTAAATACTGATCGTTGATATGGGCGGCCATTTTGAATAATTGATACTTAGGCTCCATAACCGTAACTTGATACTGCAGCGAAGGGGTTGAATGCCGGTATTCTTAAATTTCTGACCAATCAGAGAGCTTCATTCGTTCAACTCTACAAGTGCTTTCTGTTTTTTTCCCTTGAAATTAGACACCACTATGTTGTAAAATACCCGTTACTTATGTTATATGGGAAAACATGATAGTTGGGAGGTAAAATACTCCTTCATACAATTATAGTAGTACATACACTTTAAAATAATGTTAAAATGAATATACATAAAAAAATATGAAACTTTACGGAGAAATTAATAATTTTAAATATTTGTTATTAACTGTTGGTATTTTAATTAAATAAAAATTGGCACTTAATATAGGTATTAAGCTATTTCTTAAATTAACATTTTAAATTGATACTTTTCCATAATCATTTTAAAGCCTTTTTTTCATAATAGAAGGATAGCACTGGCTGGCTGGTAAAAATACATAATCTCTTAATTAGTACTGATGGTACATTATGTATCTTAATTTTATTTCAATTCATTAAAATAACTACTGAAATCTAATAGCCAGCCATTAAATACCAAAGAGTTACATACCTAGTACCTACCTAAAACTAAACACTTTATACCTACATCAACAGAAATAACAGTACTCTAAAATTAAAGCATTTGTTTTCAAGCTCATTCAAACAAACTGAGTTTTATTAACACAGAACTTCTAACATAAAGGGGTAAAGATACGGAGTGGGGGGGAAGCTAGACTTGTAGAACAATGAGTAACGTCTGTAAAGGGACGCTCGACGACCAATCAGAGGTTGTCACGGCCGAGAGTGTACTTTGTTTTAATAGCACTAGGCTGGATTAGTTTTTAAGTACAGCTCTAAACAATGGTTCCTGCATGTCTGTAGGGGAGCCATCACGACGCCATGTTGGAAACTAACTTTTTATGTAGGCCTTTTATGTGGAGCGAACCGTGTATTTAAGGGCTTAGTATTCGTTCCGCTGTTTAGATTTGTTTTTAAGTGCTTTGTGGAAAATTTATCATTTTTGCTATATGACGATATTTTTGCGAATACGAGTAAAATAAAATTGTTTTTATTCATAGTAAGTAACATAAGTGATTTAATTACCTCATTATTATGCTATCTATAGGTAAATTTATAATTTAGTTAGTAAACAAGAAAGAGAAAGCAATAACAGTATAATAAACTTTCTAAGTCAATAGTAAACATAGAATTCTGAGAGAACAACTGAAACAATCAAACTCTGAAACAAAAAGGCTATACACAAAGCGGATAAAAGATTAATACGTCCTTTATACATTTTTTTTAAAATTCGTGTAATCTACGGATTATGTAAGCATGTACGGACAAAACTGGTGAGCGCTAAGGCTTTACTGAAAACCGCATGAGGATTTTAAAGGATTTAGCCCTTTATAAAACCCTGTCTGCCATAAACTCATAATTTCAAATTTCCTCGTTAATACATCTCTTTCAAAGCAAATTAAAAAGGTATTATCGATTTAATAAGATTCATATTATTTTTTCGCCCTTTGTTGTTACAGTATTATTACCTTTTGTAATCCATATTTATGCTTGGGAAACTTTGCTATATACAAACTGGACTGCATTAATAATTTACAGATACCTTTTGACTGGAAGTCCTGCAACAAAAGCTGTCAATATTTAAAACTGTATTATATTAAACGTAATCCTTTTATGTACCGTCAAAATACAATATAAAGTTCTTACTGTAGGAACCACAGTAAGAACTTTGAAACAAAAAGCCTACTCAATGTATTACATACATTATTAAGTTTTTCATCTCAATCTCTTTACAATTTTATGCATAACTTCAAATCATAGACACTCCTAACAACAAATCAACTTGAAGCGGAGCTTCAGTGTTTCCCAAGTGACCATCTGACCGGGTTCTATATAAATTTACATTGTAGCCCAACAAACAAACCTCGATCGTACGACCAGCCGGTCAAATAGTCTTTACTAGTGTATCTAGACGTCTATTGTTTTATTACTATGTTGGGCTATGTCAGTGAGTGATAGTACCTCTGAGAACGATCAGTTGTAGATATAAAATGACTGATAATACAGTAACTCGCACTTAGGGGCCGTACAAGTTATAGTATTTTGTGATAGTGTGTTATACATTATTTTGAGCGAGTGCGTAGTGGTAGAAAACAAGCAACGGCTCTCATATATTTGCGTTTATATTTACAGGCATTGAAAGTGTAAGACACGTGCCGTGTCAGACAAAAAAAATCTTCTATACAGTTTGTGTTAACCCATTTATATCTACCGTAACGTGGCCGCGCAGACTCGGACAGACATGGACAGTCAAATTGTATAGAAAAATATAATTAAAGCTTCATTTACACAAGTTGACTTTCTCGCCTCGAACGTACGATTATTGTATGCGAGAATAAAAAAATGTCATCATGTAAACTAAAGAACATAATCATTGAATATACTTGACGTAGAATATGACAAATTAGTTTTTGATTCCATGTAAATGTATGAAGGTGACGGTAAATGTACGGTACCTAATCGCATTCGAGTTTCTCGGCTTAAACGTGCGCAAAACTATCTCTTTGTAAGTAGCGCTTTAGTCTGACACGGCACGCTACTAACACGTTCAATATCACAATATCAACACAGCTTTAAAAGTAATCCTCACATTTAGTGAGCATCTACATGACATAACATAAAAAATTAAAACTTATATTGCATGACAAACGATCGAAACATTTTGTCAGCTTGACAGGCGGTTGACAGTGCGTTGTCTTGGAAATAAAACGTGAAAATCAATGAACAGTATTCTCTTGTCAACGACAAGAGAACAACAACTTGTGTGCGTGGCATCTGGCGTCAAACGTCAAATGCCAGGCGTCATTAGTTAAAATTGCCAAACGACGTCAACGGACAAGAGGGCTCATGGCCGCACAGCAGTTGTTTCATTTCATTTAGCGAGCTGCCCCCTTTTCGGATTCGCCACAAAATGTGGACCGCATAAATTACATGCGACATGACACGTTTTATTTACGTTGCAAGTGTTGCAACGTTTGTTCTTTAGCATCATAAATTATTTTGATATTGAGAATTAATAATAATTGTGTTGGCGCTTTGAAATTACACGGATGAACGCAATCGGTGACACATTCGTCGTGAATCATTTAAAAAAAAAGTATATGTAGTACTTATTTTCGATAGTAGTGATAAACATTTAAGGGTTGAAGAGATTAATTTATTTATTGATATAATCATAGCCGACGTTGTTCTGAGGTTATTACAAACTATAATATTTTCTGTCCTTGTTAAATAACATTACCTATAACTATTTAACAATTATCAGAGTCTTTTTGAAATTTGTTACCATAAATTGATATAATTTCTTAGTTCAATCATCCGCATACTTCGTTATTGATCAACAATAATAGAATATACCTATAATATTGAAGAGTCCTGTCTAATTCAAGCAGCAAGTTACAAACTAGTTCTACTGAACTAGTTTATAGTTGTATTGAAGTTAGCACGGAGATCATAGAATTATTGTTACTAAGCTCTATAATAGCATTTGTTAGAGACAGTTCAGTTGCCTCTGTTACTTACAATTATAGTA
Source organism: Laspeyria flexula (assembly GCA_905147015.1). Lineage (NCBI taxonomy): Eukaryota > Metazoa > Arthropoda > Insecta > Lepidoptera > Erebidae > Laspeyria > Laspeyria flexula. Next base: position 8,717,138 of record LR989963.1, read on the forward strand.
TAACGAAAAATCAATAACACATTGTAGAAATTGGATAAACTGATTGAGATCTGAACCTAAAAGCTACCGTTGCTGCATTCGATCCATTTTCTGTATTGGTTTTTCTCCAGCATCTCAAAAATGGGTTTTTTAAATTCAGAACACTGAAGTCGGTTTCAATAATCTATTTACTATAAAAACAGCTCTATATTTGAAATGAAAACTCTTTGTTCAACACTTTTAACAACGCCAAAATAGTAACAAACCTTCGAACGAGTTGAATTTCGTCAAGCTTAATAAATACATAAAACAATTAATAAAAATGTATAAATCTGACGTAGTTTAGAAAATACTTTGTCATACAAGAAGAAACGTAATTTACAATGTAAAATTTCATAAAACAATAACCTTAAACAACGAATGCAACCACAATCAGCAGACTTTATGATAAAAATAAACTGCAATCAGTGGAAGCACAGAGAATAAGATGCAATACAAAAATATGTAAATACTGGCGTTATTTTGTGCTATGCAACTGTTGCAACAGTCTGGAAGCAGCCAGCAGTTAATAGTACCGGCGCTAATTTGACCAAATTTGCTTAATGCCCCACGATTTACAAGCAGACCCAACAGTTATTATAATAATTCAGTAACCAGTTGCGCAACTTGAGGCTCTATGATGAATTAATTTCAACGGAGAATCGACGTGATAATCATCAGGAAAATATTATGTGATAATGAATACCTAATATTTATATATATGATAACCTAAATAACTTTGGTATTTGAAATTTCAGTTTTATTGGGAATAATTGTATTCAATTTTATTGATTATTAATTCTTTGGAGGAAACCCGTGCCCAGCAGTGGGACGTTTATGGGTTGAAATTATGAATTGTATTTGAGTCATCTGCACTACGTTAGTCTCATTCAGATAGCTGTATGAACTATAATATGTATGAACAATTTGGCATAGTAATATTATGAATAATTATTAATTTAGACAGTCAACGTTTGCCGATTAATCACTTCAAATAAACATTTATATCAATCATTTGTATAACAAATAAACTTAAATCATTTCAATATAATATTATACATATACAAAAAAGCAGAAACAATCAGTAATGTCTGCAGCAATTTCCTTAATGAGCGCTATTGAAAACGATTTAATTTCATTGCAGATCTTTTTGTAGCACATGTTGTGTGGTTTTAAACAAATTTTAAATAACAATGGTATGGCCGGATGCCAAACTAAAAATAAAGGACGCACCTGACAGTGAGGTAACAGAGATTTACTAACAAATCATAATTTGGGTCTATTGTTAGAGTTTTATTTTGACACTTTTTGCTAGCGATAACATATTGGACAGCGTTAATTGATCAAAATATTGGCATAGTTTCGAAATACCAGCTTCTGGGAATGATAGCACTGTTTTATTTATCATATTATTTTATTCTAACAGGTACCTATGAAATGTATTTATTCATGCTTTTCTTTGATGGCTAAAGAATTTACATGAGGTTGTATTAAAATAAATTCGACAGCATACATAGATAGCTTCCATCTGGTTAGCGGTGTACAGATGGTAACATTATATTATCTCAAGTGACAGATATTTCTCATTTACAATAGTCTGTCACAGCTTTCTGTGCAGTAATGACGTCACTAGGAGGGTGCCACTGTACCTATTTAGTTCCACTCTCTGTCACTCCACAGCTATTTGTGTCAGACTATATCAGTTTACATTTCTTGTTATATTTTTGTAATACCTATCGAAAATAGATGAAATAGGTAAGTATCTAATTAAATACCTACTTGAATTAATTCTCCTTGAATTCATTCATTCCTCTTTAAAACATCTGAATTAAATACTGTCATCATTAAAGAAAATTCAAAATTTGAACTCAAAACGTTTGAATTCTAATATTTCGCGCAGTTTAGGTAAATATATATTTTATACAGTTAAAAGAACTAAAGCTCAAAGGCAAACATCGCGATTAAGATCTTTGTGTACAAGAATAAATTTGTCCTCAGCCGCCGTCTGTTTGATCAACAGATTAAAAAGTCGACGAGAGCCCCAACAAATGGTGCATTTTAAAGCTGAATATTTCTATGTATAGTTGAATTTTGTATATTTTTTCAAGATATTTATATAACAGCAGTATATTTTTACAATATTGTTATTTATCGTGAAATTATCTCAAAGAAAACACTTTTTCTTTTTTTATAGCGGCATGGTGGTAAAAAAACTTATGATATGTCTAGTGGTAAACGGTTACCGTAGCTATAAAGCATGGTTTACACGTGGAGAACGCATCGCGCCAGTCGCTGGCGCATATCCGTAAATTGTTCATGTTATTCTTTGTTAAGATTTTCCACAATGGCAAGGAAATTTAATGAGGACAAAACATTAAAATTTGTTCAGTTGTATAGAGAGTACGAATGTTTGTGGGATAAGCGTTGCGATACTTACAAAAATGGCAATCTGTAATCGGAAGGATCTACTAATTTTAGTTGTTTTAGCAACAAACCAGAAGCTCTAGTTACGGATCAATCGCTTAGCCATTTTCTCATCCAAAGTATTTTATCCTTTACGATTTATTTTTCTAATTAATATATTAGCGCAGAGAAGTTTTTTTATACCTACATTTATCTTTCAACAGCCGCACCGCCGCATTTGTCGCGACAAGAATAATTTCAGGTATGAAATTAATCAGTTAACCTCATCTAAAAACAACAGGGGCCAGGTCAGTGCAGGCTTGTCTGAGAACTGGCGCCAGCATTATAAGTTTTGTCCAAATTCAGGAGCATCAGATTCGCGTTCTCAAAACTTTAAAACCCCTCCCCTCTTCAACTAACGCTAGACACCACTATTCACCAGCAGTAGACCGTAATATTGAGGCAGTGATATTATGGCTGCGGTCTTGTGAAAGACCTCTCTTAAAATTGAACGTTGAAACTATATTTACTCGTTGATGTGAAAATTTTACATTATCTGCCATCGATCTTTTTGTGTTATATCAGACAACCGAACTGACAAAAGTATCCGATAAATTTAAGTACCCGATTACTGTCTTGAATGATTATCCCATCTTTAGAGGAAATAAGCGAATTATTTGTCACCCTTTTGTTGTTCTTTAGAACGTTTAATAACAAAAGCTTAATCGTCTAAATGGAGTATTCTCGAACTTAATCTGTGTAAAAGGTATATTTAACGTTCACATAAATCTATCCTTTTGTTTTGAGATTGATTCCTAGTAACGGTTATTGAAGATTACGGGGTAATTTTAAATAAGTGCTCGGATGGTTTAAAATTCATTATTTATGTTGAGTTGTTTTAGGAACTTTTAATAGTGTTTTTATTTGGCGTGTCAGTTAGTTGTGTGAAGTCTTCATAATAATCATTTTAAAGAAAAGCTACAACCTTTCAACGTTAAGTTAAGTTAAACTAATTTATTCGAAATATTTTGCCCCACTGCTGAAGGAAGGGAGGGTTATGTTTTGCTTTTGATATTGTTACAATAAGGCTCAGCCTTTCTTACAATTGGAATTCTAAGTCCATCATCAACTTATTTAAACTTAGTGGTGAAATTGTATAAAATTATTATTGTAGCTATATTTATATAATTATATTTTACTGATGCTTCGGACAGTATAACGCTGAAGGCTAAAATCATTTGCATATTGCGGTCCTTTGCAGGCTTCGCGCAGACTCATAATCATTACTTGCTAAGCAAAATTAGCCCCTAAGGTGCTCTAGCTGACTACCACTACCGCTTTATTATCCCTCAAACGTGCCCGCTCATGCTAATTCGGACCTTTGATGTGGTTTACAGTATCGGAACTTATTAGTATAGAATTAAACACTATGGAACGATGTAGGCACGTATGTAATAAGTATTGAAATGGTTTTTGGATGGACGTTTCATTACCCAACCTAATACCATATTGCAGTTCGAAATGCGTAGCATGCATGATGCGTATATTTTAAGTACGGTAAAATAATGTTTGTTCGAAACTCAAGAGGTTTTTGGAGGTTTAATTATACACAGTCAGGTAGAAATTACTTGAATACCATAATACGAAAATTGTGAGGATAGATGGATGTTTGGATGCAAATTTAATTCTAATATATCTATATATCTCATACGTCAGAATATCACATTACAAAATATTTTCTCAATTTTGTGTTGCCATGGGTTGCGCGGACAAACTTCCGTACCTAACTTGCGTTAGTCGGTATGTACTTTGAACCTTTTGACATTGGTCACATAAATTAAAGTTTTTGACATGGCTTGGGATCGTTAGGTGAGGTAACAAACTATGTTTATCCTTACCCCTTACTAACATAAATGTTAAAATGAATTTATTCGTCATAGGTAGCGGCGACAATATGTCAATAAGCGAATCCAACCATTTTATTTTTCAAGGAGTGTTTTGCTAATCGGAAACTGAAAAAAAAAAACATCTAAATCTATCATCAGACTAGTACTGGCTGGTCAAATATGACATACAAACACCCACAACATTTCATTTACCGACGTTCTAGTTTGAAAATGGAAGCTTATTCAAATTTCAAATCGGTTGTCATAGACAATCCATAAATTCTATTCTATTCAGATTAATCATTTATATGCAAACTGTAACATTTAGAGTAACGGGGATATCGATATTGAATGCGGAATCGATAAAGCTGCAGTTATCGATAGAAACTATAACAGTATTCGTAACTATGTGATTGCAATGGAATCCCATGAGAACTGGAACTAAATGCCTATTGCTGTAATTACATTTACTGAATGTCAGAATACTTGCCAAGGGTAATCTAACTAGCTAATCTGTGGTATTGGAATTAAGAATGATATTTTTAATAAATGTTATATGACATGAAAGAAAGTAAATAATACTGTATAGAAATCAATTTGCCAATACACAACTTATGAGTAATACACAGTCATACCTTTTGTTATGTTTTGCGTACACTACATACGTACGACCCGTATACCACATAGTAAATACGAAATCCAGCGGCCTATCCTGACATATTTCTGAATCTGCTTGGCTGCAGATTTCTTCCATTTGGGAACAAATTTATGTAAAAAAAGGGACAAAACTATAATCCGAAGCAATAAATGCAAAAGTATTGTAGTGAAATAATAAATGGGGAAGCAACGAAAAAGTTACGATAAGATAACGGTTTTGGTTACCTCACTCAGATTTTCTAAGTATAAAGGCCTAGTAAATCCTACTAAATTAAAATATGTAGGTATCTGTGTTCCTTAATAATCGAAATAAAGTCACAACAAGCAACAGAAAGTCATAATACACCTTATTATAATTGATTATACAGTCAAAATTAACACTAATTTACATGAAAACATAATTTTGGTCAGTAAGGGCGTGGCAATTGCCGTGATTTAAGTGACCATTTCACATTTACAGCTTTTGTCACGCTTACATTTAATAAATTGAGACATTTCGCCACGTAATACGCAATGTTTTAAATTAAACTTGGTTATTTATTGTGACGTTTTTATGATCATTACTGCTTTAAATGTTATATTTGTTTTGTTGTGTAATCAAGAGCTGATCTCCCCAAATGATACGAATATCCAGAGCACGCTCGGCCTATGTCGTATTTTTATAAAAACAGTGTGTGAACAAATTGAAAAAAACAGAACCTTTATCAAGATTTAATTTGTCGCTTTCAACAAGGTTTCATTTAATTTGATTATGTCACACAGTTGTCTCGGAAAATGAACCAGCCATAAGGCTTCATGCTGTAGAAATCCGTAGCATTATATTATCTACAAAAAAAAACGTGGGAAAACCTCATACATGTTCTGCGGGTGTAAGCGTGATATAAATAGGACCTTCGAAGCTTAAAACTTCTATTTACATTTTTTGTGATATTTGCATTGCATGGCAGAAGCACAAATATAAGCAATAAAAGTTGACAGTATAGAAGAAATATTTTCAAAACCGCTTTCAAAAATATTCATGTTTCAATAGCTAGGCCGTACAGTTTTCGGTACAATCGTGTAAAACTACGTTATCGGCGTTGATCCGCGGATTCAGATGTATGTTGAAACAAAACAGAATCCATCGGGGATCCGTGAACCGTGAAATTGCCAAAAAACTTCCGAAATCCATCACGAATCAAATGACACTTTGCAATTGTAAAGCTAACTGAAGAGCGAATTGGATCGACTGGGAAAACAATTAACGAGAACGGTCGATGCGAAAAATTGGAATAATCAACGGATGCCGTGTTGAATAACGTTCGGAAATTTAATAAATGTAATTTTTCAAAAGCGTCGATCTCTCGTGCCTCTTATGTTTGGCGCTCACAATCGTATAAACGTGCTGCTGACCGACTAACATGTTTAAAATAGCGAAACCGCCAGCCGAAATTCAACAGCGCTTTTGATGTTTTCCTGACGTTTTGCGATTTTAATTTATCATATTTTTAATATCCGTTGGAAACACAGGCAAAGGTGAACGTTACGGTAATTCTACTATTTGTTAACAGTTTGCAAATGCAAATCATTTTATGGCTGTCAATCAAAATTAGTATTTGAAATCTCCTGAAAGGATCGAAGTGGATTTGACCTACTATTAACACCATTAATTATTATACTGCCCTGTATAATTGTGGAAAAGTCAAATAAAATCCGACAAAAAATTCAATACATGTAGGTTTTGTCAAATCAGAAGACTGGACTTGGAACCACAGTATGTTAAGCATATCTATTCTGTGGTCACGTCTAAAGCCTAAGCCATCACTGCTCACATAATAACATCTATAAAATGGCAGGGTCTTTTCACTTTATCAAAAGTGAACCAAAGGCCCAATCGCTTCTAAATCCATTTAATTACACGAAATCGGATATAATTAATTTAAATAACGTTCGCTAGTTCTACAATTATAAAAAAAAAACAAATAAATAATAATATGCATCATATATTTAAATTAGTTATTTCAAAATATAAATTTTAATTACATCCTTTAATCCTCACGTTCAATGAGTCATAAATTAGTTTACGGTCAAATTACCTAATAATTAATTTCCTCTGCCCTACAAAACAATGACGCGCCTTATTAAAACTGCTAATTATCTATCAACTAACTCAACCATGTCTTCCTATTAACATTTTAGAGGACAAAGTTACCGATAGCTTCTCGTTGAAAGCCAGGAAATTGAGCATAACGTACCCATTAATATTTCAACAACTTCCTGGCGATTAACAGTCTTAAATACATGTAGCCGAAATGGACTTTAAACGGAATAGATAGGGTTGAAATTTAGTTGTTATTGTAGGCCTAAAGAGAAAATCCGATGTAAGGATATATAAACAGTTGGTAGGTGTGTGTATATATTATGTGAATACCAAAACGCATCGTCTCGCGCACCCCAAAGTTAAACTGTGGAAATTTTAATACATCCTGTCTGAGGGGGTTCAATTCGTACGCGGCTTACATGGCGCTTTTTTCCGTTCGCTGCTTCCTGTGTTACATTTCACTTTTATTTTTTCTTTTTTAGTGTGGTGTTGGTGAGGCAGTAAAGTGACAAGATTTAAAATTCATATTAAATAAAAAATATTGCCAAGCTAAAGCTGAGTTGTCATATTTTGTGATTTTAGATTAAAAACTAAATAATGTAACTATGCTCGTAGCATTGTGGTACTGAGATGTTCGTTACGAATCGAGGTTAAGCAACACTCGGCAAGATCAGTCCATGATGGGTGACCGCCTGTGGCAATTTCATTCTCGAGCGTCTCCGTGCTTCGGAAGGCACGTAAAGCCGTTGGTCCCGGTTACCACTTAATGTGGTAGTCGTTAAGTCAAGTTGCAAGCCTTATGGGCGACTTGATAAATTCCAACACCAGGATCCGCTTCAAACCCACACGATAAGATAAGATAAGATAAGTACTTACAACAATTGTAAAAATATAACGAAGTAAACACTCCATTCAAAAAAAATCCTTATTGAACCTTCCTTATATCTCCTACATTATGATTGAATTTAAATTAAATATGAATTACCGTATAAATTTGTCATGAGTAGCTGTAAAAGAAAATATTCTTTGTCTAACTACTACACCAATTAAAATATAACTAAATTCTGTTTCATGTTCGCACTGCATTCCCTACGGCTAGTACCGTACAGTTTTATTCTATTACATTGACCTAAGGCTATAAACATTTAACATGATTATGCTCATAATCTAGTCTGTAATCTGCAGTAAACTTTTCTCCTCAACAGTACAACGTCCGATTGTACTTGGGTAGCAGTTCGATGTTCTGCCCCTTGGGGGTTCTACAGGCTCACTTTATAGTTCGACTCGCTCCCTAGGTTATCGGCCGTTGTCTGACATGCTACTCCCTAGTATAACTGCCCCTTGTAGAGATATATTTCATGTATAGCTGTTTTATTCGCAGCAGTGTAAAATGTAATATGTAGAACAGTAGGTTAATTGTTATTTGTCGTATAGAATGCCTCGGTGGGTTAGTGCTGACTCCCTCTGTTCTTCCATTTAAGTTCATCCGTGGGTCGGTAAAAAAGAATGATTAAAAACGTCAGTATCAAATTGGAACCTGGAAATATGTTCGATTAATATCAATAGACTCGCCCGTATTACATGGGAGGGGACCTATAGCTATGTGATACCTACACCTCTGGCTAACCCATCGGTTAAATAGGCATGATGCAATTTAAATGATTCATAATATATATGTCCTGTAAACTATTGAAGTACTGTTTGTAACTTGAATTTACTTAAAATACTAACATTGTGTCTATGGATCATCATTCTGATAATCACACATTCAAAAATATTTCGGAATTTTATAAATATATAATATTTGAATTACATTACAGCCAGTGTAATGTAATTAAAATATTATATGTTTGTGAAGTTCATGTCGTAGATTCCTTTACTAAAAGGCAAAAAATACTTAATTTTTTTTTTACTTTTATTTCTACAAAGGTATTTTCAATTCTACCAGGAGCTAAGGTTTTGTTGCATTTTTTATTTTCACAACATATGAACTGAATCTAAAATTAAAATCTATTTCACTACCCTGTTCACGCGCTCTCGCCAATGTTAGAATTTTCGATGTACTTTGTATATTTTTTTAATAAAAGGGGATCGCTTTGATTCGCCACATGAAACAGAATACATATTTTTGTAATACCAGTGATATTTTTAAACAACCTCCTGTGAATTGCTTAATATTTGCATTGCAAAATATTTGGAAATGCATTCCTGGTGAATGGCGGTGATGAGTTATCTATGTCGTTATTTTTATTAACAATAGGTAAATTCTAATTAAAAAAAAGGTATTTTAAATCTTAGTTGTACTTTTTCTACCACCCTTGTCCATATAAAAAAAAAAAACACATAATATAGCCATTTTTACGTAAGTAATATTTCTTAAAATATTATGTCTGAAATGTATGGTCAAACTATGAGTTTTATGTAGAAAACATACATAGACGAAATAGACCATAACGGTTAGTGATAAATATCCACATACCTTATAAGGAGCCACATTTTATTGCTATATAACGATCATTCCAGATACTTAAAATAGAAATTATAATTATGAATACATCTATTAATTAAATAAGAACATTCTAGAGTCAATAACACCCACTTCTCCATATAAATAATCCATTAAAATCTGCCTACGCGTGCTAATAAAGTCGACTTGTAATATCAAGCGTTAATACTGACTTTATCTTCTAATTGAATATTTATCAATCTGGGAGGCACTTTAAGGATAATCAAAGCAGTAGTTGTAAACAAACGAAGAAAGTTCCCGGGAGCCGTGCAACTACAACAAAGTCAACTACGAGTTGACCCAAGTTTAATTATAAACTGAATGAACAAGTTTTGAGAACAATCACGAACTTAGATCATGCCAATATCGAGCTAAGTGCTTTTTATCGATACATTTTGGTTTCAGTTTTTAATTGCTATTTTACAATAACCCTTTATCATATTTTCGAAGAAATTGTGTTTGTTGTTAAAAAAATGTTTACAACAACAAAAACACCTTCTCCAAATCAGAGGTTCCCAATCTTTTGCATTGTCTCGATGCCCTAGCCTAGCTAGCATTTGCCTAGCAGGGTGTAACTGGCAAATGTCAATTTTAACTACACAGTAAATCTAAATTAAAATTGACCTGTTTAATTAAACTGAGATTTTCAACATAAATAGCTCTGAAATTAAATGGGTCATGGCCTGTCACCAAGATTTTTAATTTAAACGAGGGAGGGTAAAAAGAAACTAATATCCGCACCCTGCCGATTAATCGGAAAATTCGCCATAATCGATCTTTTCTCCGTTCACTGGCTTGCATGTTCCCCTGTGGATGACTGTAATAAATATTCCTGGGGCGATAACACCACAACATAATCAACCACGCTCCACTGGACAATTGCTGAATGATGCTCACATACCTTCGTAAGTGCAGTTTAATATTATATGCAATCAGGAAATTCATAGAATACGTTAAAATTAATATCTATAATTTTGTAAGGCCTAGTTTCGGAATCATCAAATAAAAGTTAGAAAAAGGAACTATGTAACTACATAGTTAAAAAATTGAGATACTGCGTAACTACGCAGTATCTCATTTTTTTAACCGGCGGTGGAGACGACAATGACTTTATTTTCAAATGTTGAACCTGGCCCCCATTTTCACAGTGGTTGGTGAGTTTCATTCACAGATAATTCGAACTCAAGGCTCGCAAAAGTATTTACTACCTTTTCATTGAATTGACAAACAAAATACATCTAAAGACAGCGAGCAACGCTATGGTCTAACTCATAAATTTTATAGCATGGAATAAACAACATTAATTTATTTAAATCTCCCAAAATACCATAACATTTGTGAGAACCCTAAAAGAGATAGTGTCAACGTTTTGAAGTTACAACTCACGTAACTGTTAGTGCAAACGTACTTGCTATTAACACGGTATTGTATTGTGTTGTTTTACGGGGAATCGATGTCGAACTGGTCTCTAAATGTTTTCAAACTATTGGTTCCAGCTTCATTTATAACCTGGCCATTGAATATTTTTTTTAAGTAGTAGAAACAGAATATATAAAAGTAACATAGCATCACGCCGTTTTTTTTTTGACTGGTTTTTATTTTGTTTTTCTGTTGTCCTGTTGGTCTAGTGGTTAGTGACCCGGTCTTTTAAGCCGGAGGTCGTGGTTTCGATTCCCACCCAAATCTTTGTGTGATGAGCATTAAGGTTTGTTCTGTGTCTGGGTGTAATTTTTCTATAATATGTATGTATTTACAAAAAAAATGTATTTAAGTATTATATCAGTTGTTTAGTACCCATAACACAAGCAAATATAATTACTTACTTTGGGACTAGATGGCGCTGTGTGAATGTGGTATAATATTATTATTATTTTCCGAAAGGGTAGGCAGAGGTAGGTATATTAAACCCACATTTCGGTAGTTAAGTGTGGTCCGGTGTATAGGAAAAGAGCCTATCGCCATGGGTTCTTGTTGTTTTTAATATTGAAGGTGCAAGATGAAGTGATGTACCTATCTCCTACTCCTGTTACTACTGCAGCAAAGCTAAAGACACAGCCAGACTGATGCTCACCATAAGTATACGTTAGAAGAGACAGACATAGTCCTTCGACAAGAACCAATCCAAAGTATATGAAAGTCCACATTTTTTATATGAATAATAAATTATCAATTTCTATAGTCACAGAACTTACAGCCACGTTAAATCTAAACCCGCACAATACGTCATTATAATAATTTGATCGAGTATTAATTCATTAACATTATAATTATTCAAATTATAATTCAACAAACCTATTTCCATGTCATTTGTGAATAATGGTTACCAATAGACTGGGTTTGTTATTGAAAATTTGACTCGCAAAGGATTATTGTTAATATTAGTGGTTACGTTTTGACCTAAATCCATTACAATATCCGTAATCTACGTTATTAATAGTATAATAATACATAAACTGGACAATTAACGAGCTAAAAGCGAATATATGCTAATAACTGACATTTGAAGTGCAAATGTTAAATTAAATAATTATTTGATTAGCAACGTGATTTGCTTTTCTAAAGCGATGGCTTTTGATAAAAAGATTAAATAAATAATGTGTGCTTAATTTATTGTAATTTTGATTTGATATTATTATTTTTTTATCGTTACGTTTGTAAAACGTTACCTAAATTTCGAAATATGGTTGGAGATTTTCGAGACTGTTTTGAAGTGTTTGAAAATGACATTACTTACCAAATTTAAATTTTCAAATAATTATCTTAATAAGATAAAGTTCGTTATTTCGTTATTAAAATCTCGAATTTTCAAATATTTGATCGAATGTCGATATTGGGACCTGGGTTCAGTTTAAATGCAAATGCACAGGATTATTAGGTTACTACAAGATATCTACACTGTGTAGATACTACACACCATAGATCTCTAAATCCTACCATGAAATTCCAAATTTTCGCATAAAATCGCACGATATAAAAAATACTTCAATCTTTAATTCACATTTTTGACTATCTTTGCTATCATCTATTATATAAACCAAAGAAATCTCACAGCAAATATTTTTATACTCAGATCAAAGTTAACTTCAATGTAAAACAATATTTGAAGAAGGAACGCAGGCAACCAGCTTGCTATCAGAAAATAAATTTTCCATTTGACATTTAATACGGCGGTACTAACAGCTCAGTATAAATAACGGTGCAAACATAAGATGATTATGTACGAAGCTAGGGACAGATAAAGAAACATTTTTTAACCACCAGCGCCGCAAGCCTTACAAAGCAATTTGCTTGAGTAAACAATCTGTACTTTGCAGGCTGAGGAATACTAAGAACTACTTTCGGAACTTAGTGTAGATGGCGCTCTACTCTATACACATCTATGTCAGTACATAAATGTACAACGGGTGAATTATAACTGCGTAAGAAATAGAACAAAAAGACGTAGGCCTATCTTAGTGTTCGTATTTTTAAAGATGGTTTATCTAGGTGGTTTGGTGCTATTCGATTTTTTTTATTAGATTTGGCATTAACTGATATTTTTTTAATCACACTATATTGTAGGATGACAATGAGACTAGAAATTTATTTGTGTAATGGAGTAGAGTAGTTAATTTCATGTAGAGTGAGAACAATTCACAGAAACGAGTTTCACCTAACTCAGTACATACCATAATAATATATTTGTGAGCTATGAAAATATTAATTGTCGTTACTCAATCTGTATTGTTTATGTTTTATACATTATTTTAACAATATTAGTGATGTTAAAATAACAGGTGCATAGGTTTACTCTCAACTGGCTTTAACTCGATCAACTTTACACATATATAAATAATAAATAAATTGTTTTATTTATGTAAAGAGTACAAATATTATGTTAACAAATTCTTAACGTTATAGGGATATAAGTTATGTGTGACACAATGACTTGTCATTCATGTTCATGTTACCGAAATGAAGTAGATACTCGTATTTGCATTCCTAATCCAAGACAAGCAAATTACACGCTCAATTACATATCTATGACAAAATTCTCACAAAGATGGCGCCACGAACGCGGCCCGACAATCAGTTAACCACTGAACGAGGATACGGGCGGCGGGAACACTCGGAAGATAATCCAATTATCTGCGAGCAAGCTGAACAGGCGGCCAATTAGACACCAAAACTACAAGTACGCATTGCCTTTATTAGTATACTGGTATCTAGCCGATTGCAAAATACACCATGGTTCTTATTTTTTGTTTCTGACTGATTTTTTTTACCATTTTTAAATATCCCAATATTATTCAAAATTAAAATTTAGAATTTAAAATTCGAGTCAATAATATTTATTTCTTTTATAATTGTTAGATATTTTAGGTACAGCATTCAAAATTGGAAATGTATTTAACCTTTTAAGAACCTATTAATACGTGTCCACTCACTTAACCCTTATTTATATTTACTAAAATAAGCGAGGCATTCACATTGCAATAAAATAAATTGAATAAACATTGTGTAGTTATTTTATAAAATAAACAACTCTGAATAATTAAATTCCATTTTCAAAGCAAATATATCTTTAGTATTCTGAAAATAATTAAGGTCCTTTGTTTTATTCAGTTGTGGTTTAACAGGACGCCTAACTAACCACTCTAACCAGCTCCTTGGGATAAGACAAACCTTATTGCAGTAGTAAAACCTACACACAACATGGTAATATAACCTCGGTGTCTTGAGCTAATTACAAGATTAAAAACATAGATCTAGAAGATACAGTTTGCCCTAGGGATAAGTCAGTTCTCACAAAACGACTACGTATCTTTAAAAGCAAGAACGTAGAGGTGGAAAACTCTTAGTTTATAATCCCCGAAGGTTTAAACCATTTAAATTAAACTGAGCTCCGCATGTTTTATTTCAACCAAGTTAAATTGCGAGTGTCTAGTCTTCTTATTATATATCTTCACGCATAATGTTCATGTAGAGAGTAATTACATTGTCTTAATTTTGTTCGTAATTTGAATTTGCTTGGAATATAATGTTGCGTACCAAGATTTAGTAAACAGATATATTAATTATATGCCTATTATTACGCTGGTATGCCAACGTCTAAACAATAGGTACCTAGGATTAGATAAAGCATTAGATTAATTAAATCAGCTCGATTGCAAATATCACTTAGTTGTTTGACTTCTGGCGTTATCGCTATGTCATACCAAAGGCTTGGACTTTTTATATACTATAAAGGAATTATAATATAGTGATTTAAATTTCATAATGTAATCAATTACTTATAATAATACCTACTATATCGTGTACCTACCAGATAATAATAATAAAAATATAATATTCTACCACATTCACACAGCGCAATCTTTTCAAATTGTACTTTGAACATTATTGTTTTAAGTCCATGTACTGTAATCTCTTTTTATAAAATAAATATTATTATTATATATTAATTAAAAAAATCTAGTCCCAAATTAAGCAATTATATTGCTTGTACTATGGATACTAAACAATTAATATACTTCCTACTTAAATACATTTTTTTTGTACACACACATATTATTAAGAGGACAGAGTGCTATGGTGCGTGTTAGGAGAGCCCTACGACTGCAATAGGCTGAAATGATGATGATGATGTTATTATATATGATTATAATATATGATTATAAATAAATTACACCCAGACACAGAACATACCTTCATGCTCATCATACAAAGATTTGTCCTGGGTGGGGATCGAACCTACGACCTCTGGCTTAGCAGTCAGTTAACCATTAGGCCAATAGGCCAGTCAGATAACGATAAGTTATGACGATATTACAAGATAATAAATATTTCAGATAAATAATAGAAATTATTGAAAGAATGTCTTCCATGTGTAATATTTTTTCGAATGCAACCTTTCACTAAAATATTTAACCATAGTAAATGCAATTTTCTACTTTCTGTAAATCAATACATAAGACCATGAAAAGAACCACTAAGAATGATATACTCAGAAGACGACCACTATTATTCTGATAGCTTTTGAGATTCTAAAAATTTTAAAATTACTTGCACAATATTTCACGTAAGAAAACTCTAACATTGAACAAAGAATAGCGTGTTTTAAAGCTAAAATGCAGTCGACCTAAATCCCACACAATGGGCCGATGTGTTTTGGGAACACAATGCGTTGCCGTCACAGACCGCACAGGTACCCGCGTTTCGCCTCGCCATTTTTATGTAAAACTAATCTTTTAAAATATTATTTTTTCTTATATATCACTTATCTGTATAGTATCTTCTAATATGAACAAGTCTTTGCGATGATAAGCTTTTACAAAAAGACTAAACAGGCTACTGAAATCCAAAGAAGCGATGGTAGCCGAAAGAATAAGTGACTCGCTTTCAAATCATGCGGTCCGTGTTCGATCCCGACTGGATGAATGTGGATTTCTTTTTGTCGAATTTATATGACTTGTCACTATGCGAACGCTGAAGGAAAACATGTTGAGGAAACCCACATACCTACGCTAGAAGACATTTTTCGGCACTACAATAGCTAATTAACTGGTCGACGTGGCAAAGAAACCACTCATTGCTGCTAATCCAAAAAATAAAATAATACTACTGAAATCCTATATTCCACTGCAAAATATCAACACCATTCAGATCTTTCGCTAAAAGAAAGTACCTACAGTTGGTATCGGAAATTCTCCGAGGAAACTTGAACAATAAGTACATCGCGTCTTGTACATTCGACCAATCTTAAGTGCAGAGCGTCGTCATGTTCCTACATATAGACGCTCGCATTTGAAATGGGAGTCGCTTTACTATAGTTGAACATGCCGATAAGGGAATTTAATTCCTTTTGTTGTAATCGTTCTAGTTCAACAACGTTCAATTTATACATAGAGGTGGTATAGGTCCGTAAGGTTGTCTTTTTAAAATAACTAGCTTTGTATGCAATTTCGTGCTATGTGTTTATTTTAAGTTTCTTTTTGTCAGTTGAGTATAAACTTGAAATTTTGTACACAGCTTTCAGTAAGGCACACACTAATCAATAAAATTTTAAAATTTCCATGGGTTAGGGATGGGATTTATATTTTAGTAATATGAAGATAAAGTTGCTCTATTAGCCTCCGTAGTTCAGTGATTTGCGACCCTGACTGCTGAGACAGAGGTCGTTGGTTCGATTCCTACCCAGGACGAATCTTTGTGTGATGAGCACAATTATTAGTTCTAGTTAGTTTCTGGATGTAATGTATTTACAAAAAAAGTTATTAAAGATTTATATCAGTTGTCTAGTATCCATATTACAAGCATTAACTTAGTTTGAAACTAGATGGCGCTGTGTGTGAATATCCAAACATTATTATTATAGCCGTAACTATGGTTACTAAAAACGTCAGCATTGGCATGTTCATTGTTCAAATTTGAAATGCGGAATAACGGATGAGGACGCAGAGGGAAAGTAGTATTATAGATCAGAATAAAACATCTGACATACGTAATAACCTAACATAGAATATCAAACCAAACGCTTCACTAGTCTTCGAAGTATAAGATACATACTAATACAGTCACGTAATAATTCACTAGTAACATCATTATTGTCACTAAGCATAAATTCCCGGTTGAATAGTGTGCGTTAATGAAGTTCTCTGTAACAGGCAAAACGTGCTTCGAACTGATAAACTTTGTCGTCTATTAGTAGATATATAGTTAAGATTGTTCTATCTCTATTGATGTATTACGGGTGATATTTCTGTTCATATTATTAAGACAGGTAAACGTCTATTAACTGTCGAATATATTCATCAACATTCTAACGAAATCATGCATTTTCTGTAATGAGACAGATGTTTATCTGAAATCAATGACGTTCTTCTTCATATCAAAGAGGCTTGAGGTAGACTCTAGTGTTGGAATTTATCAAATCACCCAGAAGGCTTCCAACTTGACTTAATTACTACCACATTAAGCGATAAACTGGATCAACGGCTTCACGAGCCTTCCAAAGCGCGAGGACACGCTCGAGAACGAAATTGTCACAGACGGTCACCTGTCATGGACTGACCTTGCTAAATATTGCATCCACGATAATCATAACGATATCTCAGTATCACAATGCTACAGGCGCCTTAACAATGCCGTTTGAAAACTCTGTTGCCTATAAAAACTTTACTCAAGATAATAATTTAAACCTATCTACCGACAGTTTTATACTTAGCATACAGCCACGTGTACCTAATATCGATCGTAAGGGTGGTCCAAGGGCTCTCCACCGTTAGGGTCGGTCATTTGGTCATCAAAAGCACTGTTGTGGACCATAAGTGGTTCCTTTTAATGTACTAATTCAGAAAAAAAACCGGGTCCATTTGTAGGCTTTTCAAAGCAACCATTCTTTTGATCTGCATGAATGTATAATTAGAACTAAGTGGCACTAAGCCCGAGTACAACCTCTCTTTGTTGCCACTTACCGGTTAACTAGTGACCGCTCGCGTACGTACTTGCATTACATACATGTTTAATGCTGTACTGGAAGTGTTGTACAAAGGAATTGTCTTGCAAGTTTAGCTTTATGAACTAATAAAACTGAATATCCGGATCGTTTTAAGCTTATTCTATTGTTATTATACAGAGATGTGTTTGTCTCTTTCTTAAAGCCGTAGAGAAAAAGGATAGATGATTAAATTCAATTTAAGAAATTTTTTTTTTTTTTTTTATACCACGACGGTGGCAAACAGACGTACGGTCCGCCTGATGGTAAGCGGTTACCGTAGTCTATGGGCGCCTGCAACACCAGGGGTATCACGAGCGCGTTGCCGACCCTTAAGAAACCTATTCACTCCTTTTTTGAAGAACCCCATACTGTAGTCCCTTGGGAAAACCTCGTTAGGGAGTTCATTCCACAACCTGATTAAAAAAGAAATTACTACGTAGTACGTCTTAGAAAAGTATGCTGACACCTTGACACTTTTTTATGACGTTCATCAGTAGGCATTATATTACATGATCTAAATGACTTGATTATTGATGACTGATTACTGAATATTTGTACTAGTAAGTTATGGTTTTTGAGGAAAGAACATACATCTGTGCTAGCAATAAAAACTCTGACGCAGATGACTCATGCTTGCAGAAGTAAGCTCTGAATTTTTAGGTGCCTTAGGTTATGATTTTGCCTGAGAAATATGTGGAGGTTTATATTTATACTTTATTGCACAGAAAGATAATACATAAAAAAGCAGGAGGTTTTAGTTTGGTTTCAAGGGTTCTGAGGTAGAAAAGAGAAGAGAACAACTCGGACTGACAGCAAACGTGAATCACGTTCAAATTAAAATTAGAGTGGCACTTAAAGAGAGAAAATAATAACCGTTTTGTTAGTAAAATTATTATTATTACATTTTGATAATAATCATCAAAAAATATTTTGGCAGCTTATTGCCATTTTCATTTTTAAGGATTTACGCGGTGTTTACAAACGTTATTAATGAAATTCTTCACGTTACACATATACGTCAAGTTTATCCCCGTACAGCTGTTATTTATTGCAGATTATTTTGATCGGATTAGTGTCCAAGATACATTAAAATTTGCACTTAAATACCTTGCATATGGCAACTTATTTGTTACCTCCTCATCTCGATAAGTAGGTACATTGAAGGTATTTATATGGTATTTTACACAAGTCAAATAACTATTATTTAAAGGTTCAGTAACCGGGCATATTAAATAATTAAAACAATAACCAACAAGTTAATTCTACTCCCCGTACCAAAATAAACTTCTCTTCCGTAAATTACGTCGGAGCGAATTTTTCACAGCACAATTACCGTAATTGAATATCTCGATACCTGAGCAGCTCCCTTATAAAATTAGTCCATAAATCTTCCCCCCATTGGCTGCGCTCACGACTCTGTAAACTAATCGGTAAATTAAGTAATTACTGTGCCGGTGAAAATCAATGTGTAGGAAATTTAATTTGCCCGCCAGACAGAGGTGATTTTCAATGTAACTCCTGAGGGGGTTCGAGCTTTCATCCGTTTTTCTTTATTAGTCAACAGCCGCATAAATTAATGGGGCTGTTTTATATTAGCCGTAATAAGGGTAGACCGCAAACGATACCCCAAATTGTTAATTTTGAAACTTAGAGTGACTGAACATTAATTTTGTACACTTTTACTGTTATCCTGAAGATTTATCAGATAAAACAGATACTTTCACTTTATATTTATTGGCTTTTTTGGCCGTTTGTAGTTTTATTTTTATAGACACAGATTAATTTTTGACCTCACATACTTTTACAAATAAGTATTTATATTTTTGGTGAGCTTCTTAAAATAAAATATCAAAATTTAGCACTGCAACTTTGAGTAACACTGCCTAATTAAACCAGAAATTCATGTTTACAAATTTTACTAAGTGAAATGTGAATTTAAGCACTAATAATGCACAAGTGAATTCTTCAATCTTATTACCTACTTAGAATGAAACTGTGTGATTCAAAGAAGAAAGAAATGGTACGCGTTCACACGTGGTTATTTTTTAAAAAGCGAAAACTTCATCAACTTTGTTCAGGTGAAATAATGCAAAAAAATCTCTCCATTATTTCCGTATTACCCAGGCTTTTATGTCCACTCTAGTAGAGTTCAGTTGCAAAAAAGCGCACCAGAAAAATTTCATTAGGCCACGACAACACAGAAACAACGATCCTTTGTCCCATATATTGACTGAGATTGATTGTCAGTCGGCATGTGCTAAACGAGTTGCACGACGAAATAAAAGCAAATGTTCGCAACCCCTGTCGACATCCGTCACGAACACGAATCGTTTTATTGAACTTCACTACGACCATATTAACTTTTGGTTACACTGTATTTATTTCTCTCACACGATTCCTCTACACCGCTCCTATATGCCCAATGAGAAAGTTTTAATCTCGTTACGTCGTAACCCCTTCGCCGTATAAAAGAGTTATAATTTAAGTCCGTTGCATTTTCAACTTTGATACCATTATTATAAAATATTGTTTTCATTTACCTTATCTTTTTAGTTCTTTTATCATGCCAGTCATTCTCAAGCATTGAATATCACCAACGGAACATTGTATTTATTTTAAAATTGGTATCATTAGATGCGTTCTTGGCTTACTTCTAAGATAACAAGCATTGTTGAAAGTCTCTCGAGCTTCCGACCCTTTTCTCACTTTGACAAGTCACCCGTAAAGATTGCTTAGATCCCTAGTGACTGGCCCTTAACTTGAAACAGCCTTATCGCCGAGATAGGATTAATTGCGGAAACACCGGGACGATAACGAGCCAGTTATAACTAGCCGAGCTTTGTGAACACCCGTGAGCTTCAGTTGTGTTGTTCCACGATTGTTTCACAGCGGTTTTACGGTATTATAATCCATCTCACGGTTATGAGGACGAATAATTTCAGCTGCCAGCAGATACCGCAGCGTCGACACTAGACATTGTCTCCCCCTTTGTGACTTCATGAACAAAATTGCTTTTTAAAGTTCTAAGCAAACTTTAACTCGTCTGGTCGTCGGCGTACTGATGGTATTCGTGACAGCCATACTTAGTTTAAAGTTTAGATAAAGTAGTGTTGGATTTTCTTCCGAGAGATACTCAACATCTACATCAGCCGGAAAATTGGTATTGTTCCTAATCAATGGAAAACTAGCTCAGGTTTTACATATTCATATAGATTATAATTTTTACCTACTTTTAATGATTTTGGCAGTCTATGTATATAATGTATAATAATAATAAAAATTTCTCACATTCACACAGTGCCATCTAGTCCCAAATTAAGCAATTATATTAAATTTGCTTGACAATAAATTACACCCAGACACAGAACAAACAATCATGCTCATCACACAAAGATTTGTTCTGGGTGGGAATCGAACCCACGACCACCGGCTCAGCAGTCAGGGTCCCTAACGACTAGGCTAACAGGCCAAAGAAATATGTTCTTGTTTCATCCTTTTAGACCCCTTTTTAAAGACATCGGTTATAGTATTTTAAACGATTTTTTTTTGTAAACCCATTAGTTATGAATAATTATTAAAATTATTAGACACACATATAATATATAATATGATTATAACATAAATTTTCTGTCATAGTATTTTCAGAGTAATTAATTTGTCAATTTTGTCTTCCCCAAAGACTAAGCTTGGTGCTTATGTACTCTTACATAGCCTTTATGACATACTAGGGTCTATAACGGTTTCTTAGTTTGTATGAACCCTTTGTTTGCAAACTTCTCTTGTATCAGCCACCCCTTAATAGCCCATTGCTAAAATTGGACTATAAGGCAATGAACCCACAGAGTTTAATGTCGTAGTACAATAATTTGATAGCGTACTTTAGTGTTGAGAAAGGAAGGCCAGTGACCCCAATATCATCTTTGACAAACAATAACATTTCAGTAGTTTCATAGAATACTAATACCCCAAAAAGTTTGTTAAATAAACACAAAAATATAATATACTTTCGAAAATATTGCATCAGCCAACGAAAATAGTTTATAAATAAGTATATTATAAGGTATGTAGTTCGTGTGGTCACGAATTAAGAATACGTAATGTCACTACCCCATTTCAACCCAGTCTTAAAAGGCGACTAAGGGAGCAACCTTAACCTTAACCTAACCGAGAAAAGGAAAATTCAAAACAAAACAAAAAAACATTCCATCCAAATGCTTCGTGGGGACTCGTGATATGAAGTATATATGTAGCAATGAATTTGACTGGCCTGTTGGTCTAGTGGTTAGTGACCCTGACTGCTAAACCGGAGGTCGTGGGTTCGATCCCCACCCAGGACAAATCTTTGTGTGATGAGCATAAAGGTTTGTTCTGTGTCTGGGTGTAATTTATCTATAATATGTATGTATTTACAAAAAAAAAATGTATGTAAGTAGTATATCAGTTGTTTAGTACCCATAACACAAGCAAATGTAATTGCTTATTTTGGGACTAGATGGCGCTGTGTAAATGTGGTAGAATATATATATATTATTAATGATTGGTGAATCATTCACAATAGACTTTACAACACTGAATACAGCACTGAATACCAATATATACGCGTAGACATTCCTATTGAGGTCAGCGAGCTTTTATACGGGGAAGTTACTTCAAAAGCCAGCCTAAGGCATCTTCTACGCTTTCGTTTCTATGTACCTATATAGGTAATTAATAATAATTATAATAATAAATTCTACCACATTCACACAGCGCCATCTAGTCCCAAAGTAAGCAATTATATTTGCTTGTGTTATGGGTACTGAAATGAAATAAAATATCGTTTATTCATCTAGGTTACAAGGTAACACTTATGAAAGTCACAAGAGTGTAACAGGTTATCCGAAAAGTAGTGTCAGCAAATTTGCCTACGACCAGTTCGCTGACGGGGTGGAGCTATGAGAAGAACTGGCAAGAAATTCACGCCACTCTTTTTAAAAAAATGGATAGTTACAATCTTTTGTAAATTACAATTTGGGTAGCGTGTAAAGTGATGCAGGAGAGCACCACACTGTTAGATTAACGAGTTAAAATGAACAACAATGAAACAACTGATATACTACTTAAATACATTTTTTTTTGTAAATATATTATAGATAAATTACACCCAGACACAGAACAAACCTTTTATGCTCCTCACACAAAGATTTGTTCTGGGTGGGAATCGAACCCATGACCTCCGGCTTAGCAGTCAGGGTCACTAACCACTAGACCAACAGGCCAGTCAATTATAAATAAATAATAATATAGCGTGAAATATAAATTACTTTTATATTTCACGCTAACACCTTAGCAAAACAGTATAGATTTATCTAAAGTTTATTAAAACAAACGACCCAAAAGTTAAAACATAAAGCCAGACAAACTAACATTTCATAAAACATAAGTTAATTACCAAACTTTTTATAAATAGACTTTGACATTCTAACTTTTGTCACAAAATAATGTTTGATAACATTGAGATAACATAATTTATTTGACTGTATTATGTTGGTATGAATGAATTCTGCGAGTCACTGTTAACTTTCTAATTAATGAGGAAGGACTCCCTCGGTAATAAACGAATGATATTAACAAGCAGGACCTTATCATGAGTCAGTTATAGCTTCAAAGGGTCGGATCTCTTATGGTTTTATAAACTTGAACCCAATATACTCAGTAGTGACAAAGAATGGAAAATTTTTAATATAAAAAATATTTCAATTCAATTCAATTAATTTAATTGCGAAATATGGGTTACAAATGGTCTTATATTTAATATAAAGGCATCTCCATATTCTACTTTTCAGCATGCAATAAAAATAGTGACAAATCAATAAAAATGTAAATTAAATAATTAAACAAAAATTGTATCTTCTATTTGTTACACAATATTTAATGTAGATATTGTGTGTACACGATATCTAAAATAAGATAAATCGGACCAGTCGTTCCTGAGAATACCACGTTCAACCAAACATACAAACTCTTCAGCTTTATCATATTAGTATAGATGTGTACATACCGTCACGCCTTTTCTCCGAATCGGTAGGCAGAGGTGCATAACAGACACATTTTGCCAGTTTTCGAGGAGAGAGGAATTTCAGAATCTAACTTGTTTTGCAATATCTGCTTCCCGTGAAATAAATAACGGCTAGCTAATCAGTGTCTTTGAAAATGGAATACCAGTGTTTGCCGAGTATACACATTAGGTATTACACATTAGGCTGTATTTTATAATATATATCTGAAGTGCAGCTGCAATACCAAAAGCATTCCCATCCTTTTATAAACCACATACATTCGAATTTAAAATTTTTCATTGTAAATATACTACGTAATTTTCTCTTGACGCATTGAAGTTACAGAAATGAACCAAGCGGCCAATATGCCTACCTTTATAAACATATCAATCCGTATTAGAATTCGTTGATGAAAATAAATTATGTAAGTGATTTTATAGATAACTAGAAAACGCGCGGGGCTTCGCTCCCGTCGTTCTTTATTGGCCACTGCTCAGCTCCTATTGCTCGTAGCGTGATTTTATATACCTTATAACGTTCCTCGATAATTGGGCTATCCAACACTAAAATATTTTTTCAAATCGGACCACTAGTTCCTGAGATCCTAGCGTTCAAACAAACAAACTCTACTGCTTTATAATATTAGTATAGATTGAACACCCAATCTATTTTGCTGACGCATTATTACGCTAACGTGACGATGATGCTATTAAAGTTTCCACCGCTAATAGATGCGTTTATAAATTTATTATGGTCCGACAACTGTTATATTCAATCTATAAGTTCATTAAATAGCTATTTTACCTCACTGTGAATTTATTAGTGATTTTCATATCGCTGTAACTATAATATACTTTTTATGTATCGATCGTAATGTTTACCAAAGTTCTTACCTGTCTTAAGCGATAATGGCTGAATGGATAAGGAACCGACGTGCAAATTACGCGGTCTGAGTTCGATCCCGAGTGGCAATACCAATGTGGATTCCACTTTGTGGAATTTATATGTACTAGTCAAGTGACTTACCATCTGCTAACGGTGAAGGAAAACATCGTGAGGAAACCCACATACCCTAGAAGAAATTTTATGAGTATGTCTGATCCACCAACCCGCACTAGGCCAGCGTGAGTAGATTATGGCCTAAAAACCCTCTCAGCTCTCTAGTTAGAGGAGAGGAGACCCGAGCCCAGCAGTGGGACTTAATGGGTTGCTGATTACCTGTCTGTAACATGTTAGCAGTAATTTATGGACGTGTTATTTTTATTTAAAAAAGACAAAGCCCGCACTTGAAATATAGCTTTATTTATGCGAGGGGCTTTACAAACATGCAATTACGGACACGAAGTACACGCAGACTCGAAAAAATATCTACGAATCACATAAATATTTGTCTCGTGTGGGAATCGAACCCACGTCACCCGGCATGGTCATGATAATTGCGAGGCGACAACAGAAACCGCTACCCCAACGTGAAAGCTGTAGTTAGTATTGACAATATTATGTTAAAAGCACGAACGATGTTCCCATAGTTGATAAATTTCGATGTACACGATGCCCTAAAAGAAAAAACTCACTTTATTTTAAAAGAAAAAGAAAAGAAAAACAGACAAAACGAAAACGCGGCTATGTGCTAAACATAGTCTGAAAGTCTAAGCCAGTCTTATTAAAAAAGAAAATCTCTGCGCATGATAATCTTCCTTGCTAGTCGGAGAATTTAAATTATTATCACCCACTCGTATTAACAAAGCCACCTTGTTTACCCCAGCAAAATTGTCTCTGGAAAATTATAATAACATGCATGTACTAGCCAGCTTGCATTCTCTAGTCTCAGAGCCACAGTCAACCGCATGTAAACAACCCTCTATAAGGGTGGTTTTGTTCAACAGCATTAAAGAGAGCTTGTTAGATTATTTCTGAACTGTGAGAATAGATTTGGAATATTTGTTTAGGACTATCTTTAATAAACTTCTAGTAATAGTTCGCATGATAGTTTTATTTTGAAACCGATAGATACAAGTGCCCTCAAGAGTATTGAACAATTTCCATACAGCCACCACTAATTAACTGTGATGAACATAGCATCACGTCTTTTCCTCAAAGGGGTAGGCAGAGGTGTTTCACCCACATTACGCCAGCTATTTTTGGTCCCATGAAATAGGAACAAGCCTATTGTCAACTGTGATGAACTCTTGTTAAAAACCGAGCTATGATACTGAAGAATTCCGAATGAATTTTGGAAATCCAGTTCATTTACAGCAATTTGATTGCAAAATGTTATTATTTTAAGCGGCAATCATGTTAATTTTAGAAAAGCCTATTAATATGTCGTTTATACAGGTACACACAACATATTTATGTATATTGAAAATAAAATGTACCCGAATTAGGAATTCTTGAAAAAATGTTGCTGAAATTTTTTCCACATAAACGACAATGTAATTTAAAAATTGCTTTTACTAGAACTATTCCAAAACGTAATGAAAGCAAACAGAACACGCTCACAAATTATAACTGGTTTTCAAGAATGCCTTTCTAACCCAACAGTGTGGCATTTCCAACGAAATTAACCCTGCAACACACCACGGCCGCCATTAACACACCGCAGTTTAGGGTTATGTGCCAAAACTACACCCATATGATACAACACATGAACAAACGTATGGAATTAAAATTCAGTGATGTGACAATGTTATGCTTTGCTATGGTTATGTTCATGATTAGGGTACAATGAGAATGCGTGTGTGTATTAAGCTTAATTTAAGACCTTTTTAGTGTCAGCAACGAGTTAAGTAGACAAAATAATAATCTTTGTATATCTTGTCTTTGTACTGAAATAGTGCGTAAGTTTGTTATTTTCTGCAATTAATTGTTTTATTATGTTATCAAAACTAACGTGAGATGTAGACATATTTTCAATGTTCCTTACGGAACTGAAATCTGGTCGGCGGTCCCGACTTCCTTACGTGAGTGACCCTTAATATAATATTAAAAATAAAATGCCAAAAATGGAACTGCATTTAAAAATCCTGCATTAAAACCAAAAAGTCTCCATTCAAATATTACAAAATTATTCTCCTCATTAATTATACGAGCTCGTTCTGCACGGACAATTTATTACAACGCAGAGCTAAATACACTGCGTTTAGCGAAATCCTATTTCGGCAGTCTCGGAAATGACGGGGAGAATTTGCATGGCTGATTGCCGTCCGTTGCTCAATCAAGGATATTTAACAAAATTAACTAATTGAGTGAACGTTCCACCAGCGGTCCCCTCGCTCCAACTTGTCGACGCTAAATTGACTAGACAACAGAAAAGCAACGTATCGAGGAAACCTAATAAGCGATAATAAGATGATGTTGCGGTACCGACGGTGAACGCTCGTTTTATTAAACGTTTCAAGAAAACAATGTTCTTGTTGTGTTTTGTTTGAGATTTTATGGTTTAGCAAATTATCGTGAATTTATCCGCGTGGGTTTCCCAAAATGACAACGCTTTCAAATTCTTTTATTAATCATATTCATCATCTTAACTGTAGACGTCGATCTCTCAACATTTTGTGGAATATACGAGTAGATGTAAAATGGAAAGCCGTTTTCTCCACAAAAGGCTTGGGCCACAACCGTGTATCCAGCAGTTCCCGGCGGTTTTAATTTTCTCATCATTTTGTACACGTATTCACTAAGTGGAGAAGTGTCCCACACTACTTCTTGCTAATGCAAGAAGAATGGAGACCACGTAGTCGTGGTCCCCATTCTTCTTTATCTTCTCTAATAAGACGTTTCTCAATGAACCGGTAACCTTTGAAGATCTTATAACTTAAATTTATGTTACTCCTGCACGTAAAAACTAGTAACTTGATTTAAAATTCTACAGCACTGCATAAGCATCAAAATAACACTCAAACTATAATTTACGCTAACAATTGGTTTGCTTGAGTCCAAAAGCTAAAAGAAATTGGTACCAGTAAAAAAGCAAGATATACGTCAAATAAAATTTAAAATTAATTCTATTGAAGATGGATTACATCAATTTACGATTTAGTTTTGTTATAGCCGAGTAATAAACTGTAGGCTAACTGATTAATTAAACCAACTATATTGATCACATACTATAAGAACAGTGTAGCCAAGGCAGCCATCACTCTCAGTCGAGTCTAAACCTAAATTCTATTTCTAAGACAAGTTCTAGTAACTGTTGTGAAACAAATCTCTGTGTTTAATGTTTAATTCGTATCTTTATTTTTATTATTATTACGTTTTGGATTACAAAGCCTATTAATTACTCTCCTCCACTCTGGAGTTGTTCAAAACAAACTCTAATTAGGTGATTGAGTTACAAATTTGTTTTACTCACGAAAGTTTCTAACATTATGTCAAGGCTATTGTTATAAAAGAACCTTATATTGTTATTTCAACATTGTTTTATATAGCTGATACTTTAATCCCTTTAAAATGTGTCAAACATGATCATGCTAACTAAAATGAAAAAAAAATCCTACCGATTCAAAATTTACTAACAAAATAACCTAGTAAGACCCAAGCCAAAAAACATATATATTTAATTAATACCTATTGTCCACATTTGATGACATATTCCCAATACCAGCTGGAGCCCAGAACAACAAAGTTAAATAAGATGAAATAAAAATATATGACAGGTGTATCCAAGCGAAGCCTGTTGAAGGAACGTATTTGTCTTAGTTCACTCAATTCAGAAGCGAAAACAGGGATTGATCCACAAAATAATCCAAAATAAATCCAGAAGAATGACTGGTATAGCAATAGAAATGGATTTAAGTTTTTTTCACCTAAAGCATTGGTTTATAACCTTCTAGCAGTGAGGGATCATTTGACTAATACACTGTTATGTCATGGACCACTAAAATGTTCAACTGGTGACGGGCTCCAAAAGTCTTCAAAAAATCCCAGAGGCCCAGTCTACGTGTTCGCTTCACAGACCAATTTTACTATCCTCAGAGACCACCAGTGATCCGCGGAACATAGAACATAGGTTAAGAACCACTGACCTAAATGAATGGACTGGTGGTCCCTGAGGGTAAAAAATTACCTGGAGCTAGATTGATACTAAATATAGCATTCGTAGCACTTATTCGTTGGCACACCGAGTTGTGGTTGAATATCAATAAAACCACAACAACAATTTCACTTTGTGATATATATTTTGTACTAGCCACAACAAATTGTGGTGTGGCATTTGGTTAATTAGCATTTTAACTTTTAGGCTTTTTAATATACCTACATACTAACTAGGTAAGTGCTAACCGCCGTCCATGAACAACATGGCTGTGTTCTTCACCATAGACAGACTGAAAATTTCTCTTACTGTGGCTCGTGGTTTTTGTTTTCATTTCGAGCCAATACCCAAAACTTGGTTCCAATATTGCCTTATTTACTTAGAACGTATGCATAAAAACGCCTACAACACATTCTACAAGCCGCAAACTTTGTAACCATGTCCTATTACAACAAAAGTCTAAGTTACCACAAGCACTTTGCTCTAAAATGTAAGTTATTCATCATTTCGGGCTTTGTTGACATAAAACGTTTAATCCCCACCGGTTAAGAACAGGTTATTAAGTACTAAACCGTAAGTAAAGGCGTTTGAGCCCCCATCATCGAGGCATTATGTAACTTGACTAATTTCGAAATTAATTCAAAGCCACCCAACTTCACCACAACTATATGCCAAAGTTGCCTGAGGCCGACTAGGTTAATAATATAAAGAGAATGATTTAACAAAATGTATACTTTACTAAATAGTTATGATGTTGATTCACTATATTATATTTATAAATCTACAATATTTGATTACCAACAGCCTACAGTTATCTAGTAATTAATTGTAATCTTTGTTTAACTTACATAGGCAATTATCTCGCTATCCCTATTTTTTTCGTGGGCAATGATAGTATGAAATCGTCATTTACTAGATAGTGCATATCAATTGAAAACAAATTATAACTTAATAGATTTTTTCCTAAAACTGTTATCAATAATTACTTTAAAGCAGGATCGCCATTTTTGAGGTAATAAAGTAAGCTTTTCAATATATTTTACATAATTATTTATTTATTGGGCTGCCGCATCCCCTCCGGTATGTCGTCAAAGCATCGTTGATCTATGTAATATAGATCAAAGCTCATAGATCTATTATCATTATTGCTAACGTAAATAAGTCCATCGGACCGACTGGCCAATATGGTAAGAAATGAAGTTTAAGTCTTCAATAATAATCTTAATTTCTTACCACATCTGCTAAATGTTATTTACGGTAGAAACTCAATGATAATAATTATTATAATTAATAGATATATGAAACGACCCACCATAAAATTAGTAAAGTTAGGGCGTAGGGCTTGGTTTCACCTGGGATCTGATAACTTTGTTATAGAGAAAACATTTTGAGCTTTAGAGTCTTGGCCACCATTTTTTTTTTGGTCATGAATGTACCTGTATGAGAATATTCTCATACATATTGTTACATTCTTATCTCAAAAAAAAGAGGCGCCGAAATATATAACAGTTTAATGTCACTAGCACAAAGATTAGTTTCAAACAAACTCTTCAAAATCGTGAATTCAATAACAGGAAAGTTTCAATAAAAATCAACAAAAGCTCGAATTGTAAAGAACAATCTCGAAACTAAAATGAACAATTTCTAGATAACTTTTGTTACCAATGTGGATACCCAGTGCAGGAAACAATTTTATTTGTTCCTGCTAGCGATGCGCTGACATTTTTCTTTCTTCTCTTTCTATTTGGTGCGTTTCGCATGTGTTGCGTGTTTTGTTGACGACATTGAATGAATACTTTCTTTAGTTCATTTTGGTTCAGTTTAGATTAATGTGGCCAGACTTGAACTACAATGGACGGTAGAGATGTTGAAGAGAAATATGTTGTTGATTCAACACAGTATAAAGTTGTGAGTGAAAACTGTTTGTAACAGCTTTATTTGGAGTAAACTGAGATGATTTAACAGGAATAGAAATGTGATATAAGACTTTCGGGTAGTTCTAGATAATGCTTTTATTTAGTGGAATGACTTTCGCTGAGCTATTTAGTATGAAGGATTCAGATGTTTTGATTGCTCTTTATATTTCTTTCAACGAAATTGTTTAGACGAAATTATCTGTAATTATTTTAATTTTTCGTTCAAAATTCTTGATTGTCATAAAAAAAGAACCTTGGATTTGTACTCCTAAAGAAATATAACATTTGGCTAATTTAAAATTAGAACTAGTATAAATACACAATTTTGCCTAACTACGAGTATAATACAAACTATCGTAAAATAAAAATAAAAAACCAATATATTTTGACTTCTTCTTGATGATATTAAGTACATAATATAGACTACTATGTATACTTAGACTGGCCTGTTGGTCTAGTGGTTAGTGACCCTGACTGCTACGCCGGAGGTCGTGGGTTCGATCCCCACCCAGGACAAATCTTTGTGTGATGAGCATAAAGATGTTTTCTGTGTCTGGGTGTAATTTATCTATATTAAGTATGTATTTACAAAAAATAAAAATATTTAAGTAATATATCAGTTGTTTAGTACCCATAGCACAAGCAAATATAATTGCTTAATTTGGGGCTAGATGGCGCTGTGTGAATGTGGTAGAATATTATTATTATTACATATTTCTCAACGTAATCTCAACCAAAAAATAAGTGAAATAATATAATTTAAACGTTGGTTAAGGACACTCGTCAAAGCAAATCTGTTGAATGGGAATAATGGAGAATACTTGACGGCCCATAGCCGGGGAAAGGAGTGCTTATTTCTGTTTTTATATTTCATTATTGGCCCTCTCATCTCATATTGCACTCCATTCGGATTCATAGAGGCCGCCATAAAAGATTGAAACGTGAGAGGGGCATTTGAATGGCGTAATTGCAAGTGCACTTTTTTTTTAATTCAATTCCTGTCGGCTACGGCAAAGCTGGAATGCACTTCATTGATATCGCTTTAAAGTAATGAGTTTTTTGTAAAGCTTTTGTTTGTTTGGGACAAATTGTGGTTATGCATTTATAAGAGAAAGTTTTGACGAATATTTCCTTGCGTAAATGTGCGTTTTAGAATTTTTGTTATACACTTTGTTATTTTTTCATGTGTTTGTAGTCTTGGACTATTAATATATCTCTTATTTTACTTTCTGTAAAGAACTGGATTACTTTTAAACGTAAATTTTTTCTACAGTCCGAATTTATTACGCCTTTTAATCTTCATTCACTTATTTTACCACATACTGCGTTCTATATTTACTCTCACTTATATTAAAATTGTTAAAACAAACTAAATATCTCACAGAAATAGCAATTATTTTATTGCCACAATTAAGTATCAAAACAGTATTACTCTGTGAGGTTTTTTTACAGGAGATGACGGAGAAAATGAGCAATTACACGACGGCGGTGGCTCGACTTAAACGCCTAATGAAATTTAGAGTATGCCGAATGGAAACTGGCAACCGTGGAGAGGACTTTAACTCTAGAAATGTTCTACTTACCGTCTTAATGTTGTTTTAAACGACTGAATACTTGTTCTGTGTTGTAAAATATTGGAGATAACCTTAATTGTCCTTAATTTAAAATCACCTTCGGATAAATCCGACAATATGTTCGTGTCTGTTTCGCCAGAGAGCTGAGCTGCCTCAGTGGCGCAGCGGGAAGTGTATACGACTGCTGTGCAAGAGGTCCCGGGTTCGATTCCCGGGTCGGGTGAAAATGGTATTGGACTTTTCTAACATGAAATTCCAGTATTGAAATTTTCCCGGAGTTTGGTAAACAAATGATCCCGGTAGATGACAATAGGCTCGCCCCCTATTTCATGGGACCAAACATAGCTGGCGAAATGTGGGTGTGAAACACCTCTGCCTACCCCTTCAGGGAAAAAGGTGTGACCTATGAGCTATGTTATGTTTCGCCAGAATCATATATTTAAGCTCAATACAACGCCCCCACCCGTTTGATCTGCTTTGTTATTTAATTACAAGTTTAATAATCATTTACAAATTATAAGACTTTAACTGATATTGTCTGGTGGTTAATAGGTTAAAACACGGTAAGTGTCTCAAAGTAAATAGAAAAGCATTTATTTATCTAGGTTCATCTATTTAGTAAATTAAAAGTAGTAATAAATAAGTAACATAAGTTTGTGTATTTTTATATTATGTTGTTAAATTTATTATTGAGGAAATTATGTAAATATGTTAATTGTAAAAATACTGTATATTATAACGATACCTAACTCCCAACAACAGAGATTTATTACGAAGGCCCCATTATACATAAATTGTATTTAATACTGAGAGCTGTATCCTCGCTCACGGTACATGTTCTAAACAGGTAACAAATTTTAATTATTTCTTCAATCTGAGTTTCAAACTAATTCATCACAAGAATGCTACTCAAAATTGGTTCTAAGTAATTTTGTGGGAAGTTCATCCGTCCAGTTTGGAGCAGTACAGCGGATTGTTTCTAAACGTCGATAAAATATTATTTCGTTTTGAATTGTATTGTCTTAGGTATTAATAAATTGTAACTTGTTCACTTCCTCACCATCCAACGTCTCCACATCTTCATACCAACAGCTACCAACTCTAGAATTCAGGAGCACGGAAAATTATCCTCAAATACAATTAAACTGTAAAGCAATTTATTTTAATTTTAATCCGCGTCTACCCGCGTTCCTTCGACGAGGCTTTGGCCCTTAATAACCGCTGTTAATATTCACAACTTCAACTTACATATTCTTATAAGCCTCTTTACTCAATAGAACATTCGAGATCATTATTTAGGAAAAATATTACCAATAAAGTTATCGGATAAGTCTCATCGCGTTGACGTACCCGCATAATTCAAATTATGTTAATGTGAATATTAATTTTGTCCGAACGTATTTAAT
Source organism: Laspeyria flexula (assembly GCA_905147015.1). NCBI lineage: Eukaryota > Metazoa > Arthropoda > Insecta > Lepidoptera > Erebidae > Laspeyria > Laspeyria flexula. Next base: position 8,751,136 of record LR989963.1, read on the forward strand.
TAATATTTCAATGCTTACAAATATTATATGACGAATCGATTCACAAATGAATTTAGCGTTCCCTCAGCTGTTGGTTTGGTCATCAATCATAGCCTATTACGAATGGTCGTACAGATTCTGTTCATATTTGCTCTAAACGATGCCACAGAGTAAATTTTGCGCGAACAAATACTTGACTCACTGCATATTTCTACTATTGAATATTCGAATTATTATCATCGTTTATGTTTCTCGATATTGATGTTGATGAAGTGTGTACGCATTCTGACACAGTTTGCTACAATTGGCAGTAGCTGCTCAACAGAGAGAGGGTAATATTTAACTACTCTCTCAATATTGAGGGTGAAATGCATCTTTATATTTCAAAAGTAATTTACGATCTTTGCTGTAAGAATTTTAGAAGCAGAATAACGGTTATTAATTTCCAGTTTTTGTGACCAGAATATAATTGTAACTACTAATATTTTGTTCCAAGCTGGACCTTGAAAATGCCACAATGTTTTGATTTTCTATTTTATCACTTTTCAATGGAAATATAACTGCTAGATGTAAATTGTAATATGGTTTTAGACCCACTAGGTCTGATAAGTATGTTATCTAAATAAAGTTTGTGTCTAATATAAAAATGAGTTGCCTGAGTTTTAAGCAAGTTCTCCTCACGGTTCTACTTTCTCAGCGAACTTGTCGTAGGTATACTGCTATTTTTTCGGATTAAATGTCATATTCTTAGTTACTGTTTATGACTTTCATAAGACTTACTTTATAACATAAATTTAATTAAAAAAAATAATTTATTAATGCGTTTTAATTTATATATATAATAATTATTGTGATATTTTACTCAAACATATTATGCTTCATATTATCTGCCGTAGGAATAGTTTAACTTTTTGCGTCGTACTCATTAATTAAGCTGACTTAACTTCCAAGTTAATTTTTTTTCATTTACCATATTTCTACAACAACTTAGTAGTTGGCTAGATAAACTTAATTACAAAATCAGTGATATTATTGACAAAAAATCGTCAGACGATGTTTTTTCATCGTTGCTAAACAAACATATTCATTGAGCAATTGTTATCCTTCATAAATAATATATTTTTTTAACAGAACAAAATGCAGAGCAGCGATGTTGTATTATCCGCAAGGAATTTCATTACGATGACAATGTTGGCAAGTTCAATTTTCTTGCGAGATAACGAGCGTAGCTGAGATTGTTTCAAGCTTCTAACTTGAGGGCACTTTGACCCATGGCCCGTGAACATCGTGAACATTCTCATTAGACGTCCACAAAAGAATACTGTTTTATTTAAAAGAGAACTTAAAGGAAATAAAAATACAAGTGAATATTTAAATGGTTCAGATTAAAAGCATTACGTGCGGTACCAGCCATGTTTGTGGTCCCTTTAAACACAAATCTCTGTCGAAATTATTTCTGAGGCAAAACAATTTTAAAATTGCTATCACTTAAGTTTTTGTACTTACTTGAATTTAATGTTTGTTTAGAATTTTATTGTCTTTGCTACACGTTATCATGAAATACGTTGTTTATCAAAATAATGACGACATTCATTCGCAATTTTTGCTCTCGGGATCGTAATGAGACTAAATGCCAATTACACTTGAAATGTTTCTAACGTTTATTAAGAAATTTTTCCTTTCTCTTTGGCAATCAGACATTAAATATTGTTTTGGATGAGCAGGTGTGCTGCATAGAAAATTATTTGAAAGTCTTGTATAATAAAGATTTATCTCAAAAACAATAATAGTCTTCTTTCTAAAAAAACATCTTGTTTTGAGTTGTTTTTACATTATTTTTATACTATGGTGACAAAAAAACTTACGGCCCGCCTTCGCTTCATATAACATCGATAAAATTTGTGTAATTGATTTTAATTAAAAAAAAACATTTGTTGAATATGCAATTTTATAAATTAATTGTATAAATTTCAAGTTAAAATATATGGCTACGAAATAACATTTCACATAGAAGCATTAACGCAACCATTTATCACAATTACAGCAAATATTATACAACAACTTAACATATTAGGCCGTCTACACATTAACACAAACAAGGACGGCCGGGAATGCCATGCCGTTCCATTATAATTGCATTAATTCCACGGCAAACTAATTACAATAGCTGTTAAATCATTGTTCACGCAAATTGCTCTGACCACACAAATCGCTTTAAGTTACTGAGGAGTATTTGACCATGTGATATCACATCACTAGTAGGTATAGTTCTAATCCGATTTAAAACAATGAGGCTGTGATATTATTATCTTCTCTCTGCCCTTTATTCATGCATGAATGCAATGACGTCATGTTTATAAAAGGGATTAATGCATTGCACTAAACACTCTAAACAGTGTTATCTGTTAAGATTTTTCGTGATTTTGAAGCCGATATATTAATATATATCCTCTCAGAAATCCATAATTGTATGGTACCACAAAGATGTCTTACAAAGACACAACGCCAACCTACGTAGTCAACTTGCATTAGTTACAGAAGTTAGTTAAAAAAATGTCGTGGCTATGAATTGCCAGAGAACAAATTTTTAATGCGCCTCAAAACAAATTGTTAATAAAACAACATTTTTGAAAACAAATTTTATTGTATCATCATCTATCATCATTTGTATATGAATGCAAAGTTTGAGTTCAATTGCAAACTGGGAAGTGCGTCAAATTCAGCTTGCAAGATTTGCATAAGACGCACTATGCGGAAAAACATAATAATCAAAAAGAATCCAATGAATCGTGCACTTTATCAGTGTAAATACTATAAACTTGGTTTCATTAAAACTTTCTTAAAGCACCAACACTTGTAACAAGTAAATTGCATGTTTACTTACTCGGTAGCCTAACCAGTTGATGCTTGTTATCAAGTGTATATAAATAGCTAATGCACGAATGTAAATCATGAACTTACTTACGTATTGTCCAGAAGACCAATATTGGAAAAGCACTCAACTATGCGCTAACGAGATGCGAGTCTAATGAACTTGAAATCCTCCGCTTCCATTTTGTATAATGGACATAAACATGAAGCTATGAATGACTAAACGAATAGACAGACTGATATATTTAAAAAAGTAGAGCTGTTTACCATTATTGTCCCACTGCTGGGCTCGGGTCTCATCTACTCTATCTAGAGAGCTGAGAGTCTTTAGGCCTTAATCCACACACGCTGGCCTAGTACGGGTTGGTTTATCAGACATACACTTAGAATTTATTCTAGGGTATGTGGGTTTCCTCACGATATTTTCCTTCACCGTTAACAGATCAGTGAAATCCACATTGGTACTGCCGGTCGAAATCGAACTTGGACTGCTTGATTTGCATGCCGTTCACTTATCCATTCGGATACCAACGCTTTATACCATTGCTTTTGCTCCTTAATAATGGAAAAGTTTCGTTGACAAGGTCTTAGTGTATTTTACGTGTAATTTTTTCGGCTACTACGTACGTACTTTATTGCTGATGTAAAAATTATAAAATATTTTATACGTTGTACATTATAATGTATTGATTGTACTTGAAACAAACAAAACCCTGGTGTTCATCAGTTTTAAGTTATTTTTGAATTTACAAAAGTTTTATTCGCCACCTTAAAGATATCATAAAGCAATAATCTAGATGAATTTTATGACACCAGAAATTTATTTCCAAAGGAAATGAGGCATTATCTTGAGTGCTACTATAAAACCATTGGTCTGTAATAGTGGGTGATTGCGCTCGTTCAAATACAATGCACGGTCGTTAAATAAATAAAAATACTATTTATTGAGCTAAATTATACTACTAAATTATATAATCGGCTAATTATAAGCTTTAAAAGTTTATTTTAAAGTGCAGGAAGCAATATTTACTCGTAAATCCCTTTTATTACTTATTTATGTTGGTAAGTAATTAAACGTTTTTATTGCAAAAATAAATTAATTATACGCTGGCCTGTCATTATGCTGCCTGGCAACTGGATTAAACAAGAGACTGTCTAGACCATCAATGGGTTGATTTCGATATCGTTATCAAAATTCTGAAAATAACATTTGTTAAAATGACATACGACTAAACGACGACATAAAGAGAAAACACACCTAATCAAATTTAAATTTCCAACATTTGACAACGATGATTAATTAATCGAATAAATGATTGTCGAGATTGCGTGTAAGATACCTGACATATAGACAGACGAGCTGTCGTCTGCGATTCCATCTTCATTGAATTTGTTTCCTACGACCGTAGCAATTTTTTAAAGAATCGTCGTCGTATTTAATTGATTGTTTTTAAACCTAGCAGTTTCTGATCGGGTATGATTAGTCAGTCACAGAAAATTAGTTTTTATTTGTATATCGACAAAGCACAAATATGCATAATGTTTTCACCTCCAATTCTTCCTAACTCACCGGCCTGTTTCATCAATTGTGATGACGCGTTCCGATGTGCTTTTCGTACAACGTAAGCCCCGCAATGCGTTTGCGGGGACGAGTCGATGTTTGTAAGCAGGATTATATGGTTAAAATGTCCGATGGTCAATCGCGTATTGAACGACCGTTGATATTTTGTGATGCGTAATTTTTGTTTACAATTATTTATTGGTGAAATATATTAAATCTTTGTGGTGTTTGTCCAGTTTGATGTGCGTTGCTCCTTAAATGAAGACAGCAGGAGAAAAGAAAGGTAGCAAGATCGTGAGACAATTTCAAAATCATTTAAGTCTCTCAGATGATTCTGAAATCAAATTTTTGTCTGCGACAGTATTTTTAAACACAACAAAATCAACTAACCCAAATGTCGAAATTCTGAGTAGGTCCTCAGGTGATATTATAGTTCCAAATTCATTCAAATTCAAAGTCTAAATTGTAAATAAATCAGATCCAGCGCTTGTATGCCTCAGGCTAGTAATCTATTAGCTAACGTACATATTGATTCCCGCTGAAATCAGTGAATGTTGAAATCATGACCTAAATACACAATGCTAGATACTATTAATTCAATTAATGTTCTCTTACGCCATAGTATTAAATTACCTTTTGGTTTCAAGTTCATAAAACTAACAAAGCAAATCCTTTTGCGTATAATAATATAAAGAATTATTTAGTTTTTTCTATGATTTTATAAATTATAATACCTATTATATAATAATTACAAAGAGATTATCTTCGTTAAAATAATACAGTCCCCTGCTGGGCATAGATTTCATCTTGTTATACTAATAGACGTCTAATTTCGTAAAGCCTTTTTTTGATCCAAAATTAAAAGGCATAAATCAGTTCTTCTGTTTTCTTTCAGCGTCAGTCCTTTTTTGATTTAGCTAGTTATTCTCGTCTCCTATCTATGCAGATCTGCTCTGACAATTAAGCTATAAAGTAGTTATTTATTATCAGCAATAATTAAAATATTTGCACAATCTTCAACAAGTTCTATTATAAACTTTGAGGTTTATTACACAAAGATTTAGGTACACAAATTAATACTTGTAGTTGACCTTAAGACGTTGTCAGAACTTCGTATAATACGTAGTGTGGCAGGCATCCACACCTTTACACTCAAACTTAAGTTTATAACAGAGGACAGCTGTATGCATTATTCCGACAACTTTATTAGTACAAAGAGAATGCTCGACAACTTAGAAACAGGACCCTACTAATCATATTAACTATTCTATAGTTACAAGGTAACTAAACGAAGAACGCTTCATCTCATCGCCTTATATATTTGTCTCACTCTTATCCTATACAGTATTTATCTGACCTCTCCCTCGCACATGAGTTGAAGATTCACTGGTCTTCATTCATTTGTATGTTATACTGAAACTAGCTAAATGACTAAGCAACTGGCTTTTAGCTTCGCAAACGTACGTCCACTATTCCGACCCTCAGCTGCAAGCTTTTAGCTTGATTATGCATTATAGATCACGCGGGCTGCTCATAAATTGTACTGTAATGGACGAAAAGTGTTGTTTGGGGTTAAAAATAAAACATTTCCGTAAAATTCTGCCTCAGTAGCGTAGCGAGTGTCTAGCTCTGCGGCGTAGAGGTCTTGCATTTGAATCCCAGGTCTGACAGAAATAGCATTGGGTTTTCTGTAGTGAATTTCTCAATATCGACCTGGAGTTTGGAAATTGTACTCGGTTAATAGTAATAAGCCCCCTGTTACATGGGACTTATCATAATATAACATAGCATCACGCCTTTTTACTGAAGGGGTAGGCAGAGGTGTTTCACACTCACATTTCGCTATATTTGGTCACATGAAATAACATAACTGGTGAAATGAAGCTGTTATGCAACTCTGCATACCCCTTCGGTATAACGCTATATATATGTCATGTTATTTGCTTTGTAAAATTTGTTTTCATAATAATTTCGAAACCTGTGAACGTATTTAATTTTCAAGTTTGTAACGTTGAACACCATTTTTTTTAAATAAAATCTATTGGACTACTAATAATAATAACATAATCATAAATTTAAAATAAACCATTTCAACTTTATTATTAGTAAAACTTTCTTACATTTTTGTTACTCTAAAATTAACCTAACCTATGTTTAAGGGACATCGACCTTAGCAATAATATAATACCTAAGTAGATTACTCACTCTAGCTAAACTTATGTTTCAACAGTAATGCACCTGAGACTTGAACTTATACAAGTTAGTCCTAATCCGTATAACAGTGTAACATTCACCGTAGAGGATAAATTCCGCTTTTCTACAGAATCGTTTGCCGAATGCTAAACTAATTTGCGAACTAAGGTCTTGCAATTAACACTTTGTCACGTCTAAAATTCTACTCCAGTAACTTAGCTACTGTTTTTCGTTAAAACAAAATACCTTTTCTTCCTCAATTACAGAAAGTTAATTTTGTTTACAATTTTAGAAGACTGACAAAAAAGCAGCTGCCGAACAGGGTAAGTCATCATCAGCAATGTCAGAAATACAGGGTGTTCATATTGAAATGGAATCACTGTGTTATCCATGAGAGACAAGATAATAATACCGAACTACCGACAGAATAGCATTAGAGAGATCAAGTTCTGATGAGATCAAAGGATTAGCAGAAACAACTTTACCAAAGTAGTTTGGAGAAGATAGGGATCAGTGGATAACTCCCGCTCATACTGAGCCACCCGCATGAGGAAGTACCTCCGTCCTGCAGAAGATCGCAGCCATAATAACACTATTTTTGTATTCGTACTGCTGAGCATTGGATGTAATGATATCCAGAACTCATGGGGGAGAGAAGAGGTTTTAACAGTTCGCAACGCGGTAGTGATGTCTCTTGTGTTGCACGCGACCATGAGTTACGGTAACCGCTTACTGATAGGTGGGCGATATAGCTGAAAAAAGTAATATTACAAAGCGTACTAAAATAAAGACAACACTTCCAAATTTTCTGTATCATGCATAGACAAATTGCATACTTAATTATTCGTTTGTCTGGACAAAATTCCAACCAAGCTCCCTAAAAGACAATTGAATTCCGTAGGTACAGAATTCAAGCACTATTTTTCCTAAAAATACAGTACTTGTTTACCCTTGACAAAAACTCTGCGGATGAGTCAGACGGTCTGTAGTTCCTACATAATTTATAATACTGTTCCATGTTCCTTCTGTAACGATGTTAGCAACATTCCAATACATTTAGCAAACAAGTTTCAGCATTACAGCGACTGCTTCGCTCCATAGACTTAGCATTTAGCTTTATAGGCAACAATTCGTGTTTGTCTTTTATTTTTATAAGAAACAATTTATTGCAAAAGTATGTAGTTTAGTACAACTTAAGTAGGGATAGAACTTTTCAGACTTCATTTTTTACAAGAGTTTTCTGTGTGTGTGTGGCAGTTATAACTGCATTACGTGCAGCAAATGAAATTACAAAAGAATAACAGATAAACCAAATTAAAATAATTAATTAATGGTAAATGCAAACTTGCTTACTCCCTTAGTATTTAGAATTACATAAACTTATTTCTTTACTTACTTTGTACAGGTTCGACACTTTTCCTTCCCTAATACTCGTTTCTAATACTGGCCACTGATGTCTCATTTAAGATTGACATATGATTTGAAGCGCAAAATAGTCTTATAAATGATGTAAGGTAGAAATATCACTTGAAGACAAGTTGATATATATTTATGTACAGACATATTGTATTCTGTTATTTTTGCGTATGAGAATGCTGCTACGAGAACGCTTGCCTTATCCCCAGGTACATACTACATTGTATGAATAGTACCGATGTTATCATGGAAGTTATATTTCCTCGATGCACTATTGTAACCAGTGCAAACAGAGCTAATAACAACTGCTTTTGGCATCCGTAATACCGTCAAAACGTGAACGTTCGTTACAATGATTGACATTCGATTAAGTATTTCTGATATCTGGAATACTCGTACCTACGTACATACCACGTATTCGTGCCATGTTTCCGTCAACATGCTAATTGTAGATTTTGTAGTATTTCAGTTCTTTCAAAGTTAAATTTCCGATATTATTTTACCCTTTGAACTTTTCTAAGTCAAATATCAATTATATTGAAGGAATTAAAAAATAGAAAAACAAATATTTTAAATTACAATTCATAAGGAATTTTTATAATGTCTGTATTATACAAGCCTTGCATTGTGAGGAACCTTAAAACGAACATACATACTCGTATACCTATACAGACACATAATAATTATATAATTATTATATAATTACACAGACACATAAGATAATTCATTTGGGATCTTTGATTACTTAAGCTGCTCAGAGTCTGTAAGAGGGGCGTCACCAAAGTGAATAAATTGTCTGTAACTTAGACCAACGAAAAAATCTTTATTATTTCATATTTTACCTTTCTTATCTAGATTAACGAAACAGCGAACTTACAATTCTCTGCGCTGCATTGCTTGGCAAATAGCTATCTAATTCCACATTTTTCACAAACAGTTTTTCTGGAAAACTCTTTTATATTAGACAGACATGTACCCCGAGCTAAGTTAAATTAAGCAGACGTGACCTCAACATAATACAACTATAGTTTTTATCATGGGTCGTTGACTTTTACTATGTTTTACGTCGATATTAGAATTCTTTCTTCGTTCCAAAGGATAAATGACTTTGAATTACACTGGATCTTGTGCAATATTCTGGATTTTAAAAGTCAAAGTCGCATCACTTTTTCTTGTACAATTAATACGTTTTAAAATTTTAGAATTTGTTTATTTTACGCTCGCAAGTATTATTCGTTAAACATTAAAAACAATTTGGCAATTCAAGTGGATCCGAAAAAAAACATTCACGTTCAACAGCTCGATTAAAAATCAGATTTAATCATCGCTAACAACTCAAATGGTTGTTGATAAAATTGTTCAAATATCGAAATAAAAATATGCATTTTTATATGTTCTTTTTTAAACATTCAAGGTATTCAATTAATATACCTATTTAGGTTCAATACCCAGAGTGCGAGTAGTGGTAGTGTTGGAGTAGACCCGTGCCCAGCAGTGGGACATGTATGGGCTGCTTGCTTGCACAAATACAAACTTATTTTATGATAAAAAATTTGCCAAATCTTTAAAAAGCCAAAAAAGTTTTAGTATTTTGTAATAAACAAATTTAATTGTTCAAAATGGGTCTATATTTTAAGAAAAACAAAATGCTTTTTATTATTCGTTAAAATAAGATGACCAAGAGACATTCTGTGACAAATCTTTGTTGTCTCATAAAAATGATATCTCATTAAAACGACTATTCTTTTTACACGTAACTAATTGCTATATTACAATTAACTAGGTGGATTTTCGAGCCATTTAACAGCTAATACATAAACAGCAACTCATTGGTGAACATGTTGACTAACACGAGATTGAAGCGGTGCGGGGGCGTCATGTAGTCGAAACCCACGCAAACTCGTCGTAAACCTCGCGTTGGTTAGCAAAATCTCATAATTAATTAGCATGTAAGGCTTTGGTGAATATACAAAAGGTGTATGTTATTTTTCGCGTTTTAATTACAGGTAATTTTATTTCCTCTGTAGTCATTTAACAAAGCTTCAATCCTCTTTTCTCTGCAACTGGCAGACAAAGTTTTTGAGTGTAGTTTCTTCGGCTCTAGAAGGTTCCATGTTTTTAGGTTAGGTTAGGTTTTGCCATTAATAGGATACGTTCATAATCACGACCTAAAAAAGTACCTATATCTCTCTGCTATCTAGTAATTTCAACAGTTCGTGAAGTTGTTGTGGATATCAACAACAATTTCGTATTTTTGGAATGTTTCTTTTTCATCTGTCTTTTTTTTAATACCTACCAAATTGCAAAAGTCATGAACATTGAAAATATCAGAATCACAATCCGTCAGAATAACAAAATAAGTCCCAACTGCATGCTTTGACAGAGTCTCTTTTACAGCCATTCCTCTAGTAAAGAATTACATCTAATTCTATCCAATTTAAGCTATTCTCTGACAAGAATTAATATTACCAGCATACCACAACCAGCCACATAATAGACAACACTAAAATCATGTAATAATACATTAGAGTTCATTCACTCAATCCACATTAGTCTAACACCGGTAATACGTCGTAACTCGAATTCCGCCATCAAAGCACAATTAGACGCGCCCGGAGACCGTTTTGTCCCTCAGTCATGTCTTGAATAATATCCATTACCGACATAAGCTTAACCCTTCATAAGATATTAACATCTAAGGCGCATTATTAACACGTAATCCTTCAGAGGAGAGGTGACCCAAGCTTTCATATGTTAATTCTGACCTATTAAAACGCCGCATAATCTTGACGCAGATCATGCTATGAATGGATGTGAGTGAACGACGAAATTGCTTTATAAGTACCTACGCCGCATCAGAGCAACGTGGTAGAACACGCGTTTGACGGGTTAAAACGGTTTTGTGATGTGGTAATTTATATTTAAGAATATTTTCATTCAGTCGTAATTATGTATTGATGTAATTCTGTTACGAAGCAAATCCTCTATAATTTATTCTCCTTGGAAGTTATGCCTAGAACTTTTAATAAATTCTGTTTGAGTTTCGTTAGAACCTAAATTTATTCGTAATCTTAGTTCAGGATTTATGTCTAACTTTCACGATGGCCGACAGCACATTATTATTATTAAAAATATTTATTTATTAGCTTAGTTCTAATAAATAAATCATCAGCAACCCATTAAGTCCCACTGCTGGGCTCGGGTCTTTCCAGTATTAAGATTTTCCCGGAGTTTGGTAAACAAATGTTCCCGGTTGATGACAATAGGCTCGCCCCCTATTTCATGGGACCAAACATACCTGGCGAAATGTGGATGTGAAACACCTCTGCCTACCCCTTCGGGGAAAAAGACGTGATGCTATGTATGTATGTATGTATGTTCCTTAAGTAGCCTTTTACAATATCAGGGAGATGACATTTATGGTGTAACATTGTAATTTTACTTCATCACCATCATGATTTTGAATGAATCTAGTGACATAATTTTTCCACACCTTAAATTTATATGTTTTAAGCATCTGCCAACTGAATTGAATATCCAATACATAGTTTTAAATATTCGCATTTAGAAGCAGGTAGGCGTATTAAAAACAGAAGTTAATAGAATTAAGACAACCTACAAAGTTTTCACATTGAGATTCCAACGCTAATATTTGCATTCTAAACGAAATTGGAATCTTGATTAAAACAAAAATCAATGTGAATAAAAAACTAATCCAATTATCTTTTATTGGGTAGTTCAATAAAACGTAGCGTTTGCCCAGCTGTGGGCCTTATAAAGCCAATGTTATTACACATCTAATGTCTAAAAGATGCTGCGGTTCGTAGCCAACTTACTTATTTACGGAGTAAGAGCAAATGGGCCCAGTCTGACCAAATAACAGCAGATTTTATGTACCATGTATCGCTGAAATAAAGACTAGGTTTTATTCTTCATAAATGTTCACATTTTGGTAAAGAACCAACCGTTTCTTTCTTAATATCATGTAAGCTTTTAAGCTGCTTAACCTTGAATTTTATTAATACAAAAGGGTTGAAAATATTACTAGGGTTTATATAATAGACTTAATAAAAGATATATTGTTGTCGTTTTATCATTATGTAAAGTAATGTATTAAATTAAAATCATCACTGTTTAAGTTAGATATTTTTATATGAAAATTGATACATGAAGTCTGAACAAAGTTATATCTATCAACATAACAGTGTCATACATTTTTACGATACACTTGTGAGAAAACATGAATATTGGGAGTTGTGATTTACACACGATGAAAATGTAAATTTTAAGTAAATCCGCGATACAAAGTTCAACAATCCCCATATTCTGAACTCTTTTATAAAATTCAAGATTATCTCATCTCGATATAGATCGACTCATACCAGAATATTGTTGAGCTGAACTAATACTTTTAGAAGTAAAGATTTCTATAATCGTTTTTTATAACTCAAAAGATATCACGCGTCTTTGAAAATCTATTTTGTATTTATGGAAACTATCTATGGAATCTATGGAAATTTAATAGACTAAACAAAAAATGCATTCAGTTAAAATCCATCATAGCATATACATCTAATCTTGGATTTAATTTCAGTGAGTCATATTCATCAATACTGAAACCAGAGTTGAAATCACAAGTCTAGGCAATTGTCAGTAAAGAAAGTTGTTACAGTTTGAATATAATATCTTATATGTAGACAGATTATGAACACACTAAAACTTAATATACAAACATGATACAGAATAAAATATGTGCTATATACGTATCTCATCTCTCTCTGATCTCTGCCCTCAAAACCACAGCGGCTCCATATGTTACGAATAATTTATACGAGCGAGCCAAACCTGACCTTACCCTTAAGAAATACGATGCTAAAGACGTTCTTAATAAGGGCAGCGATGACCCTTCACTGTTATATCTCGACATTCCCTTTTACGAGTTAGGGGTGTGACGAATGTCGTTTCCCCGATACAATTGTGGTAACCGTACGATTTCCCAATTTAACGAGGTCCTTCAATGCTAGAATATTGAGATAGCGAATGAGACCTGACTGAGGCTTGAGGTCGCTTTGAATTCTGACCAATCTGTTGCTTGTAAAGCTTCAAGGCTTTTGTTTACTGATCTTCAGATCGGATTAGGATGAAATATTGAGGTCGAATTTACGCCGAATGTCTTCAATATTATTATATTAGTTATGGTTTTGTTAAATAAAGCGCTGCTGACGTCATATATGTTCACAGTAACAAAGGCAATATGACGCTATTTATTCATAGATTAGAAGATACTATAGTGGTTAATATTTATTTGCCAAGTTGAAAGTGTTTACATGTGATCCAGGGTTTGTTTAAAAATAATTATGTTGCCTGATGATTGCAGATACAAATCATAGCGTCGTACTAAATTTTGCAGTAAATACACCACTGCTTACACACTTTACTGCAAAATACTCATATTTATGCGTAATATTTTGCGAAACTTATAACAAAATTAGAGACCTTAAAGTTATACACAAAGAGGTTCAATTTCAAAATAAATTAACATTTGTAATTAGTTTCTGTTAGCCCTCATTACAAAATACAATATACTATTGTTTTAGAGTACACTTCAGGCAATGTTTAATACCCAAGGCATGTAATTGCTAAAACATTTTGTATAAAAAGAACATTCCTAACGTAAGGAGTAACTTTTCTTGTTACCATGGGATAGCAACAAAATGGACACATTTTTAAACGTACTAGACATTTTTAAAAGCTATTTTGAAGCTCAAAATTGACGTTTCATTCAGTGGCCAGTTGTAAGTGGTTGAATGAGTAAAATCTACTGTGTGGTCCAAGCGACAAGAAATTATACAATGCTTTTAATGGCAGCTGCAGCGTTTTTTGTAGTATATTAACAAAAACACACACAAACGAGGGGTGTATCTGTGTGTCTGTTTGTATCATCGTAGTCTCTTAAACGAATGGATTTGGATGTTTGATGATGATGATTTGAGATGGATTCTTTATGGATTATTATGCGATTTTTTTGTCTGAAGTTGACATAATTGTGATTGAAAATTGGTGCCACCCATTTCAAAGTTATAAGATCTTGTCGGGAGTGACTTAAAATTTTCAATTTTTAATTCATTTTTCAACAAACAAGACAGTTACAATACAATCTTCACATAGTAAGAAAATTATGTGATCCATCAATCATTATCTCGATTGTCGAATTAATCAATAATTTCTATCCAAATATTAACGCATTATAAGAATTATTTGAAACCGTTTATTAGGTAATCGATTTCCTTGCTGTAGTCTATAACTTGTACCAAACACTAAAATGTTAAGCTGTCGAAGTAGCCGCGGTCAGGCCCTTGTGTCGAGAGCGGTATTATGAGCCGTCTGCTCACTCCTGAACCCTTGTTCAGATTCCAAATTGAAAATTTAAGAAACGCTCGTCGTTAAGCTCCATGAATGTTCTTTTGTTTACGGTCCCTTGTTAGTTATGTTTTTATGATGCGACAACTTAACTAGTAATATTAAGGAGTTTCAATTTCAAAAGGCATGTTCCTATTGCAGTTTGAATAAATAATTGTGGAAGTTTAGGATTTTATATTTTATTCGAAATTAATTTTATTAAACTAAGACAATAATTTCATAATTTGTTACAAAGTTGAAGCACGAGCCACTTAATAGATGTTGAAAATTTTTTGTTTCAAATTTTATTTTGTATGAAGTAAAAATATGGCTTCCACAGACGTACATGTACAATAATAAACGTATAACGAATACAACTGAACATTAATTTTCTTCATCTTAACATTTGACAAACGTATTCGTTTTGTAATCATAAAAATAATAAAATTTTTCTTTGTTCATTATTCGCTGTTACTCTTATATGTCTAAAAAATGAGAACTGCCCGGGGCACATAGACTCCGCATATTAAGGACGTCAGAAACGGGATTGTATGAGAAATAAAACATAAATTATTCAACAAAGGCAATGAGCCCACGTTTCATCTTTTCCATTACGTAGGTATAAATATTTGGAGAGATGTACTCGTTAGCTATTTCGTAAATTAACAACGTATCTAGATTACATGGAATATTAATAAATTAATGTTCGCAAAATTAATTCGAGCGTGTAACTACACGCCGAAATTATTATATGAATATACAGACGTGTGTATTTAATATTCTCTAGAAATATAAATATTTAATTTTTATTCCCTTGAAAATTGTGAAGGAATTTTGTTGCTAGCATAAATACAATTTTTAAAAATTAATAATGAAGGTTTTTAAATTTATAATAATACAAGCCTTTGTTTTTGAGTACTTGGAGCTCATTCACTTAGATTTTAATTCGAATAAAGAACTAAATTAGACTATCCAAGCATTAATCAAACTGTCCGAAATGCTTTTAGCTTGACTTTTTACAACAATCACATTGAATGTTAGCCGAGCAGAAAACTTTGTTCTTCGAATGACACAGAGACTCTTATCATTATCATCATTACAAACCATAAACGTCTCACTGTAGGGCACTGGTTTCCTTCAAAGAATGTGAAGGGAATTTAGCCCGCTTTACTACGCTGGCCAGACGGATTGGTATAGGGTTTGTTTCGAATTTTCCTTTTCGTAGTGCTCTTGTCTGGTTAAGGTTAGTTAGTTACCCTTAGTTGCCTTTCACAACACCCACGGGTTGAGATAGGGTATAGTGACATTATGTATTCTTAATCCGTCACTACACCGCACGAGACTCTTATAATAATAATGATAATATATTTCAGCACCACAAATTATGGCCAATAACGTCTAACCTTATTATTCTAACAAATTTCGCTATTTTAGGATGTGATCTATCGAAACCAAGCAAATTAAAAAAAAAACCTATAGAAAATACTGTCACGGTCGGTATCAAAGAAAAAATAAATTCTCAGCAGTTATCAACCAGCCCGGAGTTTGGAAACAAACGTGCCCGGTTGGCAACTGGCAATGATAAGGCTCGGCTCATATATGGAACCTAACATAGCCGGTGAAATGTGTTATGTACCATATTATGTTATGTAATAATATAACAGAACCCCTTTGGGGCAAAGGCGTTATTATGTTGAAAATACAGTAATATAACACAGTATTGTTTCTGAACTTACGGACTATTTCATTAGCATTATATGTATCTTTAACGAATACCTACGTATTTCGTAGAGGTCAAGGTACCTTCAGGCTAAAACAAACGGCTTCATCATTATGTATAATAAATTGGGGTAAGATCCCACTGTGTTGAGCGCTTCAGCGTAAGAAGTTTATTATTTTGATCCACGTGGGAGCTGATAGTGTACATTTCTTTAAGTAGATTGTGTTTTGAAATTGTGATTGGTACTTTCTAACAGCATATTATTAGTTTACTCCTAACAAGTACTTTCAAGTAAGTAAGTTAAGTTAAGTTTGTAGCAAGATAGCTTTGCAAATGGGTTAATTAACTATCATGTTTCAGGATAAGCTAAATGCACACATGCTTAAGATTTAAACGTAGAGTAAAGGCCCCAACTAGATGAACCGATGACCTTCAATAGGTCGCTGGGTAGGACTTGATGCGGAATACGGAGGAAAGAGCATGTGTTATGGCGTGTGTTATTAGAGGCGCATGTCCAGCAGTGGACTGCAATAGGCTGAAATGATTGATGTTATGTAGGTACTAATTTATTTTTTTAAATGCCAAAAAATATGAATAATGAGTGAACTGCCCCAAAAACACAGTGTAAACCTTTTGGATTTTGATTCCGTTGCTAAATATTTAAATAAGACTGCGACCATATTTAAAGTTTCAAACATTTGACAACAATATCAAAATCAACTAAGCCGCCCAGATTCCGAGTATTCCTCCGGCCGCGCTGTAATTGCTATAAGGGCATAATAAAAGTCACTGAGGCAAGATGTATTTGAGTGACTTTTATTAGCTAGTGTGCTAATCTGATCGTCAATTTCGAACAGAGACTAAAGTAACAATAAGTGGTTACGCTAAAGTGGAATCTATCCTTTAAACAGAGGGACCGTATCATGAATAATTGTACGCCAACATTGTTTAGTTTAATCAAAGAGCTAGCAGGATTGCCCTTAGTAACCTCCTCTGTATAAACTTCAAGGCAAATTCAATTATAGCTGGGATCACAACAATAACAGTTTTAGGTAATTATGTTTGTACTGCGGCTTGCCGGCCTTGTCTAATTTATCTATAATTATGTAATCTAGAGTTAATTAGTATGACAGAGCCTTCTAGGCTGGGAATAATGCGATTACAGCAAGTTCGAATACCTGTAATAATAATATATTATTTTAAGAGCATAATAATGAGCCTCACAATATTTGAATTATGATGAAATACTCTCCTGTAATTTATTACGAGTGAGATCAATAAAATTCGGAAATTGATAATTAAAAAAATACATAAAAAATGTGTAAATTAAATTAATCTGTAAAAAACTTGATATCATAAATTTAAAGCTTCCTTAATAATTATTTTACGTAAAATACGTATAAAGGAATTTTAGAGTATAAAAAATAAAAATATGAGATGTCTACATTTTATTTTACTTCCATATAAGAGGCAAGTAGCTACAAAAGGAACCCTTGCCTACAATTAGCAGCGAAGTTATTAAGTGGAAGACGCTTGCGGACGTTTAAAATATTAGAGATTATGTTATTCTTAGTTTAATTAATATACAAAAATAACTTCACATTTATGTATAATTACGGACAGAATTATGTAACGAAAGCTTATTTACTTAAATACCGGTCGAATTGGAAACCTCTTGGCCTATGTGTAACACATAATAATAATGTAATTGGATAATGTAACCTTGTGCTGGTATTGGTGGCTTCTTTTTTTGAATTCATTTTTTTTATTTTATTTTTGAATTTAATTTTGGAATCTTGACATTCGACCTAGCCAAATTGTTTGAAAATTTAAATGTTATCGCTATTTTCAAACATTTGAACGATTTCGAAATACACAAATTTTAATATCAAGACACCAAGGCACTCTGTATACATTTCTACCTTGGAATGAAGGCGTGATGCAATGTTTTTTTTTTTACCAAAATACAAATCATGGTAATGTCTGTTTCTGGTAACAGAATAAACACAAACACAGCAGTTACGCTTTACCTCTAAAGGTCATAAACATTTTACCGCAAACATTCACGTAGACCCCTAGACAAAGTCGTAGAACATCCATAACAACTTCAAGTTTATACGTAGCGACATAATTTTCTCAACAACAACTCATAACGGGGGTAATGAAAACATACTATCGCCCTTCAAGGCTTCCTACAAATAGGTGAAGGGGTACTCAAGGGAAATCATAAACAAACACAATATTGTTCGTGTGAGCTAAACTTACCAACATAAATAATTCTATATTTTATTTCATAAATAACTGCTAGAGAAACAATATTTTTATAGGTTCCTAGAGATTGTTTTCTTTCTATAATGTTAGTGAGGACGTGAGTTTCTTGAAGTGCTTAGTGACTAGCAAAAACCTGCGTCCATCAGCTATCGCTTAATAAGTAGACGATGACACGGCAGTGTTAGAACAGAAAATGTAATTCATACTTACGGACAGGAGTATTATTATATCTAGTTCTTTCTAAAAATAAGAGTCATTAGGAATATTATGTTTTTCATTTAGGTATATATGTGCTCTATGACAGACATGAACAATGGGATCAAAAAAGTACACAGTTTATGCATATATATATAGTTACAGTTAATAGGAGCTTCTACACTTGTAAAGCTACTTAATACAGGGTTTTGTAAAAAAGGATTAATTTGACGTTTCGCAAGAAGGTATTTATAAAGCTTCCAAGGAGTTATAGAACGTAACAATAAATCATAATATTCTTCCTTTCACAAACTTTTATATTAAATATATATTAAGTAACTTACTTAAAAGCCTATACACATAGATTAACTATTTTTATGAAATGTAATTCACCTTAATGTTCCAAAATTGTCTTCTTATACATTTGTATAAAAAAATATTTATTATGTCAGAGGTGACACACGTTTAATCTTACACGACACTGTAAATAATCTTAAACAGGACACAGTAATCAATTAACATACAGGTACTCAATCCTTGTACACAAAATATGTTGTATTCTATCCTTCAAATGACCTCCACTTCAATGGTAATAAAGAAAATAAAAACCATACCTATTAACCTTAATGTCCATAACCCATTAACGGCACAAATTAATACCGAAGCAAACACTGACCCTCACCTATTAACCCTACCGCTGGAATTCAAATAAATTCTTAAAAAATATTAATGAAAGGTACGCTCATTAACTAGGTCCTAACTCAGTCATCGTACTGCTAATTACAGGGACATCTGTATCACACGCTCGTGTATACGGGCATTAAGTGCACCCTATTGTCTGAAGGGCGTCTGTCTCGGCATCAAGTAGCTTGTTTTTTATCGCTTATTTTCTGTGTCGTATCTTCCGTCCATGGTTAACGTTTGATGTCATGCTGGAGGTATTTTTAGGGGAGTTTTTAAGCTATATCATAGATCTGAGTCTATACAAAACAGTAGTAGCTTACTATTAGGCGAGTAGTACCTAAGTATTACTACCACTTAAGCGAATGTAAATGCATTTTAGCGAAAGTTATTTCATGCTTAGTGCCCACATAATGTCGCATATGCTAATAAGAATTTGTCTCTCTCATTTCTGTAATGACTTTTCCATTATACGCCTAGTAATCTTAATTTTAGAATACTAACACTACAGTTACTACAGTTTAATACCTCTGTTTGTTTGAATCCAAGACCAAATTACACTCTTTTACAGTTCTACGGAAATTTATGCAGTGTTAACTATCTGAATGACGATTGAACCCGTTTGAAGTAACGGGTGGCGCAAAAGTAAAGACCCTATTTGGTTCAGCTATAACATTTTTTCTAAATTAGAAAACTAGATTTAGATTTTTTTAAATGTATATTTGTGCCATTAAATTTCGTACCATTAGGATTTAAAGATGATGTCTTTTAAATGGTGACCTCCAGAGTTGATACACATTTGAGCCCTATTTATGACATTTTGCATAACTTGCCGTAACACTTCCTGCGATATGTTCGTTATTTCTTGACGAATGTTTTCTTTTAGAGCTGCGAGAGTCTGTGGCTTGTTCACATACACCCGAGATTTCAAAAAACCCCAAAGAAAAAAGTCTGGACTGGTCAGATCGGGTGATCTTGCAGGCCAAGGCAAATCGCCAAAACGAGAGATAACTCGGCCTGGAAAAGCGTCCCTCACTAAGTCCATAGTGTCGCGCGCTGTGTGTGCCGTAGCGCCGTCTTGTTGAAACCAGATGTGCTCCAGCCCCAATTCGTCCAAACTGGGTATCAAAAACTCACGTAACATGGTTCTGTAGCGTTCTCCAGTGACAGTTATCGCATTGCCTCCAGCGTCTTCGAAAAAATAGGGTCCGATCACTCTGTCAACACAGATGCCACACCATACAGTAACTTTTAGTGGGTGTGTGGCAAAGCGTCGAATTGTGCGACCAATCGGTGCCGGACGGTGGGGAAATCGTCGACGAAATTCACGTTGTGTTCTTATCACTGATATTCCACGTTCTTGGGGAGTAAAACGGTCCATGTTTATTTTCAGTGTATTTTACATTTGTTCACTACACAATTTTCAACAACAGAATGACAGAAAATGTATAATAAAAAAAAAAAAAGCATTTTCTTTAGTGCCACTACTTTTGCGCCACCCAGTATATACGTATATCTTCAGTAAAACACATAAGCCCATTACGAGGGCAGGGAACTTCGGTAACCGGACCAAGTTTGGGAATCATTACTTATAACGTAATTTTGAAGTAACGATACTCTGTACCTATATTATTTATTTATGATAATGAGAAAGGAGGCTAGTTCATTACACGTGTATACATTTCAAATAATTATACATATATAAATTGTATGAATTACTTGTTTTAGAGTTTATATGTTTTTATAGACTTGACTTGACATGGTATTGGCTGGCTTGTCATCATTGCTATAACATATTGTGGTCAAAAAGTGTGATAGCCAAAACATTAATTTCGCTGTATTATATTATGGTCTAGCTGTGATAGATATGACAGATACAGATATCTGTGATGAGATATGTGTGTGTAGGTATGCCACAACGCGTCGTGAACTTAATAAGGGCTGCAATACGAATTTCGCGATGTAGTAGACCGAGTAGATGTAGACCACAAAGCACTGTGAGCTGATTTTTGCTTATTCAGCATTTTCACTATTTAAACGTAACATTTTATAAACTGTACCTATACGTTTTAAAGAAGGGACAAATTAAAAGTACCCTATACCGGCGAGAATGCATGAAAAGACTGATGAATGTTGAAGAAACCTATAAAGATGTACCTATGTTAGAATCGTAGCAAGTGGAAGGAAATAGTCTCTGCCTACCCCTTTGGTGGGAAAGAGGCGTGATCTGTATCTATGTATACAAAATTAGTTTGAATATTGTGCAAATATACAAAAACAAATCACTGTATTTCAATCATTGTTCCATAACGTTATCAAAATAACAACGTATGCGATGCGATATTAAATTCTACTTAATATCTGAAAGGGCAACTGTTGGGAACAGGAAAATAAACAAAAATAACAATATAATACACACATACACACACCAGATTTATTATACCAAGTACTTGGAAACAATATTGCTTATATTAGTTTTTTAGACGATGTTCCTAGGCTAGTATTAGACATCATTGTGCTTTCGTAATACTCGATATTGGGGAGCATTGTACAACCAGAACACGTGCTCGCCTTGAATAAATAACGTTTTATTATCTCCGCTAAGATACTGTGTTCTGCTTTGACACAAATATTGTAGACTTCATTATCGTTCATTTGTTATTAGGGATGTAGATTGATACCGTATGTTGTCTTGAATTATTTGTGTCAGATATATTTTTATATTATCTTGACTGTGTCATGTTTTTTTTTTAATTACAGAAGGTACTAACAGCGAACTAGCGGTCACTTATGGCCGATTTCAATAATCTATTTATCTATGGATTTGGCTACTAAAGTTAGTATTTCGACATAAGCTCCATACAAAATGTGTCAAAATTCTAACGAAAAAAAAAAAGAAGTAATTTTAATAGTATAATTGAAAATACTGTCACCTAGTCGTTCTAATGCAATTGAATATTAAATTTGTTAACTTTCATATTAGTTGGTGATAATGCATACCTAAAATATAATAATTTAAATAAATACAACAATAACTGCCTCGGTGGTGCAGCGGGAAGTGTATACGACTGCTGTGCAAGAGGTCCCGGGTTCGATTCCCGGGTCGGGTGAAAATGGTATTGGACTTTTCTAACATGAAATTCCAGTATTGAAATTTTCTCGGAGTTTGGTAAACAAATGTTCCCGGTTGATGACAATAGGCTCGCCCCCTATTTCATGGGACCATGGACATGGGACATGGGGGGATTATTATTATTATTATTATAGCTGACGAAATGTGGGTGTGAAACACCTCTGCCTACCCCTTCGGGGAAAAAGGCGTGATGCTATGTTATGTTACAACAATAATACTTATAAAAATAGATAAAGTCAAATTAATCTATTAAACAAAGTTCAAAAATAATAAAGACAATTTATAAATAAAAGTTGCCAAATATTATATATAATTATGAAAATTTAGATTAGAATAAAGCATTTAAATTTTAAATTAAAGCGCTCTTCCTCCTTCCTACATTTGCTGTGCCCGGCAGGGTCCATAATGAAGCCTGTAATTATTATACCTACCATCTAATTGACATTGTGGAATGCAAATAAAGTATTGAGTATTAAATATATAGACTGGCCTGTTGGTCTAGTGGTTAGTGACCCTGACTGCTAAGCCGGAGGTCGTGGGTTCGATCCCCACCCAGGACAAATCTTTGTGTGATGAGCATGAAGGTTTGTTCTGTGTCTGGATGTAATTTATCTATAATATGTATGTATTAACAAAAAAAAAGGAATTTAAGTAGTATATCAGTTGTTTAGTACCCATAACACAAGCAAATATAATTGCTTAATTTGGGACTAGATAGCGCTGTGTGAATGTGGTAGAATATTATTATTATATTATTATTTTAAAATTAATTTTACATTTAAGTCGAACAACAAAATGGTCTTTTGATATATTCTTCAATCATATAATATAAATAAATACCCCTTCACTGTAAAAGAACGCCAACCCTTATCTTCTTAATTGACTTCAGGAAGGTTAGTTACTCAACATAAAAGTGCTCTAGCATAGTCAAGCACTAGATACGAACAAAGCGCTTACTACTTAGAACTCGTATGTACTACATGACAAGTGGAAGGGTGCGCGTTGAACCAATGACGTCATGTTTCATACTTATAGTGCACCCTTGTTTTAGTGTTTTTTGTTTTACATACATGTGTGTTGCGGACAAACATGGCAGCGTGAGTATGAATACGAATAGGACTAAATGCCTCTGTGTTAATAACAGCGAAAATTTTGAAGGCTTGTTGTATACGGTCAGTCTAAATTTATTGAAATTCAATTACAGCTCGGTCTAATGCCCGGTTTCTGAGCCGTCCAAGGGCGGTTATCGATAAGGATAAAACATTATCATATCATCCCAACATATTATTATTACAAAATCTATTCTAACAAATGTAATTATCCTTAGTTAATTGAATCATTGTAAGTAGGATTTTATATTTGTATATGAAAAAAAAACAACAACAAATGAACTGTAGAATGTCGTCTTCGTAGCCTTGGCGATAATGTATTTGATTTTCCTTGAGCCCCAACTTTCATCGTTATGATGGTAAACTTAGTATTATATTTCACTAAATAAGGAAAATGCATTAGAGCGACTAAGGAATGAACCAAGGCACTTACTATAAAACTGAACCAAAACAGTTTGTTCAGTAAAAATCGTCAGTTAACTGATCGTTTGTAGCAGACCTAAAATTCATTGTGACCTTCGCTTGTTTACTTGTTTGTAATTAAAGATCTGCTGAGTTTAATAACTTGGCAGTTTTATAGCCAAGTCCACAATATTTATGTTGAGCTCACAACATGATTTTTGTTAACAGCCTATATAAATTGTGAAAAGTTTTAACGAAATAAAACGGCTACATGAAGTTGTTTTCAACTTTTATTGATGCTTTATCTTTAAGTAAATAATAAATAAATAAATAAAGTTTTGTTTTATGATATATTTGGAGGAACATTATATTTTGTATTAAGAAAAATCTTAGAAGTTAGCTAAACTTACAATACTTAATTTTGAATTTGTTACGAAGAATATAATAAGAATTTATGTATAATACTCTCCAATTTTTAGGGTTATTTTGTATGAGGAAATATAAATCCGTGTTCTCTTCTAAAACTAAAGAAGCAAGATTATTTGCGCGTCTTTCTTGTGGCGTAAATGAGAAAAAATTGCCAACGGCTAAGTACTTTATGCTGTTCATATGAGCCTGTAATACGTCACCGCTTAGAGAGTCATTACCACGGCAACATTTTCGACTAAGAATATATTCATGTGCCGTTGGAAATAAATTAACAAAACACTCTCTATAAAACCTCTAAATAGCACGCTGAACGGCCAAATAACAGATCGAATATATTAACTTGTAATTAAAGTGTTAAACTACCTTTAATTACAAATAAAGCATGCAAAAATTGTCATTACTTTTTATTATAATTATGTGGATAACGTTGTGAGTGCACATTTAATCATAGTTAATTAAGCCATTCATTGTAATTATCATCAGTGTGTAACTGTTTGTTAAAATAATATAATACGTTGATAAATTTAACTCTTTGAAACTAGAAATCACAAAGAGGTAGAAATAAACAGAAACAGAACAAGCTTTAATATAATAACACCTCATATTTCTATTCCTGGTGTTAAATAATACTCGAGTAAGACTCTCGCTACAATATCAAACACTATATAAGTACATAAGCTATGACGTATTGTACAGGAGCGAACACGTGCAACTCTCAAGCAAACTTTTACCTAGATAAGGTTTCATAAGGTCTTAAATTTCAATTTCAAAGGATCAACGCGAACATTTGTAGACAGAACCAAGGCTGGGTCGTGCGCAGAGGCTAATTCTTACTCGAATATCCGAGTTCTCAGGGAGAAAATTTCATTCTATTACAGAAAATTCTTCAGATAATAATTTTGGTGTTAGTAAGGTTGAAGAAATTTCGGTATTGCCTAATTATTTTTGCGATGCTTCAGGGACATTGTTAGATATAAATATGTTTTTCACTGTCATCTTATTATAATACTTGCTTACGTCCGAGGCTTCGACCACGTTGTATCTCGGTAAGAAGCCTCAGCAACCTATGTGCTATTTCAAACTAAAATGTACCTACCTACCTAATTGGCAAATTTCATACAAATGATATTTTAATTCACAAAACAATAGAGTTATATAAGGTTGCTTAAATTGTTATAGTTTGTAATGAAAGCTAAAAGTAAGCATGCAAATTATGTCGAATCATAGACACAGAATAACATTCTTCCTAACTTTTATAAATTATAGTATTGATTGGATCGGTAGCATTTCATTCTGCGTCAGTTACAAACATAATACCTACGAATGCTGAAAATGTACTCCCTCTATAAAGTGGCACTGTATACTATACAAAACTATACCTACTATAGTTTTGGTTGTAAAATTCACATTTTAATTTTATTCAGGGCTTGGAGCGAAATCATTTGAAATTCTATTAATTTGATCGATTCTGAAATCGTATTGGCATCCAATGCCAAAATCGGCTTCTTATATCAAACGTGAACCACCGTATACGTATGACTTATCATATTTATATGCCTGGGGATCTGGCAAAATATTTGGCAACCATCGCCTATAAACTGTGCTGGCAGCATAAGACACAAGTTCCTCCTTCCCTTCCTCACTGAAATTTGAAAAAACTATTTTATAGTACATATATAATAAATGAAAATGAGTTCAACCATTTTTATAAAACCTTGCCATTTAAAATAATTGAAACACATTGGTCTAGTTTCGAGGGCAACATTTGCTGGAGGGTGCGATCACAATGTATTTGTCTGAATATTTCATACACAAGTGTAGCTGGTTGCACTACGGTAAGTAACTGCCAATAGGCAGTTTGCAAAAAACGCGACGTTTCAGAATTTATGAGGATATTGTATTTTTTATGAATTTTCTCGCTGTGATTTAGATCTTTCAATGTGTTTATTTTTTCCGCATTTTTTTCGTAGTAATTACTCGTAGATGTATGGTATATGAGAATTAGGTTTGCATTATATTATGCATTCTATGATAGGTACAACATCACAAGCTGTCATTCTACGTCCAATTATCAGGGTAATAATTAAATTACCGTAAATACATTTCTTAGTTATTATTTTCCAAACCATTCAACATTATAACCAGCTTTTATGATTCAGTGTAAAATATTGAGTTATCTAACGACTACTTACATAAGCGCGCCCAACAACGCAGGACCAAGAACTTTAGTTGAACTACAGCCAAGTCCAACTTCTTGGCTGAGGAATGGTCCCATTATGCCTGTGACTGATTTGTTATTTATTGCCCACTCGTGAGCGCTCATATCCTACTTATACCCATTTGCATTTTATGATGAACTGTGTACGCGGTACCGGACATTTTATTGTTCAACTCTGTCCAAAAGATAGATTTAATCACTTTTGTAGAAAAATTACAGGATTTCCGTTTTATTTAACTGTATTTTTTGTTTAAAGAATATGTTATTATACAGGTAATTAAATAAACATAATTCCTACATATTTACATTCGGTATATTATACATAATATCTATGCGAATACAAATGTTATATTATGATATTTAGAACAATTTTAAAGTAAATACGTTTGCCGACGCATATCATAGTAATGTAAGAAACCCTAGACTGTGACAAGACAAGAGTCCCAAAATACTGGTTGTTGGGGAGGCCTAGTTTTCGATGTATGTCATTTAAATTACAGTCAAAACAAATCATTTATTCATAAAGTAACTAAGGCTCAATTACAGAAAAACGTACACACACATTATATAATATAATAATAATAATAATATTCTACCACATTCACACAGCGCCATCTAGTCCCAAAGTAAGCAATTATATTTGCATGTGTGGTACTAAACAACTGATATACTACTTTAATACATTTTTTTTTGTAAATACATACATATTATAGATAAATTACACCCAGACACAGAACAAACCTTTATGCTCATCACACAAAGATTTGTCCAGGGTGGGGATCGAACCCACGACCTCTGGCTTAGCAGTCAGGGTCACTAACCACTAGACCAACAGGCCAGTCAATACTAAATAAAATGTCATAAAATACATAAGATGCCATAAAATTTATCAATATCATCTAAATAACATAGAATCACGCCTTTTTTCCCAAAGGAGTAGGCAGAGGTGTATCACAATCACAATTCACCACATATGTTTGGTTCCATGAAATACGGGGTGTATATAATATGTATAGCCTAATGTGATCAACCGAGAACATTATGGGAAAATATTAATAGAAAAACCCGATACCATTTTCACCCAACCCGGGAATCAAACCCGGGACCACACAGCAATTGTACTTTCAGCTCCGCCACCGAGGCAGTAGCCTGAAAATGCCTATGAAGTTTCACTAAATTTAATTAAGTTGAAGTAGTTTACTGACGTTGACTACTATTGACTTAGATACTAGGGAATCTCGTATTCTCTAGTGTATTGTATGTTGAATATATAATTACAAAGCGGTCTAAATGGCGCAGTTGCAATTAGATACAGATATCTGTCCAAGTCTTGATATCGCTGCAACGAATGACTACTATAACACAAGGAATCTTAATGGACAGTGTACACTATACTGACTGTGGGAACTGCAAATGCCAAAATAATATTATTATATAATTACACGTAAAGCTCGGTACCAAAGCGGGGACGAATCAAAAAGAGATGATATACGAATCTAAATATGTCGTAGGATAATTTTAAAATTAAGAAAAGGAAAATGATTACAAATCATCAAATTAACCGCTTACCTTCAGCGGACCGTAAGTCTGTTTGCCACAATCAATAGAGTAGTGATGAACTGGGTACGAATAATAGCTAGCCATTAATTGCCCACCTTTAGCCGACTGGTTTTCTATCTCTTTTGTCTAGAGAGATGAGAGCATTTTGGAAATCCAATCTAAAAGTTGTTATCGTTGTTGTCATAATAATAATTAATTTATTTAAGTGACATAGACTCATTTCATACATTTACAAAAAATAAAATGTGAA
This sequence comes from Laspeyria flexula, assembly GCA_905147015.1. Lineage (NCBI taxonomy): Eukaryota > Metazoa > Arthropoda > Insecta > Lepidoptera > Erebidae > Laspeyria > Laspeyria flexula. The sequence goes on from LR989963.1 coordinate 8,779,523, forward strand.
ATAAATATTAGAATTAAAACAGAATAGATAAACACAATTCCATTAAATTAATCCTTAAAAAATAATTAAATTAATGAAAATAAAAGGTTAAAAAATTTCACTCCACAAAAATAGTTTTTTATACTTTTTCTATCAGACGACAGTTAGTAAAAGTATGAAAATAAAATATGAAATTACTCGTGAGACTTTCAAAAATTGATACCTAATATTTATCTAAAACGCATTACGCATGTAAGGATGGAAATTTTTGTTCACTACAATTTTTTTTACTAAATTTAGACTTGAAATAATCACAAAACTTCTGTCACTATCTTCACATTTGATAGTAAATAATTCCAAAATATTTTACGGATTTTTGACTTCATTTTTTTTTATCATTTGGTGTGAAGAACTGTACGAATTACGAATTTAAATTCCATCCCGACCCAGTCTGAATTCCTTGGATACCCAGTATACAAGTATTCGATACGGATACAGAAACCAGATACCAAACAAACCCAATATAACAACATGCAAAACACAGAGGCAGATTTCCCCAAGGTTTTCGATTTCAGGTGCAATTTCTATGTTTTCATTTTGAACCAGAAACATACCACTTACATTATTGCAACACCAAGACCGCTTTAATATCTACTAGTAGAGCTATGTGTGAACGCAAGTACAAGCATTTAGGTCATTTGACTCGACAATTGAAGGAGGTCTCATTCGCGCCAGGACGGGTAGAACGGATCTTTGGTATTTGACGTTGATCTGGGTATTACTCGATTTCACTTTCAATAAATCGTACGATAAATACCTAGCTCAGTCAAATAACTTTGACTGTTATTACTGTAGCTTAAAAGCTTGATTAGCCTAAAAGTTACATTTATCCTATAGTAATAATAGCCTACCAACTTGTCGGGCCTCCACATTCTTTGAAGGAGACTCGTGCCCAGCAGTGGGATGTTTATGGGTTGAAATAATTTATTTATTTAGTTTATTGGCCAACCAACAGTAGTTTACACTAAAAATGTACATTAAATAAATAAATAAATAAAATAAAAATAAAAAAGCCTTTTATTCCATGCATTACTATTATTTCTAATACAAATTTATTTCACCTAGTTAAAAATTAAATTAAGTTAAATTAAATTTATTAAATTAAATATTAATCTATTTCTATTATTTTTCTATTATTTTTATTTTTATTATTTGATATAATTTATTAATTAATTTAATATACCTATTATTTTTGTATTTGATTGCACGGACCCCTCTCAGGTGAAGGCCTCCTCCAAAGATTTCCATTTGTCCCTGTCTATTGCCACATTTATCCAGTCTGTTCCAGCGATTTGTCTGATGTCATCTTCCCAGCGCATGTGTGGTCTACCAACACGTCGATTTCCCAAAGGACCAACCCATGTAGTTACTTCTGACGTCCATCTATGATCTTTAAGTCGTGCTACATGACCGGCCCACTTGAACTTCAGTCTTTGAGCATAGTTGAGTGCATCTACTGTGTTTGTTATGTTTCTTATTTTGGTATGGCGGATTCTTTGTGATTTTCTTATTTTGAGCATACTGCGTTCCATTCCTCTCTGGCATGTTACTATTTTATTTTTGATCTTGTTGGTGAATTTCCACGTCTGACAAGCATATGTAAGACTTGGTAGAATACAAGAATCCATAATTTTCTTTTTTACTTCTATTGGCATGTCACTTTTCATTACTTCTTTGTAGTTCCAGTACTTATTCCATGCAATTCTTATTCTGCGTTGTACCTCTAGTTCATTTCCGTTACTGGCAAATGTTATTTGTTTTCCTAGATAGACATACTGTTCCACATATTCTATTGGTTTGTTTTCAAGTGTGATGCTTCTTTTATAACTGTTTGTCATGATGTTTGTTTTGGCTAAGTTGATTTCCAATCCGATTTGTCTGCTAGTGTCGTGAAGCGATTGTATCATGCATTCTAAGTTGCTACTGGTTTCGGATAACAAAACCAGGTCATCTGCAAACCTTAAGTGACTCAGGTATTTTCCTTTGATATACAAGCCACACCTTTCCCAATCTAATTTATTTATAATTAATTCTAATACTGCAATAAATAGTAGTGGGGATAATGGATCGCCTTGTCTCACTCCTCTGTTGATGTTGAAGTTAGGCCCAGTGGATTCCAGCTTGACTCTGCTTACGCTATTGTTGTATATGTTTTTTATTACTTGTATGTATTCATTTTCTACCCCTTGTTTATTTAGTGTTTTCCAGATACTTGTGTGTGAGATTGTGTCAAAAGCCTTCTGATAGTCTATATAGGCTATGTATAAAGGTCTTCTGTTTTCTTGGTATTTTTCTATAATAAGTTCCAGAGTGTGTATGTGGTCTATAGTTGAAAATCCTTTGCGAAAACCAGCTTGCTCTATAGGTTGGCTTCTTTCCAAGGTTTTTGTTATTCTTTGGCTTATTATGGAAGAGAAGAGCTTGTAGATAGTTGATAGAAGGCTTATTGGCCTGTAATTGCCTATATCGTTAGGGTTTCCTTTTTTATATATTAAAATTATATTGGATTCTGACCATTGTACAGGTGTGTTCGCAGTTTTTAGTACTAGATTGAATAGTGACGCCAGTGGTGATGCTAGTATTTCACTCCCATATTTAATTGCTTCGTTGGTAATATAATCTGGGCCTGGACTTTTTTCCAATTTTAATTTCTTGGCTGCTTGGATAATTTCTAATTCGTCTATAGGGATTATATTATTTTCTAAGTTTTTATTGCTGTTGAATACATCCTGTTTGTCATTTGGTAAATGGTGCGTAGTTGCACTATATAGTTTTTTATAGAAATTTGTGGCAATGTTAATTATTTCTTTACGGTTGTGTGTTGATTTTTCCATTAGGTTTAATTGTAGTCCCTCGATCCAAGTTTTATTTGTTCGGAGTTCTTTTGTTGCTTTATTGAAACTTCTCCCTTGTGTAAGATAAGTTTGAATTGTTTCTGTTCTGTATTTTCTATAATCATATTTTATGTATTTGCTTGTTAATTTGTATAGGGCACTAAGTTCATTTTTTTTCAGATCGAGATTTGGCTGGAGTTTTCTGTAATATTTTTTCTTCTATTTAGTAATGTAGTTGTCCGTTCTGATAGAATTTTGTGTCTATCAGAGGTGTTCTTAACTAGTCTTGCCTGTTGTAGGCTGACTGTGATAGCATGAAGTAGTTTGTTATAATATTCCTGTACTGTCAGCCCCGTGTGATGATCAACCAAGTTAGGTATATGATATTGTAGATATTGTTTGTATGCTTCAACTTCTTCTCCATGTTTTAAAGTCCAATTTTGGTTATTGGTGAATTTGATTCGGCTTTTCTTTCCGACTTTTAAAATAACTGTGGCTCTTACCATTCTGTGATCTGTAGAGAAGTTTATGTTTAGTGTTTCTATGTTTTGGAATAGCTTTGGTTGATTGGAAAGTATATAATCAATTTCGTTCTTATGTACGCCGCCGGGTGAACGCCAAGTCCACCTGCGGCTTGGTTTTTTCTTGAAATAAGTGTTAATCACTGAAAGTCTATTTTCAAAAGCAAAATCAATCAATCTTTGACCTCTGGCGTTTCTCTCTCCATATCCATATTTACCTGTAATTTTGTGTTCATTGTTTAGTGGTTGGCCTATTTTAGCATTAAAATCTCCTAATATTATGAGATTTTTTGATGATATCTGTATCGTTTTGTCCAAATTTTGATAGAATTGTGTTATCTCTTCTTCGCTAGATAATGCTGTGGGGGCATATACTTGTATGATGCTTATATTGAAGCCTTGAATGTTGAGGTCCAGCAGGGCGACTCTTTCTGTAAGACCTATGAATCTTTCAATGTTGTGTTTTAAGGATTTCTTTATTAAAAAGCCAACGCCATAAAGTCCTGGTGTGTGGCCAATATAGCATAATATTGTCCTCTCATATTCTTCTATTTGGCGGCCCAGTCTTCTGACTTCCGATAAACCGATGACATCATATTTTATTCCACTTAGGGCTTCTCCGAGTTCCAACAGTCTATCATATGAAGAGAGCGTTTTGACATTGTATGTAGCTATGTATAATTTGTCTGTTGATTGACTTTTAGGTTTAGGGTTGATTTTTTGTTGTTTCTTTGGAGGGTGGTGGTCATAAATCTCTTCCACGGTGACCAGCCGGCTTGGAAGATAGTTTTCTTTGTTACATTTATTTTTTGTGTTTCTTTTGAAAAATGTACATTATTCATTTACAATTAATTTATATAACTACCTTTTACAGGAAAGCACCGCATGCACTATTGTTACTAGCAGTAAAATATTAAGAATTTAACATAAATAAGTAATAGTAAATAATTGATTATTGACAATATACATAATAGGAAATAAATAAATTGAATTTGAAAAATTTAAATAATTAATTAATAACAAATAAGATAAATAAATTCATTTAAAATATTAAAGATTAATTGACAATAAATAGTTTTAGAGATTGATGATAACAATATTAGAATTTCAATTTTTACACATAATTATTGATTGTTTTACGGAACTTGGTAAGTGAGTCAGAGTGCACGTCGACAAGGTCACTACAGCTATTTATTAGTTTACAAAGACGTGGTATGGCAGAACATGCACCAAGCACTGTTCTACGGAGGGGAGGGTGCAAGGGAGTAATGGGGGCTCGCGGGTATCTTGCAGGAACTCGAAGTTTTATCTTTGCAAGCATTAGAGGACAGTCAATGATGACAAACTTTGCCTGTACTTAATTATAAATTTATATATTTATTTTTGCTTGGGAAGAGTGCGATCTTCTGACACGGGCAATTTTTTAGCTTAAAAGGAGGCTCGTAACACTTAAAATTAAATTGTAAATGTAATTTTATAAGAAAAGAATCCCATGAAATTCAAACACGCGGTCTCCACGGTCCATCATAAAAGAAAACAATTTGAAAATATACTGAAATGTAATTATATTGGTACAAAGGATGTATAACGAACTAGTTTTCATTGGCGTTATTGCTCTTGTGCAGTGACATGAAAGTATTACTCTTATTGTATTCAGATTAAATGGAACTCCAATACTTCATCATATATTCGTTGCAATGATATTAATTTCGAAAGTGCTTGTCGCTAATATGCAATATTTTCACTGTGATTTATGAGTTTTTGATCCCTGATTGTTTTTGTGTCGTTGGAGAGTAGGTAGCTTTTAATTTAATATGTAATTGATTTGCAATTCTGTTTCTCTGTGATGTAGTTGAGGTAAGTATTAGTTCATCATTTCTGATAATATACAAAAGTTTAAAATAAAAATAATTATTAAAATCACTTCACAATACTTAATAATACGCGATCATAGAAATAATTTACAGCAACGCTCTTTTGAAGGACGCTGTACTGGTTACGAAAAACAACGGGTACTTTGAAAAACGGTAAAAACTTAGAAAATAATTTATGCAAATCTAACACTTACAATTCAACACAGTTCACAGTTCAAACAATCGTTCAAGATTTTTTTAAGATATTTTTGAAGGAGGAAAACCGACCCCTTGAAAACATATCGACTGCAAGCCCAAACATTAAGCTACAAAAAATTGTCTTAGTTATAAAACTTTCGGCACCATTAATATTTACTGAAGTAACCAGAATACAGGTATTTCCGAACAAAACTTAACACTTACGAAGAATCTCATATTCGGCATGTAATTTCGAAGTTATTTGGAAACCACTCGGAATTTTTGATGCTTCACAATGTTAGGCGGGTATATCAAAATTTTATTTAAAACTAAGCCGAAGAATCCATGTCAAAAATTCATCGACGCCGTTAACACGTAGCCACGGCTTGAATAAAACATTAAGGTGTCGGAAATTGCCTTATAATTTATGAAATCGAAAGAATTTTATAGCTAACAGCAGTATGCTCTTATTTTATGAAATATGAACTTGAAGAAGAATTGGCAATATCTTAAAAGATTTTTAGATAATACAAGTTTTAGCTCTAAGATATTTAAAAAAAAACTTGATCATGACATATGTGATTCTGAGTCTTGCCTTTTTTGTGAACGGTGAAGTAAAAGCTTGAAAACGTTTTAGTTCTATTTCAGACTGGCCTGTTGGTCTAGTGGTTAGTGACACTGAAGCCGGAGGTCGTGGGTTCGATCCCCACCCAGGACAAATCTTTGTGTGATGAGCATAAAGGTTTGTTCTGTGTCTGGGTGTAATTTATCTATAATATGTATGTATTTACAAAAAAAATAATTAAGTAGTATATCAGTTATTTAGTACCCATAACACAAGCAAATATAATTGCTTACTTTGGGACTAGATGGTGCAGTGTAAATGTGGTAGAATATTATTATTATTTAATTAAAACAGAAGTTCAAATTTTATCTACGCACTTTGCCATTAAAAATAATTACATAACTCTTAAAATTTTGTAAACAAAAAAGCTTTTTAAAAAGCTAATTTCCCAGTAAGCGTAGATTAAATCAGTGTCATTTTTATTAAAACAACATTCAACGTGACCGCTCGGCCGCCGCTTTTGGCCCGGTATTTGATATAAATACGGTCACCATCAATTAATTTAAGTATAGGATAAACGAGAATAAACCTAATAGGTACATTGTGGTTTTTGAGTTCTTGGGTTTAGTGTAGATAAGATTCGATTTTGTTATCGCTGTATTTCTTTTCATTTCTCAGATTTATGCACAAAGATTTACAAAACAACTCGAAATACAAACAAAACTCGAAAAACAATTCAAAGAATTATTTTACAAAAGGTTGCAGTAATATCATTCAATTAAACTTTTCACAACCTAATCTATTAGTTATACCTATTATTGTTATTATTATTTTATACAGCTTGAAACGGTATAGGTAACCTAATCTTCTTCACGACCGATACTTTTATCTCCAACAAATCCGGGGAGCTCTGACCGGATGGTAACCCTACTTCAACGAAATGTTATTCGGAGCTCGTAGTCAAAAGAGTTCCGTACATCGGACGTTGCAGCCCTATATTTGCATTATCTAGATTCGACCAGCCCGCTTTCATCTCACGCTTTGGTTATATCAAATACAATTTGCGATAGAAGATTTCGTTGGATTTCACATTTTTCCTATAGATGTTTGTTTTGTAAAATTATTTTATATTTCTACGCTCCATTTAATATTCCTATTCCAGATTCAAATGTAAAAGAAACTAGGCTCTATATTTGAAAGCTTTCAACCTCCATTTATATTTTAGGGGATAGACAGGGTACTTAAAATTTAAAACTGTTTTGCATAAACCTTTGGCAAATGAAAGTTATGTCTTTTTTTTTTCAATAAATAAAGTTTATTTGTTCGGTATCTAATAATTTTAAGTATTCGAAACGAATCCCAATCTAAGTTGTAAATATACCTGCTTATTTCGTAACCAAATTTTCAACCTATTTTTTATAACACAGCCCCCAAATGCTCAGTAAATATTCAAACTAATACTACCACTATCCAAAAAGCCGCAAGTAACTAAAGCCTTCAGATTTATCAAAGAGCACATAAATAATCATACACTTAATTCCCTTCCCAGCCTGAAGAATATATAGGTACTTACAAGTATTTAGGGCGGCAGTAAATTTCCCTTTTATCGCGATTCCAAATGCTATCTGGAAGGTTGTTACGTGACAAATTCCTCACTTCATTTAGAATGAAGCGTGACCGGATTTATAAAAGTCCTTCACTATCTTGGGACGTTTCAATACAATTGTTTCGGCGCTAATTATACGGAGCTAATAATGAATGGTTAGCGCTATCTCTTCGCTGTTTTGCTTAGAAGTGTTAACGAGCCTTGATTATAGAACTATTGGTGATTTTGTTCTTAAATGGTATTATTAGGTAGATATTTTAATTTGATGATATAATTAGGGAGCTGAAGCTTAGCTTCTCAACGAGTGGTATGGCCGAAGCATGTGTAGTTGTAACGTATTGGCATATTTGTTAGCTTTTGACGTTACGTAACCCTAGGCTGACAATCTTGATATATATGTTGTCTAATGTATGCAAATTGAAATTTGGTCATGATGACATTTCACACTTTTGACAACGATAACGAAACTGGTCTATCGAATATCAAGATTGGAAGTACTGGAACATCTTCGATATATTTCAGTACATTTAAACTTCATAACGTCTTGAAGCTACCTTCTCGTTCCCTAAACTCTTGGAATTACATCAAATTCACACTGATTACGTACTCGAACATTCAAACTAAAGATTGCTGTTAATGGCATTTTACCATATCCAAGGTATTATTGATCAAAAGTTTCGAAAACGTTTTTAAATGTAATACCTAATAGAAAAAATATAATTGTATTTAATACTATTATTTCTCCACAACAGAAGACACAAAATAATTTATTTGAGGACAACACAAATTAAGAATACAAATATACAAATTAAGTATCAAAATTCCTAACAATACCATTTTGCAATCCAATCTAACCCTTAAAAACATATTAAATGTTCGCTTTGTAAATTCATCATCCTTTGACGACACCCACCAAGCTTACAACAAAGATGTCTAATACCTAAAATAGTTTCCCAAATTGATACCGTCTACAATGCCAATTTATAGGAGAAAACCTTTGAAACTGAGGGAATGTTGGCGACGGTATTCCGATATCAATGAATCTTAGCTCTGTTCGAGATCTTGAGACCCCAGGGCCGAGGCCGGGTCGTGACCTGCTTGCCAGGTGCAATTTAAGACTTCCACATAACTCAGACTATTTCATTTACGGTCTCTTTGCCTTCTAATGTCGTAATTTGAATTTTGACTTCATTCTGTTTATTATAAGTCATTTTTATAACTTACTTCGTGAGAATAATTCACCTGAGAATAGTTTTCGTATAAAATTTTAGTACAATACTTGTACTTTTAGTTTTGTTTTAGTACTTTGTTGGAGGCACAAAATCGTTCGCTGTGGCGGCAATTAGGTGAGGCCTGTGTCCAGCCGTGGACGTCATTGGGCTGATATGATGATGATGACAGTACTTAGGATTATTATTTTTAGATTTCTCTCTCTCTCTCTCGACTTGTAAAAATGAAAAACTTCTATAAAATAGTTGTGTCTATCTTTATGTTTCTTGAATTCAAGTAATATCCATATTAAATATTCATCACTGAATACTTCAAAAGACACGGATAGTTACTAATTTCACATTTAAAATTAAATAGTATTTAGAATTATTTAATTTGAAGTCACGCATCCAATATAAAATCAAATGCACTATTTAAAACCACGTTCCCATAAAAATTCTAGGTTAATTTTATTAGTGGAGTACCAACGCATTTATTAGATAAAATTTATATGTAGTGCTTTACAAATTGCATACATAAAACTTAACTTATGCTGTAAGAACAACGTCGAGTCTCATTATACGTATTTTAATATCGTCCAACAAAGGATTCTTTTACGTTGTTGGACTAAACATGCATAATGTGTATGTAAGAAAGTTGTGAACACTGAATAGACAACAATGACATTATTAGCTAATTATTCAAAGTCGTGTCGCGTCGACTATCGTGCATAACGCGAGTGTGTCGGCGGCCTAAGTTGGACCACCCGAACACAACCAGCCCGCTCCAATCCGAACCAATACTTATTATTTTATTTTACGATCAAGGTGCGCCACTGAAGTTCAGATTACACCATTCAAATCATATTTTACATGAAATACATCCAATTATTTCTAAATTCGATTTATTGTCACTATTTTACACTATTAATGTCCAAAAAGCTATTTTTTTTGTTTTATGAAGGTTAAATAAAGAGGTGAGGTGAATATTTAGCGGCAATCTATATAATATCAAAATTCATCTTGATACCGCGAATAATTTGAGCTACAGGTCTTTACGTACCCAAATGTTTGTATTAACATTTTTGTTAATTATGTACGTAAGTAATCATTTAACTCACTCATCCAAAGCAATTCTCCCTTTAAAACCATTATTGAAATATTCAATTAGGTGTCAATAATTTAATTTAAAATCATCCGAAAATGTTACTAGAATACCTGGCAGTAAAATTCACTAAAGTCCACCTGCCGCTCATAAAACAAGGAAATAATTGAAAATTGCTAATAGAGTCCGTAAATAATATTGCAGCCGCTGTGTCACGACATTTTAATGTTTTATGCAAACGTTACAATACGTGTTAATGGTCCTCGATGAGTCCTGAACATAAATTTTAGAGCTTTTATCCCATTTTTGTGGCGTTTTGTTGAGCAATTTCCTTTGTAGGATCAACCCGTATGTTTAATGACAGCACTGTGCCCCCAAGATAGTCGTAAAATGCGTCATAGAAAGCGTCTGTAAAATTTTTGAGTGCGAGAAAATTTATGATAATTTTCGTGAAAATTGAATTTAAATATAGAATGGAACAAATTTAATACGTAATACTTAGTATGCGCATTTTATTTGCTCATATATTTCTGTTTTACACAGATATGAAGAAACAATATAGTATCAAGAGATGTTTATTTATCATTGTGTAATTGCTCAAAAGGCAAAGATGTGTGGATGGAGCAGCCTGTGGATATTAAATATTTTATTGGCTCCGTATCGATGTTTGATGGCACGCGTTATAAAGTTTGTTTATAGCTCGTCAGTAAAACCAAGTTTACTGAAAATGCTACTTTTACGGTCAACAAAGTTTCAAAGAAAATACATTTCTAGTGGTCACTTTCCTTCCGCGATTCAAAAACTTTACAGCCAATCAATTCGTTTACACAAACGTAAAAATATCGCTTTCGATTGTGAGGGAAGTAAAATTTCCCGTCAAATATAACCGTTAATTTCCACTGCTATATTCAACGTAGTATAAAATTTATTACGTGTTTTGCCGAAACGATGTGTTAGTCTGTTTTTAGTGTCGATTTTACGATAAATAGCACCATTTGTTGGTGCCCATTAAGGCTTGACGACGCATAGAATGGGCACTTGAGATTGTGTGCGACGCTCTCAATGTGAATAAACTGCAGTTTCTAGTCACACAATTGTTGTAGCCGTGATACATTCGAGGCGTGGAAACAAACACACTTAAGTGCACAACATTTACAATGCACATGCGTGTAATTAGATATTTATATGAAAAGCCTCGGCTTTAAGCTCTGAGAACTGCAGCTTTCCAATATTGAAACATTACGTCATTATAACAGCCCATCGTCGCCCACTGCTGGACTCAGGCCTCACCTAAATAGGCGGTAGTTAGCCTACTGTTACTATGCTGGCCAGACGGGTTGGTAAGTACAGGGTTTTGTTTCAAGTTTTTTTTCTCTAGCGTACTTGTTATGGCGATATCCCCTAATCGCCTCTTAAGACATCCCAGGAATGAGAGGGAGTGGTGTATTCTTTATGTCCGTCACCACACGTGTGGTGCCACAGTGCTCCGTGCCGTGACGTAGGTAAAGAAAACATTACATCAGTAGAACATTACTTTGCAAAATACAACAACATAAATGAAAGTAGTAAAGTACCTGCATAATCAATTATCCACATTCTGTTGAGTATTTCACTGCGTTTACAGCTAATAAACCAAACTATTAATACCTTAAGAAATAGAAATCGTAGATTCGTTTGTATGACTCATTATGTGTGGATTATTGTTTGTTATTTTATTGGCTATTTCGAAATAATTATTTAAGATAATTGTCTTAGGCTGTAAGCTAAATTTGATTATGATTATAAATACAGCAGAAGTGGTTACTGATTATAACCATAATAAAATTTTTCATGATAACTTATGAGAAACGATTAAAGTGGATGTACAAAACATTATGGTATAAAATTTATAATTAAATACGGACTAGACATTCTTGCAAACACAGCTTTATACGTGAAAACTAGAAGTCACGCGGAGCTTGTCTACATTCTATTTGGACACTGCTCAGCTCCTATTAGCCTCGATAAATAGGTTACACAACACTAAAAGTATTTTTCAAATCGGACCAGCAATTCCTGAGAACCTAGCGTTTAACCAAACAAACAAGTTTAATAAATACTTTCCCAAATAACAGACAGAATAGTGTTGCACGTATTCAACGCTCAACCAAGAGAGGTTGATGAATTAGACATTCATAGGTGGACAGACAAAATTAAGTCGTTTTGATTTCTAAACACGAAATTAGTACGCCATTTACGAATTCTATAAATAAAACTATTGCCTATGCGATCATACCTTCCAGGTACGTGCAGGCTCTGGGGTGAACTTTCTACAGCGGTGTTTCCTGAGCGCTGTGACATGTCCGTCTTCAAACGAGGTTTAAAAAGCCTCTAACATTGCTGTTGGAATATACAAAAATCCATGTCTCCTTAATCTAACATTAAACAATATATTTTAATAATAAATTATTATTATTTAAACACTCATTTGACTTAGTCAACTGGGCGTCCACTTTGATTAATAAATAATTATTATTTGAAAGCTCTCTTTGAGCGTCCATTTCAGTTCATTCGCTCAATCATTATAAAGGATATTGTAATATTTCTCTTCATTAAATATTGAACCGTCAAGCAGCAAGTCTTTTACTTTCCTCCTGCGCCATATCCTAATAATTGCCAACGCCCATGAGCGGCGGTGACCAGTTACCATCAGGTGGGCCGCCTGCTCGTCTGCCTCTTCAGGCAATAAAATAAAAATACGGATCAAAACGAAGCTCCTTTTAAATAAATTTAGGAAACATATTAATAGGCCATTAGGAATAAAAGATAGCGTTCAAAATTCAAACCTATATTTTGTTTGGCTTTGGATAAGTACACAATTGCCTTACTAGGAATTGTTTCAAGATAAATAGCGCTTAAATATTTGGCTGAACAGCGACCAGGTAATACATTAAAGCACTTCCAGTGCATTAGTATCCCAAAACTTACAGTAAAGTCCTCTAAATTAAAATAATTGCTTCGTTGGACAGAATAATGTTTTATTTTGTCTTAACTACTAGTATTTGGCATAGTTCTACGGTAGAACCAGTTAAATCTTGTATGTTTACGGCTGATTTATTTATAAATTCTGTTACTAATGTAGATACTAAAAATTTCAAATGGGGAAAGAGCATAATAGTGCCTATTAGAGAGGCATATGTCTACCTCTAAAACCTAGTGATAAATATTAGATATGGTAAACACAAATCTGATGCATATAAATAATTCAGTATTAGTAGATTAGCTCTTAATTGAAACCTGTTGATAGGTCACTAAGCCATGTATAGACTAAAGCTTATTTCGAATTGTTGGCTCTCAAATAAAACATTTGAAGGTCTAATTATGTACCACCACTAACTTTGTTTCTGTTTGATATGACTCCGTGTGTCAAACCAATACTTTACCAGGATGAAAATGCTATAATGATATTTTAATCTAAAACAGATTTATATTTTTTGCTTTATTGTACAACTATTAGCAAGATTAGACATATTATAAGAAGATGTTTAATCTTTCTAAGCTCTCAAAACAAATCCGATACCCTGATGTAGAAACAACAGCGTGAAAACAGCCGATGTACATTTTTTCACGACCAATCAACAAGATTAATAATTCATAATTCATTCATTATTAACCGTTTCCATTAGTTAGATGGTAAATTCCAGTATTTGGCTGGCAAACAGCGGCTAATAGACTATAATAAAGTTCTGGCTGGTCGGTGTGATTTTAGCTCGCCCACTGAACTGTCGTTAGGTTCAAAATTGGCACCAATTTATTTCCTGTCGCCTTCATCACCATTTTCTGTGTTAATTGAGACATTTGCACAGAAAATTACCCACTGTTACGGCATGAATGAAAGGTAGTAACGCGATAACGATTCTGGTACAGAGGGGAAAAATTCAAACCTGGCCAGCTGTCGCAGTGTTCGATATTGTGTTGACATGCAATATGTTAACAGTTGCTTTAGTATTTAATTGTTGCATGACTTATATGGTGTGAATTGATGAACAGATTTAATAATCCGAAAATTATTAAGTAAATGCAGTTTAATATTTTTTGTTTATTAGTGGTTTAGATGGTCGCCTCACCGCTGGCATCGCGATGCTGTCTGTCGTGGTTTTGATTCCGACACGTGACAAATATTTTGGACACTTATATTTGTTTCGATTTTTAGTGTACACAGGTGACACAGGGCCTGGTTCATAAGAAGGTTGCCTTTTAAAAAAATGATGTAAATCTTTCAACTATGTATGACTGGACTTTCATAATCAAATTGTACAGCCTAACCGACATTATTTATATTCTACAGAAAAAGCTTGATTAAGCTATATATATAATTTTAACGTAATATATAAAACTATTTTGTTATGTTAAAAATTTAACCAATTAATTTTATAATTGGTACATTGATTGCATTTCATTTAACAAAAACATTATTGTAATTCACCCGAAATTAACCTTTGTCTAAAAATCTATATAAAATTAACTATCAAAACAATGTACCTATTAATGTCTGTAAATGTCGGCTTTTTTTCTTTACTATAAAATTTTAAACATGGCCTCCAACTTTCATATACCTTTTATAAAATATTACTTTGCATATTCAAAGCAAATTATGTTAATATTCATTTTCATTTTAATGAGCCTTTTATTATCTCTAAATTACTGTTGTTATTAGAAATGTAATTAAAGCTTCTTGTTTCTCTACCTTTGACGTTATTATTAAAAAAAAACGTATAACTCAATTAATATTAAAATTCAGACAGATAAATTTTTTGTTTTAAATTTTATCTCATAAAGTTATAAATTTAAAACTGTATGTGTTCATCATTATGTATCTAACCTTATTACCTCAAAGCAGATTTTAGGAAGCGACAGACTGATAAGAATGTTCATGAATTAGTATTATAATAAACAGCGTGCCAATTTAACTATTTCTATCATTAATGCAATGTTAAAATTGGCACAAAATTTTTGTCTACGATAATACGACACAGGTGTGAATATTATGTTTTAATATAAAATAATAAAAACATTTAAACAGTTTTATTATCAAACTAGCTCTTCGTCACTTCGTCCGCGTGGAAATTAACAAAAGCAACATTACTTAATATCTTTAAAAAAAAAAATTAAAAGAAGCTTAAGTTACTTCTTATACATCAGCTATCTGCCAGTGAGAGTCCCGTCAATATCGGTCCAGCCGTTCCATAAATGAGCCGGAACAAACAGACAGACACAAAAATTAACAAAAAAATGTTATTTTGGTATATGTACCAAATATACATTGTGTATGTAGTAAAAAGCGGTTATTTTAATATTACAAACAGAGACTCCAATTTTATTTATTTGTATAGATTTCTTTCATGCGCAGTTTCTATTAAGTACTTTCAATCCTGGAATTTGTTACGGACCAAATCATAAACAGAATCATTTGAAAATATTCTCGTCTGAGCAATTCTGTTTTACCTTAACATTGTCTTTTGTCATCAAATAAACAACGCGATCACTAGAACTGAGTAAACGAGTTCTCTTCCCTTTCGCACGTGAAAATCGGATTTGTTTAATTTATTGCCTTGTCTGGAGGCAGTGAGAGATGCCACGGTTACTTAGCTCTCGACACCTCATTGTAATAATAGGATCTCTAGGAGGATTTAAATTGAATTCTGTTGCAGGGACCTTCTCAAATGTATTTAAGTCTGCGTTGTCGAAAATCGTGATAACAAAATGTTTTGTTTCGTAAGGTTTTAACTTGAGCTGACAACGCGCTTTTAAAATTAAAATAAAATGGTTGTCATAGAAAAATCTTCTATTCGGTATCTACCTAAAAGAACTAAGAAGTATGTCATTAGCATCCTTTAAGATGATTCTGTTATAAGATTCTAACGGTTTTCATTGTACGAATACGTGATGTATATAAAATTCAGGACATTACAAAGATTTGTTATATTTTTCGCATAACTATAATAAGTAATAAAAAATCTATAATTAATATTATAAAGCTATTGTGTTTCTCTTTTTTGTTTTTTTGGTTGAACGCTAGGATCTCAGAAACTACTGCTCCGATTTGAGAAATTCTTTTAGTGTTGGATAGTCCATTTATCGAGGAAGGTAACAGGCTATATAACATTACGTTACGACGAATAAAAATTGAGCAGTGGCCAAATAAACGACGTGAGCGAAGCCCCGCGTGATTTCTAGTATTCTTTAAAACCATTAAGTTTTACGAACCGTATCTTTAAAAAAAATCTACAAGCATTTACATAATATATTATAGCAAAGCAGAAACGTAATCCAAGTAATAAGTTTAACATAGTCGGGGCACGTAATTACATAGGTATTTCACACACGTTCCTCTGTTTCACATGTCAGGTCAAACTGAAGGGTCTAAGCGATCGCTCAACGTTTATTTTCGTTCCAAAGTCAGCTCTTTTGCACCCTTGTCTTCACTTGATACATTGTTGAGGGGTAAATGAAACACATTCTACTTTTGCTTTTTTATTAAAAAGTACAGCTGCTGTAGATTCTGGGGATATTAATAGTAAGCTTTTTTAAATATATTGTGTTGGTAACATATGAGGGTATCAGCTGACCGCTGAACATATTATTTCATCTATATACATATGATTTCAAATTTTAAATTTAGTTTGAGTAGATAATTATATGTATGTGTGTGCGTGTTAAGTCCGCTTTTATTCATATATTGTGTATATTTTATTAAGTAAATAAATATTCATGTTAAGAAAAGCTATTATGTAGGTACATACTTTTGACATACCACGGTGGCAAAAGATAATTTAATAAAATACAATAATAAACAACCTGTTATTTCTTGATTATGGACTGGAGAATGCAGTCTCATTGCTTTTCTGAATAGGTACCCGGTAAATTCTGATCAAGATAAAATAAATTATTTAACAATATTTCCACTCTGGGAGTCTGCAAATGATAATTTTTCGTAATTATGGTATAAGGCCTACCTATTGTATTAAACATTTATCATGACTAAAAAAGCATATTTATTATATTTTCATCTGATAAATTACTTAATCTGTTACGATGTCTTTTATAATACGCTCTCATTTTCTCACTTGAAAATATTATAATTTTCTTTTCTCTCGGAGGGATATAAACGCTTGCTTGCTTGAAAATTATGTAAACTTAAGTTTATGATGTCATACCTTTAAGGAGAGCAAAGAGGTAAAGATAAAAAAGGGATGGGAAAAAATAAAAAGGGAATGTGAGTAAGCTATGCCGAACACGTACATAAGAGTCGGCTGATTTCTACGTCACGTACACAGAAAAGAGAACTTTTATTACTTCCGAGTGGCGTAATTGTTATGGAGAACTGGTTTCCCTTATTACTCAACTTTGTCCTTAGATGGCAGAGAATACACAGACAGTACCATACTACCTCACTAGTTGATTGTCTTTGTTTACATCTCGATAGTGTCGCCAAATCAACATTGGTTGAATAATTAAACTGTGCGTGTGACCGGTAAAAGTTTGACATTAGCTTCCCGATCCGAACCCAAGACATCCATCACTTCATACATACATTCACACATACAAACATCGCACACATTAACACTCACAACACTGGTGGATCAGTCACCTGCTGGTCTGAACCCAAGATCCCTCGCAGGGCTAGTGGACACACATCACGTCACATCATTTTAACTACTAAAAACCTTTTTTTTTTGTATACTTTAATTTAACACGGAAGATTAATAAAAGGGCGACGTCTTCTGATACAAGCATTTGTTTGCCTAAAACGAGACGTCAACAACTGTAACAACAAGATACCTGTGTGAAAATGAAATAAACTATTTTGTATTAGCTTATTTCTTCAGGCTCAGTGATTTTTTAATTAAAATAAAAATACGAAGCACTTTTATGTTTTTCTTACGTGTCAAAAGTATCACTAATATTTTGACACGCTAGTATAGTCGACCATATATTTGTTTTACCACTTGACAAAAATTTCCATCAAAATTAAAATTCAATAAGACTCAATATCGATGACAACTGTCACTATACTGATGTCACTTGCAAACTAAAATAGACTTTATTGTTTTGTGATATGTAAACAACATTAATTTAAGGGTGGTAAAGCTCTTTCTGTAAACTTGTATCGAACTCAAACATAATTTACACTTACTTTGATTGTCCTAGCGATTGTGTCATACCGCCTTTTTCGACAACCATTTCACGAAATCATATAATCGAATAAGATCTTATCAATTATAATCATTAAATTTTCTGAACGCCAAATCTTAAGTATGTGCCTCGGTGTAATACGTACTCGTATGTGTGAATCTTCAGGGTATAAAGACTACAGAATAGTTCATTACACAGCATTATAGTCTCATAACATGTAGATATACGACAACGATTCCATACATTTTATTACTCTTCGTTAGTAATAGATATACAATTAAGTTTTATTCGATGTTTATTTTGTAGGCTCTATGATTGTTATTCTCTTGAGTTCCTAGTGGTGATAATGTATATTGCAATAATATTTGAATCGGTAACAATAATCGTAGCGATTAATTGTTATTATCGTAATTGTAATTGAATGAAAACTTGAGACAGTAAAAAGGGGTAAACTACATTTAAATCTTCAATTATTACCGAAGTTGTTACAGAGTTTGAAGATCGCTAGCAGGTCGTCGGTCCATCTGGGGGGTGCCATCTCTAGCTGCGCTTTTCAATACGTGACTGCCACTAGAAAACCTTTTTTCCCCATCGGCCTTATCGGCCTCTATCTATGATACATGAGACCTCACATAGCGGACGAAATGTGGCTGTAATTCACATGTGCCTACTATTTCGGGGAATAACAGCGACGACCCACTGCTGGGCACGAGTCTCCTCCAAAGAATGTGAAGGGAATAGCCTTCTATACCACGCTGCGCTGACCTTTTTGCTTTTTTTTTTCGCAATGCTTGTTTCTATAAGGTCGCCTTTTACGACGCCCACAGGTTGAGATGGGGTAGTGACGTTATGAATTCTCATTCTGTCATTACACAGATGATGTGTATTATACTATGTTAACTTAATTAACAAGTCGTTTAATTAAGAAAAAGAGCTGAAAAATATATTTTACCCGACTCAAAGATAATAAATATTTTCCTTTTTTAATTACCTATCGCTGAAAGGTTATTCACTCTTTACATAATTAAAAAGATACACAGACATCCTTTATTCAGTCCATCACATAAAACAATGTATGCTAAGATGTTCCCTTTGTGTAACATTGCCAAGTAGAGGTATAGCCGCGGGCGCCGAGACTAAATAGACTTTACTCCACTCATTATAAGAAGAACCAGCTGGAATAACTAAGATATATAAGTTATATTAACAACTACTGAAATGGTTAGTTATATTTCTTAAATCTGTATCAAAACTCCACTCAAAAAAACAATTCTTTAGTCGCATTTGCATTGGAAAAGCAAAAGATTTTTTCGAAAAAGAAGTATTCATCAAGCTGAAATAAATAGAAATTTTAAATTATGCAATTAAGCTTTTTCTTTAAAAGTCATTTTGGCATAAATGTGTTTTACATATAAATCCCGTGATTTTTCTACGAAACACTGGCATTATATTTTGTCCTTACTTTAAATTCAAAATTTATTTAGAAACTTCAAAGTTTTATGGTGCACCTCCATGCAACCTCACCGCATAAACCAAGTTTATTTACTTAAACGCCTTATACCTGCAACAAAGTCATCAACTTCAAAACCCTGTACTTACTGGCCGCAAATAACGTGACGTCATACACGAATTTTAAAAAAACCCGGCCAAATGCGAGTTAGAGTCGCGCACTGAGGGATCCGTACGAATTCGTTCTTATTATCAATATAATTATGTATTACAGTTTTCGGATGTTTTCGTTTATATAAGCTACATGTCATTGTTTTTTTGCCATTTCATGATTTTAGGTCAACGGGAAGTATTCTGATTCCATTGCGAATGTTTAACTATGAGTTATAAACTGCTGTATCTTTTGCTTGCGTCTACTTAGAACTTTAACTCCACGTGCTAACGATTAACAGACAAACGGAAAAAGAAATGATATTTTAAAGGTTCTGTTTTTTTAAGGTAACCCTAAAAAAATAACAAAAATACGGTACAATCAGTGTACTAGTGGTGTACTTTCCACTGTTATCAGTAGCTATAAATATTCAAGTAGTGAAAAGCTAATAGGTCAATAAGCTGTTCGTTGGGTGGTTATTACATTGTTATGAGGTAAGTCACGCTTGACCTGGCTACTTTGATTGAGCAATTTTCTTCGACAGCTCACACGATAGTATGATTAACACATTGCTCTACATAAAACGACGTTATTATTTGTAATTATTTTTACGCTGGATTAATAGTTACGTTGTGAAGTGGAGTATTTTTGTGCCGCACGCTAATGTACCGGTAACGACCGGTTTATACTCCTGGTTAACATGGTGTGTTCACATGAGGCCAGGAGGTAATGATAATTTAAATATAAAAATTATAAATAATTTATTATACATAATATAAATGTATAATAAACGCTGGAAAAGCTCTAAGCCTCTAACCAATAAATTAAGCTACGAAGGTTCACACAAATTATACAATAAATTATTGTGGGAGTTATCAAAAGACAACAAAATAGGATGATTTTATTCACAGAAATTGTATTAATAAAAAAAAATTATAAAATAAAGAACTCATTTGGCCTCGAAACACCCTCCCAGAAGTCAACGCTTCTATACAAGTGCATTCGGCTTTTTATTTCTGGTGGATTTCCATTGGAAATGTATTTATAACGTATCTTAACCTTACATATCAATGAGTCTATACCAACATCATCATCATCATCATCATATATTATCAGCCCAATGACGTCCACTGCTGAACATAGGCCTCACCTAATTTCCGCCACAACGAGCGATTCTGTGCCGCCCGCATCCAACGGCCACCCGCAACCCTTACCAGGTCGTCGGTCCATCTGGTGGGGGACCGCCCTACGCTGCGCTTTTCAAAACGTGGCCGCCACTACCAACATAGTTATATATAATAATATAATATATTCAGCTAGTTAACTTCTACATCAGTTAGCTGCAAAATGACTCACACATCGACAAACATTGTTAATTTCATACACAGGGCCACTTTAAAATGCAAGTGTATGTTTCAGACGGTTAGCGAATCCGACAAGACAGAATACTCTTACTTTAATCACATTTTACTACACACGAAGCTATTTAACGTTGAGAATGGCAAAATGTTTATTACAGATGGTAAAAGCTAATGAGCATTTGTTATTATCCAACAAAAGAGGAAAGCAAAATGAATTTGAAATGTAAATACGATTTATGACTAACATTTCGAATGGAATATGGAGAAACAAATACGTCATCGATAATTCTTAGTGTAAAATGTTATTTGAAAGGTGTTAACAGAGGTTTGTTTACACTAACGCGTAACAGTTAATTTTAAACAAAGTTTTGCGTAATCTACACAAATATTATAAAGCTGAAGAGTTTGATGGTTTGAGTGATTGAACGCTAGGATTTCAGGAACTACTTACTGGACCGATTTGAAAAATTATTTTTGCTTTGAATAGCCTATTTATTAAGAAATTTTAATCAATTTATAATGACCCTTGTGAATACCAAGTTTTGTCCCTGAACGAAATTAATCTGAAGTAAATGAATGAGTTGAAGAAATTATTCATTTCCCTTCATAGCAAAGCGGGAGACAAAAGTAATCTGGATCTAATCCTATTAGAGCGAAAGCACCGCGGTCATAAATTTAAAAAATTACGAGACCTATTGAGTCTAACTAACTACTAAGGTTTACCTAATTTTACTTATTTACGAAATAAAACACTTATTTTGCGTACTTTTGTAGCAATTTAGTTTAGTGAAACCTAAATAAATTTTCAAAGGCATTGTAGAAATATCAAAATATTTTGATATTAAACGGAGAAACAAACAAAGCTTTGCGTGGGAGTTTGATCCCAATAGGCAATTTACTTTATGGCAAACTTATAAAGAAAAACATTACAAGAAAATATTCTTATTGTTTTAATAGAGGAGCAAAAGCCCGTTCTTAACAGCCAAGTTTAATTTATAGACCGATGTAGCCTTCAAAGGTCAAACCCACAAACTAGCTCAATTGAAAACATCAATACCCACTCATGTATTAAGACATGAAAGTGCTTATCTAAATAGTTATCGATATTCGCTGCAGCTTCAAAGATATTTCGAAACTTCCCCGCTTCGCTCACCAACCCCGCGCATGTAAACTATGCTCTTTAAACTTAAACTTTTATACGTACAGAATCCAATCACATGCCGTTCGGTCGACTATGGCTTTTCGAACAAACTCTTGGAGTTCAAACCGACCGAATGCACTACCACTAGGCGATTCCCTGTGCGAATAACGGAATTTCCGATCAGACTGGGACGCTTCTTCCGACGCTTTCGTCAATGCTTGTTTATTTTGTTCTATGTATTCCACAAGGCACGAATTTATTTTCAAGTCTCTTGCCAGTAAAGTAGGTCTGTGTTTGTACATCACTCTCGTCCCTTTACTCGGTGACGTCAAAGCCTGGCTGACGTAAGTTTTTATATTGTGTACAAATTTATGCGTCAGTGTATTTTGATGAAATTGAATTTTGAAGTCAAGTTGTGTTTATAAAACTGCGTTATTTGTATCGCGTTTAACAGTTTTACTAATATTAAAAATTCGAAGGTTGGGATGGATGAATAGATGGATAGAACGTGTTTCGATGGATGTTTGTTACTCATCAATCACTCCAGAACGGTTGAAAGGATCTATATAAATTTGGCACACAGATAGGTAAATAAATTTATAGTCTAGAAGAACACATTTTATAATTTCTTTTTTCAGCTCTCTAGATAGAGAAGAGGAGACCCGAGCCCAACAGTGGGACATTGATGGGTGGCTGATGAAATGATTGATTTTCATTTTCGTCATTATGCAGCCCTAAGCGTACATTCTGCCTACTGCTTAAATATATATATATGTAGGTACAAAAGAGGCTGATTCTAGATATAACTTTTATAAACTTATATTATAAATCAACGAAACACACAAACATATACAGAAAAAGAGGATAATATTATAGTTTAAGTATGCTAGTTTACACACACAACATAGACTTTGATGTTATACACAAAATAATAGGTACGAAGTCAGCCTAAAGGTGGCACTGGCCCCTTAATTCTCTCATAATGTCCTAAACCATTACACATAGACCGTAGACCACGAATACGACCTACATAGCTAACTGAATGTAGAATTTATGTAAACTAACTAGCATGCATTATGGATTACTGTTAGTTATAAGTTTCATATTCCAATCGATTCGATTCAATCTAAGTACAAAGTGAATGGATATCCAACAAATATGTCTTTATGTCAATTAGCTGCAGCTGAAAATCAGCGTCAGTTATAATTTCTCTTATCTGACATAATGCTGAGCTGTTCGCCCTTTTGGCTTTATGACCATATTCTACATAAAATATATTATATTAAATAAGGTGAATTGTATTTTTAGGGTGTCATATTGTCAAATAACTTATTTTTCTTTCTTCTAATTAAATACTCATTTAATTTTTTTTAGAATTCCGAAAATTTAGAAATCCGATTCATATTCGAAATTTTTAGTTTTTTCCCATTGATTATATTAAACTACGAGGTAACTGATCTGCCTGCTACAAACCGTTCAGAAACCCACCCAAACACCTAAAAAAAGTTTCATTAAATCGGTCTAGCCGTTTTGCAGATCATATGTGACTTCAACAATTATCGTTTTATTATACTTCCGTGTAAGTGTAGAAATATAATAAAAATATATTTTTAAAGTACTTTCACGAGGAAGTACTTGTTTTCCATATTTGCCTTTAAATATTAATTACAAAGTTTTGACGTTCGTGTTACTTACTACTACACCTGTAATTAAAATTTTAAGCAATGGTTCTTAACAAAAAGAAAACTTCGACTCGTACCATCAAAGTCTGGTGTCAAAGCATCGTTATGCATTTTTTTCGGCGCGCCTCGAAGCGGCGCAGCTCTTCAGACATCTTTCGGAGTTTCTTTTTTTTCTGCAAAAAGTAAAGTCGTCATATCCACGGTGCACGGCCTTCAGATACGATCTGACGGCATGTCTCAAGTGGCCAGTGACCTGTCGCCTGCATACGTATCATTTACTTTACAAAAAGTAATTAACATTGATCGATAAGATGATTAAATAAAAATGTTACTGAAATACTGGTAATGAAGTTAAATTGAAATTTTAAAATGTACGTGGACTGTTTAATATAGTGTGATCAGAATATTAAACGGTGCCGACGGGAAGTACATTGTTAGGGCTCATGCACACGACTGGTTTTGGTCGATTATAGCTCTGTCGGCATGCAATGTGGGTTTATGAATTTAATAAGCAAATAGTGCGCTTAATGTCGATTGGAAAAATGAGATAAGCGTAGAAATACTATGCTGAATTTTAATTTAATATTTGCATATATGCGCCTTAATTAGTTTCTTCCTTTTTTAATAGGATAAATAAAATCTTTTGTTTATTGTTATTACCAACACTTGGTGGTGACCTCCCATGTTCTAATTTCAAGATTTATCTTTCATACTTGTTTATTACCCTTTTTGTTTAAATTTACAATGAATTTTAGTCCGTGTAATATCGCGTAATGTCACTACCCCATCTCAACCCGTGGGTGTCGTAAAAGGCGACTAAGGGAATGTAATCTTATGCAGACAAGAGCACTGAGAGAAAAGGACGATGACGAATCGATAACGAGGAATTTTGCTAATCTTGTAATTTCGCCTGTAAGCCGTGCATTTTATGAATTCGAATCTACTTAATTATATTACATACTAGCGACCCACCCCAATTTCAAACGGATGTAAATCACTAATATTATCCAATTTACCATCCAAACTTTATTCCTACAAACCTTGACCTGATAATTAAGTGCACAAAAAAGTTATGAGCCCAAAATTATTATTTTTAAATACATTTTTGGAATGGTTACAGACTACCTGTTATATATAATTATATTCTAGCTGACACATACTATTTAAGCATATTGATACTCAAAAAGCTTAAAAAATATACATCTCGAATTGATTTAGGATTGAATTAATTAATTTAGATAAACGAATAAATTGAACACAAGGAAAGTAGGAAATAAGTTAATTTTATTTTTTGATGAGTATTTTAGGATAAAAGTACGTAATTTTAATAATTCGAAATAATCTGCCCATTTTCTTTTTTCTATTTCTATTTACGAAAGTCGACAAGCGGATATTTTCATGTTAAATTGCTAATTTGAATAACCTTCCTACAAATAAAGGGATTCATAAAATACTGAAGATATTTTTAAATTATTTTTTTAAATTTGAACAAGGAAATTAAGGGCAGTTTGTTTCCCAAGGCGGCACTTAAAGTATTTATTCTAAGCCTTATTGAGCCGACTTCATCTTATCTACTGACGACTATGACGAGCTCGTCTTTGTCAAAGGCATTTAAATGTTTTCTATTTTCAGAAATTTCTTTTATTATATTCTTAAAAAGTTTCAGCTTACCTTAATGCGGGAAAAAAAATGTTGATACTTATAAACAGTAAGTAATACAACAGTAATAAACGAAATTATTTCTGATTTTAAAACTAAATACGCAACTACCACTCGAGAGGTTTTGTGGCCTCGCTAATAAAACTTTATATAATACCAAAGAAAATCCAGTCTTATAACTCCACTAGAAACTTATTTAAGACTAAATAGAGTTCATGAAATGAAATATCGGTGTATAAAAACTTCAATAAATGGATAAAGTTTAGTAAATCAGAGATATATTTTCTCAAATAAGTAGCAGAAACAGCTTAATTAAACGGATAATGTGTGTTAATATTAAAAATATTTCTCACCACTTTTAAGGTACTGTACTAAGGTAGGTATTATACGAAAACCAGATACCTAAAGCGCCATCTTCGCTACGCGATATATTGCAGGAACATATTACTCGAAATTGACGTCATTGTATATGAGCGAATGCTTATAATAGTGTAAAAATTCTCCTACGTAATATTAGATTAGAAGTTAAAGACGTGCATCTATTAGCTTTAACATATCAAATGATGTATATCATTCCATTGGGCGGTCAGGCACCAACTTATAGAAACAGAGCATCACGCCTTTTCCTCTGATGGGGTAAGCAGTGGTGCAGCGCACTAACATTTTGCTATCTATCTTTGATCCCATGTAACTAAGGCTTATTGATTCAGGGTAGTTACTCAGAATTTCAAAATAGAAAAACCCGATACCATTTTTGCCCGAACCAGGAATCAAACCAGGACCCTCTTGTACTCAGCACTTAGTCGATTGCATTACAAGAATTTGTTTAAATAAATATATCATCGTGTGATATAAGCTTTTAAGTTTATTTTGGTCACAAATCAATTCCTTTCTGCAAAAAATAAATATTCAAATTAATATTCTTCAATTCAAATAAAAACTCTTGAATTAAAATACGTAATTACAAAGTCTCAGATGCCCCTTAGGGCTAGTCAACGCTTTACGATACGATCTTATCCTGAAATTTCAGTCAACGAATCACAAAAGTAATTTGCCAAAGATATACTCTATAATGAACAAGGTCAGAGGCCACAGTCGACCTTTCAAGTTATAAAGGAATCCTTTTAAGACTCTTACAGTGGATAAGGGGCCCTGATCTGCCGTTTTCTACCTATTTAATAATCGATTATTGCCTGAGGGTAGGGACGGATTACCATATCAAAAGAATGCATGATCTCATGTCGAACGTCAATTTGGCAAAACATTTGGTACAAAAGGCGTAAGCCGTGAACAGTTTTATTACGTTTAAAAGTATAAGGGATATTGCGGGTTTTCATGTAATTTTTTTAACGCACATCCTGCTTTTTATTCTTTTTACTTTCATGTCACGTGCCGAAGTTCTCTTTGGAAAGTCCTATGCGGTTGGATGTCATCGTTAAGCCCGCTACCTTTTCCTTAAACGATATTTTTCATAGCTTTAGTGCTGAATCACACTAGGGTTTATCGTGCAGTTTGTATTTTTCGGGTGCGGAACATTTATGAACATTTAAGGCTGGAACTTGTACACTACTATGGTTATTATAATAAACTTAAAAAAAACGACTTCAAATTATTTTTATATTTTCGAGAATGATCAAAATAATATCATCAAGATCCTGACCTGACATGAAACAAAAAGAAGAAATTTCTATATCAGTTCAGCTGTCTGAAGTACTCGATTTTTGAAGTTGGAAATAATCTTAACCCTTAAAGTAAACAAAACTTTTTATATAATAATAGTATTTATGTAATTAGCAACGAGGCTTATGTATTTTATTCAAAATAATCCACACTTTATATATAAACTCCATTTAATGATATCAGCTGTGTGGATATATTTATTTTCATATAAATATCCCAGAACATCTGACATCTACAATCATTAAAATAGAATTTGTATTCATTGCTACATTAATATATTGCAGACCATTTGTAACAACATAATGTCTATTAATTTTCACGTCTATGACGTGTTCTTTTATTAGGAAATTATTTAATTTATAATGCATATATCAGTTGCTTCTATTTTTAAAAAAACGTAATGAATCATCAAGAATTACTCATTAATGTCATCTTCAAATTCCTTTTTGATTTCTTACTTTATTTTTGGTCACCTATAAATTAAATAATATTAGGAATGTCGTATAAATCTTCTTTTCAATTTGTCTTTTATGAACAGATTCTTGAACTTTAAGCATCAATTAGTTTTAATTAAAAAAATAAACAGATACATTTTAAACAATATTACACAATCGGATCCTAAAGCGCCGTTTGTATGTACTCTTATATCCCTAGAATGTCTGTCCAACTCTAGCTATACAAGTTTGCTTGACGAGAACATTGACATTTTTATATACATAAGTAGATTTAGTAGGTAAGGATTAAAGTTGAATTTTCATTATTTTAATTAAATATGATTAAGTTATGTTTAAGTTTTCGTTTTAGTTTCCTTTTTTTTGTTTGTATTTAACTGTATATATAGTTTTATGTAAGTAGATGTTTAATATGATTTATTTTAATCTTCAGAAATTAATTTACTCACAGTGACATAGGGATACTGCGACTGTATCTTGTGATGGTGTGTGGTAAAACAATAATGTAAGGGTTCATCATCATTCATCATCATCATTTCAACACATAAACGTCCCACTGCTGGGCGGACGGGTTGATATAGGGATTTTCCTTTTCTTGCAGTAGTCTTGTCTCTGATTACTCCACGTCACCTCTTACGACATCCACGGGTAGAGATGGGGTAGCGACATTATGTATTCTTATTCCGTCACTACACAGCACGCGAGTCTCGTGCCGTGAAGTGACCATAAGCACCACAAATCATTGCCCAGGTGTCTAACCTTTTTAGTCTAACAAATTTTGCTATACGGATCATGTAAGGGTTGATAATGAATATACTTTAGACATTGACTCACCAGTCAACTTGTGACAATGACCGGTGTAAATACTTGATACGTAATACTAGTAGTTAGTTAGAAAGAAGAATTTAGTCATTTGTAGACTGTCACCGTGACGCAGGTGGTCGCCTCACCACTACATCGCCGTGCTGGGTGACGTGGGTTCGATTCCCACACGAGACAAATATTTGTGTGATTCATAGATATTTGTTTCTAGTCTGGGTGTACTTTGTGTCCGTTAGTTTCATGTTTGTAAAGCTCCCCGCGACACAGGGCTTGTTCCCTAGTGCGGGCGTTGTCTTTCATAATAAAAAAAAAAAAAAAAAAAACTAAGGTATCGCATGAAATTGTCGTTTCAATATTTCCGTTTGACATGTTGATGTAAACACAACAAAGGCTGTCTGGTCTGACTGCTTCAAATTATATCAGTTTCTTCATTAAATAGTAATTAACTCACGTCTTGGCTCTCTCGAGCCATGCGAACAAAGTTAAGCTTCACTAATGTAATAAAATACTATTACTTACTACAGGCGTCAACATCTCGAAGTAAAGTTAGTATAGTTATAACTATGTTATATCGTAGTTAATTGAAGTACCTATATGTATGTATAAATGATAATGATATGAGACATATTCACAACTTTTAATGTTTATAAATCTTAATAATATATTTTAAATCTCAATAAGTACAGTATGGATTTGAAAATCTTAATTTCATGTGAATTTTGTGAAGGTCTCTGTCCCAATGGTATAAAAACGGACATGAAATAGCATGAATTGTATATAATCAAAATATACCAAATTATATTAAAGAACAACCACTTAGAATTTTTAAAAAGCAACTCTCAGATTACTCTATAGCTGACTTCTTAACAGATGAGTCATTAATAATTTTAATGTAGTTATTTAATACGTATTTTTAATTTTTGCATGCCTTACAGGCAGAATGTACAAGGATTCACTATTAGTTTGTAAGATCTTATTGTAATTACCTACCTTTTTTCTTATTTCTTAGCAAATAAAAAGTTTCTATTCTATTCTATTCAATTTTATTAAAGTACTAAATTTCATTAATATTATAAGAGTCTCGAGCCGTGTAGTGACGGATTAAGAATACATAATGTCACTACCCCATCTCTACCTATGGGTGTCGTAAAAGGCGACTAAGGGAACCTTATGCACACAAGAGCACTGTAAGAAGGAATTCGAATCAAAACCTATACCAACCCGTCTGGCCAGCGTGGTATAGCAGGCTAAATTCTCTCGACATACTTTGGAGGAGATCCATGCCCAACAGTGGGACGTTTATGGGTTAAAATGATGATGATAAAACTACTACTTCTATCTTTCACAATCCTATCGGTTATAACTATCCGAAACTTTTATATCGGATTCGATTACGGTTTTGGATAGATTTATATTTCGGTTACGGTTCAGCTCCATAACATCCCTGGTGTAAATTCTTAAACTGTGACCGAAGAAAATATTTGAATGGCCTAGGGTTTTCTAATTACGAATGAATTACATGAATGTATTTCTTCTTACATAACTGCAGTCATAGTCTAGTGCTAGTAAACACAAATTACTTTTATATAGTGATAAGTTCTAGTTCTTATCTTATTCTCCAGACAACGACAGACGGTACCGATTCTGTACAAAGTAGGGTATACTAGCATAATGTGCGCTCTGTCAGTTTCAATTGAATATAATCGTATAATTAAGTACGTCTATATATCAGATTTAGTCATTTGTATATAGTAATTAAGTTGAAAATTGTTTAATTGAGTATTTAATTTATACTCTTTTGTGCTGAGAGAAAAATATAGAAAAATAATAGTCGTGTCGATAAGCTAGTGGGTTTTAAATGGTTAAAACAAATAAATTATACACTTTTACAATTAGGTTATATCATCATTTCAACCTGTAAGCATCCCACTGCTGGGCACGGGTCTCCTCCAAAGAATGCAGTTAGTTAAATACCTACTTACCATAATAGCTTGATGTGTCGCTTTTCGCGATTTTAAAAGAATATATTTATATTTTTTATATATTTAGTATAGATCTTAAAGTTATAGCTATAGATACATACAGTTTTTTACAAATTAAATTAATAATATTACACGTTTTGTAAAAAAAAAATTCATATTTATTCAATAATTTCCCACAAATTATTTACAAACATTTTTTTTATTGTGTTCACATTATAATATTTCTTTATGAAAATCTTAATGCCCTCAGATAAACAGTAGGTACAGCTCGCTTGTCTTCCGTTAAGGTTATCCACATCCTTTGTGAGTTAGAAATTTTGGCTCTTCGCCGCCAAAGCCTGTCCTCGGCCGGAAGCTTTAACCACTGACTATTACGGCTACGTAGTGTTAATCCTTAGAGATTCTGTCTAATAGGTATTTTGAGGGAAATTCTCATGTGCTTACATACACACTCTACGTGTCACAGTGAATTAAACTTATGTGAATATTTTACTTTACTTTAATCAACTAAGTGTTTAAATTGTATTTATTTATAGTAAGTATATGAAAATAGAGTACTAAACTAACTAGAAAATAGAATACCTACATAGGTGGTTGACTACCTTCGTAAGTGTTCTATTTTCAAAATATCGGCACAAAATGTTTGAAAGTGGAGCGGCGGGCCTGGTTTCCGCGGCTCCGCTCGCGTAGTATGGCGGTAAAAAAATATTACACACGTGTTCCAAGATTCAAAGTAATCCTGTCATTCTTTCTGACATGATTGAGTCCAATATATAATATTATATATATAATATTTATTATGTATTTTTTTTTTCTTTTTTTTTTTAATAATATTCTACCACATTCACACAGCGCCATCTAGTCCCAAAGTAAGTAATTATATTTGCTTGTGTTATGAGTACTAAACAACTGATTTACAACTTAAATACATTTTATTTTTTGTAAATACAATATTAATAATTTTGTATATTATAGATAAATTACACCCAGACACACAACAAACCTTTATGCTCATCACACAAAGATTTGTCCTAGGTGGGGATCGAACCCACGACCACCGGCTTAGCAGTTAGGATCACTAACCACTAGACCAACAACCAGTCGAATCAATTGTTAGTGGGATAATGTAAAAAGAAAATGCTTTTTGCAATTCCCTAAATACTACCTAAATATTATAATATACTGCTTTATGCTATTAGAAAAAGGTTAGAACGAGCTACTGTTCGGAACTAAAGTTATACCTGCTTTTTAATAGTTTGTACTTCAAACGTGATTTCAAAGCAAAATATTCTGATAAAACTATGTGGTAACTCAAATTGATGTTGTAAACTGCGGAAGTATTTTAAATTAAAATGTTCAGCGAAAGAATACTTTAATATTTTCCTGGTAACGTAATAAAATTCAGTCGAAAACCCATTTCATAAATATACAGACGTTACGTTAGTTAAACAAACATCGAACAGACAAAGCTTTTGAATTTAAAACAATGAATTTATACAAGAATGTTCGTTCAGGTGCACTGAGGTTCTAAAGAAAATATCTGCGTTATTTAAATAGCAAAGGGAACCACTCGAACATGAAATCCCCAGCGTATTCGATGGAGGAACTTAAAGACAAGCTTACACTATAACGAGTATTGTTAGCGTGCGCCTGGAACGCTTTGACCCACCACCGGCCTCTTAACAATTCCTTTCCTATTAAAATTCTTTCCCCAACTCGGGAAAAGTTTATCTCAAAATATAACGTGCCCATCTAAATACGAAAATAACAGGAAACTCCGCCGCTTATAATTAAACGAATTCTGCACATTTTCGGTGTGTGAACTTTATTTTTTGTGTAAAAGAAAATACTTTCACTTGCTGGAAAAGCAAACGCGTCATAGTTGTTAACGTAACTAAAACACACTGTAGATACTTAACAGAACTTACACTTGTAGATTTAATCTTATGTAACAATCGGAAGCTTAACAATATTTTTACCTTGTATTTGATTTAAAATGAGGTAATCCTTCGTATACTAACCTTTATCAACCCGTCTGACCAGCGTGGTAGGCTAAATTCCCTCCAAACTATTTGGAGGAGACCCGTGCCCAGCAATTGGTCATTTCTAGGTTGTAGTAATGAATCTTTCGTGTAAAAGAAATTTTTAGATACAATTATTTTTACAGGTAATTTTCACCAATGCCAAAACTTCTTAACAAAGATTTAGACCTATTTTGTTTTCTTCCTCTAAGGCACTATTTTTTGAACATGTAGTAAACAAAATTCCCTTTACCTATATTGAATATTACAAAAAGAGCCACATTTACACAGTATCTTTTATCTCACGAAAGTAAATAAAATGTGTGATATGTAAGTAAATTTATATTCATAAGTATAGTATATTTCGGGGGTTGGAAATTCAGAATATTATCGGGGAGCCACCCCACAGGTAATCGACTGACAAATGTCTTAGATATTTTACCAACTTCATTTTGTGGATGTTCGAAATTGTGATGGGTGGGCCCCATAGAGGGAACACGTTACCCTTAAATTGAAATTGAAAAAAAGCACTTCATTTTTCATCCTGTAAGTAAAGTATGAACATTTATATTGGATAGGGTGCCTTCTTGTAATTGCGTTTATTATTCAGTAGGTGAAACTAGAAGAATCTAAAAGGAGATTCTAAGGGTCAAGGAGTGTAGGGTAAAGTTAATTAATTTCAATATTCGCTCAAATTGTAGTTCAAATCGGGTGACGTCAACTATGCTTTACTTTCTCAGTCGACGTAGCTAAAGACTGTCAACGTTTAGCCAGTAAGATTACTAGTTCTTCTTGAAAATCTGTTATAATATAATAATATAATATACTACCACATTTACACAGCGCCATCTAGTCCCAAATTAAGCAATTATATTTACTTGTGTTATGGGTAGTTTCCTGTGGACAGTAGAACTTAATTTTTGTTTGATACAGTCGACAATAAAATTGCTTTACCACCCTTAAAATAAACGTCGTTTGCATATCACAAAACAATAATGTCTATTTTAGCTTGCAAGTGACATCAGTATGTACAGAGACAGTTGTGATCAATCATCTTATTGAATATTAAATTTGATGGAAATTTTTGTTAAA
This sequence comes from Laspeyria flexula, assembly GCA_905147015.1. Taxonomy (NCBI): domain Eukaryota; kingdom Metazoa; phylum Arthropoda; class Insecta; order Lepidoptera; family Erebidae; genus Laspeyria; species Laspeyria flexula. The sequence goes on from LR989963.1 coordinate 8,813,119, forward strand.
CGTTGTAAAGCAATTATGTTGTCGACTATACCTACCTACATGTTATTTATTGATAAGTTATGTGCCAACTCATAAACCACCATAACTGAAAAAGAAGGAAATTGTTTGTTATTTTGACTTTCAATTTTCTTCGCTCTACTTAATCGTAACAAATAGACATCTATTACTACCTATTGTAATACATCCTATTTGCAACGTACAAAATATACGGGTAATAAAAGTTCATAGACCTGTAAGCGTGGTCTCGAATTTATATAAAAATACCCATTTTCTTACCACCCGCCGACAATAAGGTGTGAAATTAGGAGAAGAATTAGGTTCCCCCGACGCGAAGCGTGCTTCGAATTGTGATGCAGCGGGGTGCAGAACACAGGATAAAATAATCCACCCCTTCCACGATAACAATATATCAGACGTCTATTGATTTATGCGACGAAAGGTATTTCTTAATTTAGTCCCTGTAGATAAACGCTGTACGCATTAATAAAGGTGACAGAGGTGCTATTATGAAACTTTATAGAGTTCTGCGGCTACGTAAAAGGAATAACAATATATTGAAATACTTTTGTGCGTACAATGGACTATTTGAGGGCGGCAGGCTATATTGGATGGTATTTATGGCCGAGTTTCTATGTTATCAAAGGTATCCATATACCCGGAGGAAAAAAGGGAAAATTACACGTACCCGAAGTACTTACAGTATAATTAAATGTATCAGGGTTCGATTTATGTGATACTTTTTCTCGTTCAGATAATAAATTATGATTGATATCATTTTGGTCGTTAATGTAACGAAAATAGATTTTCTTTTTTGGACCCTTCACTTACAATATCAATCTCGGATTACTTATAAGAATATTATAGAGCTTATTTATGCTCCAACTTTATACCTTTGATTACATGATTTATTTATCGTTATATACTGACATCCACTAAAAACACATAATAAAAACATAGACATAATAAAAAGCGATGGTGGCTGAATGGATAAGGGACCGGGCGGCTTGCAAATCACGCGTACCGAGTTCGATCCCGACCAGCAGTACTAATGTGGATTCCACTTTGTGGAATTTATATGTACTAGTCAAATGACTTACCATCTGCTAACGGTGAAGGAAAACATCGTGATGAAACCCACATACCCTATAAGAAATTCTATGGGTAAGTCTGATCCACCAACTCGCACTAGGCCAGCGTAGGTGGATTATGGCCTAAACCCACTCAACTCTCTAGATAGAGGAGTGGAGACCCGAGCCCAGCAGTGAGACTTAATGGGTTGCTGATGACTGACATCAAAAGCCTCGAAGATAACTATAAGATACAAAACAACTTGTCATTTAAAAGATAAAGATTTAAATCTCTTTGCAGACAAATAATTGTGTTCCACAGTGCCTACTAAAACAGTTGTTCTAGAAACTACGAATTACACAGCCCCATTTTAAACTAAGATTTAGATTAAGCCTGACACATAAGTCGGAGACTTTATAACATGGCGTAAGTTTAACAAGAATGCTGGTAACCGAAGATCTTCAGGGACAAGGGTGCTTTTATTTTACGGTTGCTTGTCTTACAAATGTTTCAAGTCACTCTGAATATTGACTGTCTTGACAAATAATGGCGTAAGAAGCTTGAAATGAATAAATTTAATAATTTTAAATTTCTCATTTCTCTCTTCTTATTAAATGGGCTTGAGACATTTTATCAAGTTGAAAGTTGAATGTATCAAGTCGTCCAGAAGGCAACTTCCTTAACGACTGCCACATTAGCTGATTACGGGGACAAACCAGAATTAAATTACATTTACTTATCAAATAGTGAGATTTTTAATATATCAGTAAAAATATTTCTTCAATTTGTTATTTTTCATTATACGCCTTTATTCGGCTAAAGCCTAATATCGTGAATCTGAATTCAGATAAGGGAAATAATATTACAGCTTTGTTGGCTTCATAACTAGAAAATATGACACAATTTCTAAACATAAAATTTTGGACTTTGTATAAAATTTTTTGAAGCACAACTACCCGTGCTATAACATAGACACAATAGGTTATAACTGGTTATTATTTATCGGGGAATGTATGGGGAAAAACATCTTCAATACCTACATGCAAAACTGTACAGTTTTCCCCCATACACCAGCATATTACGACCTAGATTATAACCGAACAAGCGTATAAAGCTGCGTTTTTAACTACAGTAATAGAACGTGCCGTTTCAGACAAAATAGAGTGTTCGGGTCCTTTCGTATTGCGGGACAGCGGCCCAAGCGTTTCCGAACACAAAGTACCGCTCCTACCTACCTACCTACCCCCGCACAAAACTCAACGAAGTTCATTTACTATGTTAAACAGCAGCGGGGTGCAACTTCAGAGTGAACTAGAAGTTTGACAATACCTATACGCGTCTGAAACGTTTGTTGTCTGTAAACATAAACGCTGCTTAAGATTTACGCGGTTTAAGATTGCAGAAATTACAGCTGTGCAAACTATCATTTTTTAGATTTAGAAATGTATAAACAGAAAAGAGATGTCTTTATTCAAGTTATAGGTACAAAGTTATGACAAAATACCAGAGCAAGACTTGGAAAACAAAAACATTTTTCTTACTGTAACCTCGTGTTTACTGCCAAGTGTTTGTCGTCCTCGGGCCCCAGATGTTATTCGCCATAAGCCTCCCTTATTAGGGATTCCGTATGTTCAGCCGTAGTAACATGCTGAACTATGTATTTTTATTTTAGCGACATTATTAATATTTTCCTCTTAGAAATGTTGGAGTACAGAAAGAAAGGTCCTACGTTTGTTTAATAGAATGAGAATTTTATTAATACAAGTCTTTTGTTCAACGTTTTGAAAAAAGGTCAAATCAGATGATAGTCGTATTTTTATTGTGGTCTCTTGTCTAGGTATGGATATGCTAAAATATTATACAACAAAAACAGTAGATTGATACCCGAGTTAGAGGGGTTTAAAAAAAAGCACTTACAAAACAATTGGGTAAGTAAATGGTAATTTATGTAAAAGTGAAGTATTGTATTTATTTTCAATTATCTATAAATATACAAGTTATAAAAGCCATTTAATTAAAAAATAACTCTAACAATAACATAACAATCCTGAAATAAAATATGTTCAGTGAAAGAATTTTTAATTTACTCACAAAATTCACGTGCGCATTTAACTTGTATAAAACCAGAATAAATTCTAAAGTTTTAATAATTTTTCATTTTAAAACTTGGCTTCAAGAAACATTTCAGAAGAAACCCGTTGTTAAGGCATTCCTTTCGTCAACCGAGGGTTGAACAAAGCTCCTGCTGTAAGCTTCAACTTAAAAAATGTATAAAAAATACGATTAAAAGAGAGCTTTACCTTGTTACAATTTATTTTGTATTAAAACAATGTTAACCATATAACTTTGAGTATTTAAATATTGAAAGATTTATTCACAGTTAAATCTCATTTATTTTAGTTTATTTTATACCTGTAATGCACCAACCCAAGCGATGAAGGTGGCTGAATAGATAAAGAACCGGCGAGCAAATCACGTGGTCCGAGTTCGATCCCGACCGGCAGTACCAATGTGGATTCCACTACGTGGAATTAATATAATATGTACTAGTCAAGTGTGTGTGAAGGAAAACTTCGTGAGGAAACCCCTAGAAGAAATTCTATGAGTATGTCTGATCCACCAACCCACACCAGGCCAACGTGAGTGGATTATGGCCTAAACCCTCTCAGCTCTCTAGTTAGAGTAGTGGAGAGCCGAACCCAGCAGTGGGTGGGTTCTTAATGGGTTGCTGTATTATATACCTGTAATAGAAGAAATTTAATCTGTTAAAATCCGACAACAAAAAAAAATTACGTGCTGTAGGTACGCACCAATATTATAACCTTGCGAATGGTATTAAGAATCACACTCACTAGTTTTCGGTTTTGGTACCAAAAGGTCTTTCTTTTCAGCCAAAATACTACAAAATTAAAAATGTCTATAACTCAATATGAAGTGCTACTATAAAGCATGCATACTAAATCAGTGTTCTCATATCTTTACAACTTGAAGTGGGTCCGAACCGATATGATAAATAACACTATATCTATCACAGTCCAGCTTTCCATTGTATCTAGTATTGACGTAAGTGAACAATATAACTGGTATCGTTCCGCATTACTTGTCCGTCTTGTCCAGACCATTTCTTTGCAAACTAATCTTTAATATACATGTCCGTTGATAAAATTATAAATCAATCGATTTCTATAGGTACCATCTTTCGTGTTACATCTGCAGTATAAGTTATGATTGAAAAAAAGAAAGAAAACTTGTTTATTTCTGGTCTACATACATATTTTCAATAAAAAAAATATTATTTAATAATTCTTGCCACATCCGCCCAGAAATTCCACCAGAAAAAAAATTTTAATACTTATTAATAATAATAAAAATAATATTGTACCACATTCACACAGCGTCATCTAAGGAAAAAAGGAAGCAATTATATATGCTTGTGTTATGGGTACTAAACAACTGATATACTACTTAAATATATATTTTTTTGTAAATACATACATATTATAGATAGATAAATTACACCCAGACACAGAACAAACCTTTACGCTCATCACAAAAAGATTTGTCCTGGGTGGGGATCGAACCCACGACCTCCGGCTTAGCAGTCAGGGTCACTAACCACTAGACCAACAGGCCAGTATTTTAAATATTACTTTTTTATACCACAACGGTGGCAAAAGGGGTATAATCAGGGGTACGAGCGTTAACGACCTTTAAGAAACATATTAAATTATTATATAACGGGTCTACGTCACGTATCCTTAAATTATTTGTTTTATTTTTTATGTTATATAATAATTTAATATGTGTACAAGTCGCGAAAGTTTAAAAGACCTTAAGAAACATATTCACTCCTTTTTTGAAGAATAGCGTTCTTCTACTTACTTTCCACTATATTAAGTTCTAGGGGCATTCTTTATTAAGAAATTAAAAAATCTACTGTTAACGAAGTCCTTAAAACACAATAGGTACGATAAATCAGCGAACATTATGTTTACATACTTTTATTTCTTTAATAGAATCCCTCAGTTCCGAGGAGGAATAATGCATCACACTGTAACGTAAAAAGCTGTCGATATCAAGCACGAAACATCGCGTATAGAGTCCTAATCCATCATTTTCGCTGTTAGAAAAAATCGAGAATATATATTACATTCGGTCAGGTGTCGTGGCAGTCCTCGGGGAAATCTAACTTTCCCGGAGGCGTAGACACCAATCGATTCTATTCAAATTTATGACAGAGAGAAACGGTTTGTGTGATATTGGTATAGAGTCGATAACGCCGTTTTTAAACCATTCTTTTTTTTTTCGTTTTATTTGAAAAAGTGTTTTGTGACAAATATCTACGCATAAAATAATAGTAATATTTTTACACATTCACACAGCGCCATCTAGTCTCAAATAAAAGCTTAAGAATGTATCTGATAGCGTTAGTCGTATAATTAGCTATTATAAGAAAAATAAGAATATATTATACAAAATAAGAAATCATTAAACACTCAGTATTCCTACTGATACAATTTTAAGTAGACATAGGTCTCACCTAATTTCCACCACAGCCAGCAATTTTGTGCCGCTTGCAACCAACGGGTACCCGCAACGCGGTACGCCGTCGTCGGTCCATCTTCTGGTGGAGGATGTCCCACGCTACGCTTTCCGATACGGCTACCACTCAAGAACATGTTTCGTATAAAATAATAATACAAAAATAAAAAATATTAATAATCAGGTGTAATTACAGCTCTATGAAGGTGACATAACGTTCGGAACCCTATCGATGGCTGTCTGCAACTGGCAGGCTTGGCGCCGACTTCTCACAAATTCCCGCCCTTATTTTATTGCCTTCTGTCCAAGATTAAACTTTCCTTCACCGTTTTTTAACAAAGCATTCTCTCAAATACACCATAATAATAAAACTTGAAATAAAACATGTAAAAATAACGTTCTTGCTTCTCTCCGAATAATAAATGAATGCAATTGTTTTAGAATGAGTTTTCACAGACGTATGTTTCGGTCTGTGTTTTACTTTTCTCGAACACATAATTATGTACTTTTAAAATCTTGATTTAATAGGTAAAAATTGCGTAAGAAATTATACTTTAACATACATCTTTACTATCTGTCACTGTCACCGTGGCGCAGTGGTTAAGGTGGTCACCTCCCCACTATATCGCCGTGCTGGGTGACGTGGGTTCGATTCCCACACGAGACAAATATTTGTGTGATTCATAGATATTTGTTTCTAGTCTGGGTGTACTTTGTGTCCGTTAGTTTCATGTTTGTAAAACTCCCCGCGACACAGGGCTTGTTCCCTAGTGCGGGCGTTGTCTTTTAAAAAAAAAAAAAAAAAACTATACCTTTACTTTAGCTGAAAGAAATAAAAATATTTTAATAGGACTCAACAAGAATAATCCGAATTTATTCAAGCATACGTCAGTCGACATTAAGATCCATTATTTCTGAAACAACAAATCTGAGATTATTTAATGTAATAATATTTCTATTTCATGAGAAAAAAAAATTCTACGTTCGTAACAAAAAGAATCGGTATGAAATTAAACAATATTTCGTAACGGATACTTGCTTCAAAATTGAAATACTACCTTTAACCTCTATAAATTGGAACGTTTCCAACTAAGATAAGGGGCCATCAGAATTTGTTATGTAAATATTTAATATAAGTTAGGGGAAGGCAGAGAAGTTAACAAACGTTTTAATTTTTTATTAATCTCTCCTTGTATCAGAAAATTTAAATTGCACTTCTACCGATTCTAAAACTGTAGATGTTTTTGAGTGCACTTTGACTCTGTGTACGCGTAGAAATGTTTAATACTATGTTTTGCTTAAATTACTAATGAGCATTTATTATATAGGTACAATATACTAGTTCAACCAATAATTACTTTTTTAAATATCAATCTGATTATTTACATTAGAAGTGAAGATCGAATTCGAAATTGCTGTCAAATATTTGAAAATTTCAATATGGCCGCTGTCATTGACAAACATTTATTAATTTATTTTGACAGCGATATCGACTCTATATGGATTTGGCTACTAAAGTTAGAATTTTGTTTTGTATGGAGCTTATGTCAAAATTCTAACTTTAGTAGCCAAATCCATAGATAGATTATTGAAATCGGCCGTAAGTCTACGATGTCGAGATTCCGAGTAGGCCACTTGATTTCAAAATTAATACATGTATACGTATTACTCCTATAAAATATAATGTCATGAAAATCGCGAACTCTATCTGACAGATATTAAAATGTCTTCTTTCAAAAGAAAGCTTTTCTTGTTTTTACGGTTCTCGCAAACAAAATGTTCGCGATAAATAAATGATTAAACGCGGCACAAAGGAAGCTTATTGGAATAGATTTTATTGATGCCGTGTCGACATGTGGCAACTTCTACATATTAGAATTTGATATTGCCAAAATCCAACAATGTGATGGAAGATATTAAACATCGAGCCTTTTTATTATGAAGATTATACCGGTACATTATTACGACAGAATAAATAACAAAAGTATTAGCGTTGTTAGGTCACATAACGATGTTGAATATGAATTTTGTAGTCATCCATCCATGAACTACAACGCCTTGATCCTGTCGTGTAGGTAAAATACTTTCTTTACGTACGTACGAAGTGAAAAAGGATCTAGTACCGACAAAAACAGCTTTAAAGCTTTTATAATGATGTTTAAAAAGCCTATGCCTGGGTTTTGTAAGACAAAGTTATTAAATAGGTGTTCTCTAATCGGACCTAGATGCATTATTACCTTGGAAATATAGTATGATGCAGTTCTGTTAAGTGAGTGTGTGTCTGTGTGTGTTTTTTACTACCTACATATTTTTAGTGACCAATTAGAAAAAATATTAAAATGTCTCGGCTGGTAAGCGGTTACCTTTCGCAATAAGAAACTCCATCACTCATAGTTGCTAACCTTGCAAAATATACAATAATTATACAATGCAAATCTAAGAACTTGTTGTCAAAATTTATCTAAATAAATATCAAGAAGAAGCAAGAAATTTAACTAAACTTAATTAATATCGCCATAATACCTACTTGCACTGCAGGTAAACAAATAAGGTCCAAGCGAGCACCACCCAACTTTAACAAACTGATGAACTTAAAGTTACAAACTCCTTCATAATTCCTTTCAAAGCTGCATCCTCTTTGTATTTATGGTTTAAATTAAAAAGCTGTACGCATCGACTTAGGGTTACAAAAAAGAAAAGTTTTTAATTTGGTTTATTATGAAGACCGCCATTATTAATTAATTTGAAAATAAAATTCAGCCTGATAGTGGGTTGATCTTTGCAATTGAATTTATTTTTTTAATTTTCTTAATTTTTATGGTAATAGTAATCAAATCAAAGTGGTTTTTTTTACAACTACTCGCAACTTATTGCTGCATGATTGTTGCAAAGTTTAGTTGCGAACAAAAATATGTTCAGGCAATATCCTGACTACATGCAAAAAGTACCTATCTGATTTATTCGTAATCGTAAAACATCGAGAAAAAATTATCAAAAACTCCTGACTTATATATTTGACCAAAGAATCAATTAAACTAGCATTACCACAAGGGTTTGATGGAACTGGACTGGTATTACCGACGTAATCTTAGCCAAGAACAGTGTTCCCCAAGGAGGCCGACTCCGTAGAGTGACATTTGAAAATGCACCACGATCCTACGAGTAACAGGTTGCTAACTGATTTCATTCAGTTGAGCAAGTTAAGCTAAGCCGTCGTTGATTAAATTCTGTTAAATCCTGCAATCTGCTTGTACCGAGAAACACTAATGCGGCTGTCTTTTTGTGTTAAAATAAATCTAGAAACACCATACAGATAACTGACCAAACTCGATCATGAGAATACAAATTTGTTTATTTTTGTTTTACTCCAATACATTTTTTTTAATAACATTATTGACAAGCTTTTGTTTTGAGCGAACATCGTACAGACTGACATACCAGTACATGGATGACAAGGTGCGTAGATACAAAGTATCTATTAGATTTCAATAGAATAATATGTAATGTAGAGGTGATGTGATTAACTCGCTTAATAAGCTAAGTCTCACAAACGACAAAATTTTTAAACGACTGAAAAGTTATAGTCACGCACGATTACTCTCACTCTCACTCAATTTATGTTAAATCGTTATACCAATTAGTTTGAGTTACTTAACTATTAATATCTTATTAAATATACCTACATAGATTGCCTTTAATTACTTTTTTACAGTGAAACAAACAGTTTTCCGTTTAAATATGATTGTAAAATATTTAAAAAAAGTGACATAATTAATTTTTTAGCTTTCATTGCAATTAAGACATCTCACTAATAAAACTATTATAGTAGAAACAATGATTGCGACAAGGGACTAATTTTACAAATATGTTATACTTTAATTTCCAAACCAAACAATTTCTTCATCGATATTAATGGTATAGATAAACTGCGGTATAACCCAATAGTGTTCGATAACAATATGTGTGTGGGTCCAATTTGCCCCATTTACTTTTAACTTACCTCATAACCCAACACGAACGGTTGGCAAACATTGATATTAGTTTTCTGTATAAGCAATTTTCGTAAGTGTCCCCTGTTATTTGTGCGTAATACCTTCATGTATTGGTCCCCATAGTTTGTCCCCGGACCGTATCACGTGTTACAGCATTATTGAATTGTAATAAAAGGCGACGAAGTAAAATAAATCTTTATTGTTATGTTGCAGTTGACGGTACTATTTAGCTGGGTAAAAATGGGTAAAAATACTTACGGAAAATTTGGGAAACCTTCACTTTTGTTGCTGAGAAGTCATTGTGGAAAAAGCCATAATAATACTGCTATTATAGAGCGGTTGAGGGCGGTAATTATGTAGTTTCTTTAGCGTTGTGTTCTTGGTAGTCAGTGATATCTAATTATAATGTAGTAATAAGTAGCTTTACCATTAGTAAACTACTGACGGTAAAGCTTCGCAATTTTTTAAGTAGCCTATTCTGCAAGGAAAAATAACCTTAAGAAATTTTAAGAAAGTTTATATCACAAAAATATTATATTGTATAATGAATAAAACTATGTTTCTCACGGGAAATATAACGGCATCTCACATCGTACGACGGCTCTTTAATCCTCAAAATAAAGGACAAACATTACACAGCCAAAAAAATTTCTAATTCTATTTTATTTTATACGTCAAGATAAACAAAATAAGAGAAAATATAATCATAGATTGTAGAAAAAAGTGGCTTTCTTGCGTACCTACATTATGTGAGTTGGGAGAAATTTTATGAACTAATTTCCCAGAGACAACATTCCTTATATGCGGGGAGACGCCTCCGGCTGTGTAAGCATTTTTTTGGACAAAAACCGAGCTCTGTGTTTAATGAAAACTCTGTACCACAATATGCCTCAGGGGACCGCTTTCACTGATTGTGGAAATTTTTCCATACTTCGTATGAATATTTTTATAGCACGAAACGGCGTGGCGGCTCTACGTACGAGCAGCGACGTTAACTTTGACTGGCCCATGATGAAAAGGTTTAGAGCCAGTTTTTTTTTTCATTTAAACCGTACATGAAGCTTTTCAGGCATATTACTGATGGTTTAACAGAAGAACTAACGGCTGCGGGGCTTTTTTGTTGAAGCTTGTCCGATACAAAAGGTATTCATTATTAAAAAACATAGTGATATTACCTTTGTCCCAACAGCTCAAACATGAAGTAGCCATCTATGTACTCTCGAGAGATCCTAAAGTCGTAAGTAGAATTTGAATAAAAAAAGGTCTTCGTTTTTTTAATTTATTTAAATTTGGAATACGCAAAATTTAACCAATTCAATCATGAACCAATTATCAAATCAAAATAAAGATCACATTTACGTAGGTGCGCGAGTAAAGCGATAACAGAATGAACTTCTCCTCTATACCTCACTCAGTGTATAAATTTTCAAAAATTACGCCGACAAATTCAAAAGGGGTCGGCAGGCGGTCCACCGGATGTAATAGGGGACGCGCGTATTTCAATTTGTCGATCACATTTTTAATCCCTAGCAGGTATTCTGATGGTTTTATTTATGTTCACTTAAATCCCGTGTTTTTAATATAAAGCATAGTACTTCACACCAAACTATAGTGGTCATTAATTAACATCAGATAAGTAAGCAACGTATATAAGTTAAAAACAGCATCATCATCAAAATAAAAAAGGTGTTGCGTATAGTTAAAACATCATCATCATTAAAATCAAATCGATATTTACCGTCTGAATCTGGATTCAATATTTTAAAAAATACTAAGTAATAAGTAATTAAAAATACTTTTCGTTTTCAGAAAATGAAAATTAAATAAAACCGTTTTTTGTTTATATGATAGCGTGAGTGGATTATGGCCTAAACCCTCTTAGCTCTCTAGTTAGAGGAGAGGAGACCCGAGCCCAGCAGTGGGACTTAATGGGATGTTGATGATGATGATGATAGAATACAGTAAGAGTACAGAACTCTACACAAAAGGATCATTAGATTTGCGAACAAAATATGAAATACATACTACATAATTAATGAATATCATTGACAAAATCCAATAAGCAGACACCACAATACCCTAAGGAAATTTAACGCGGATAGGTTCACCATAATATTGAGTAATCTCTGAAGGTATGTTTTGAAAAACAATTGTTCCAATACGTTGTCTACTTCGTTGAATAACAGACATTAAATTGAATGACAATACACGACAAACAAAGAAGATTGATTAGACAAAACGTACGTGTCTCGTTGGTACGAGAGAGATTTACAAACATTATATTGCAGTATCGCAAAAGGAGGTTTAATAGCGGCGCAAGGTGAGCGTAGGAATTTGCAATAAGCTCCACCTTTGTCTCGCCAAGCAGCCCCTTTATTTCCCAAGTTCCTGAATTTCATCCACTATGTACATAGTGTAGAAACACCGAATTGTTCAAACACATTTTTCTTCTAACGTGACATTTTCTCGGTTTGTCGCCAAAAGTTCTAGATATCTAGCGATATAGCCGACGTGCTGGCCGTTGTAAATATACTTTTAGCGAGCTGTTTTTGTACTTAGAACGATTTACGACAGCTTCAGAATATACCTCTTTCCGTATGTGAACCCTGTCACTGGCAATAAATAGAGAAAATATTATTACCAAGCAAGTATTCCCAGTTTTATATTTTACTCAAACCGTTATCAAATAAAAATATTTTCAAATAGATGATACTAGAAATTTTCCAATACTTCAATAATTTTTCAACATTTATCACTGTGTCAGTTTTGAAAGGTCCTCATTTGTTGATAAAATGTAAACACTTGTATCACATTCAAAAGAAAACGCTACTGAAACTTAGTACGAGTAAATGGCAAAACTCTGTCGTTAGATCGATTTAACTTTGTGTTGAAGGATTCAAATTACATAGTAGGTACACGATGTACTTTACAAATTAGTAGTGTTACATTCATTTCTGATTAACAGCTGTAGTTTAACCAAGCTAAGTAGTTAGCGAAATCGTGCTATCATATTGGTCACAAATAACACATAAAACTTCTTTACAATTTCTTTATGGCATGGAATTTTACACATAATTTAACATTAAACTTTACACAATAACGTCGAAGTATACCCGTTAGCCAACAACTCATTTATTACTTTTAAGCTTTTGATTACTTTAGGCTAAATTGCTTAATCATTCTCCAGTAACTAGTCATTGCTTAGTACGAGTCTGATTCATTGCTCCCCCAACAGTTTCACGGTTCGTTAGAAATGTAAAAACTTCACTCCTTCAGGATCAATATTGAGAGTAAGATTAAACTTTGTGCGGGTCCTATTCAAATTAGCCACACCAAATTTGGAAAACAAACGTTCCGAATTCACTAAAGTTTGTGGTCAAACTACCATTCGCGTCCGCTTAGAATACTGATCACATTTCATGAAAGTTATTCCAGCAATGAAAATCGATAACTTTTTCATTTACCTGGAAGTGCTAACAAGCTTCAAGTAGGTCAACTGTTGGCGACATTTCTAACGATCATATCGCACACAATGCAAAGAGTTGGCCCGTAAAAAAGTTGTAATTATAATTCAGGGTACTAAGGACGGTAATGATATTTTATAGCTGACGAGGAAAATATTTTCACGCCAATGTTTTTCGTTTCTGAAAGCGACAACTGAAATGTTAGCAATGAAGCCTTACATGACAATAGACAATATTTTCCACGAGCGTTCGTTTTTGGGAAAGAAGGTGGCCTTTTAATAATTTGGATCAGTGTACAGCTGCCACTAAGTTCCTTCAGCTGTATACCAATGATTGGCCAAGCTCCATACATCCAATATCGTTTTCCGATAAGAAGGGAAACTTTGGTCGATATTACTCGAGTAAATCTTTTCAGGGTTTAGAAAAATAATTGGATTGCTACATTGAAGGAAAGCAATTACATTCGGCAAGAGAAGCAATTTCGATTTACTCAACAACGACGATTTAGGTAAACTTCCCGTATTAAATTGTACTACCCCATTTTATATATATTATTTGCTTCATAAATCCCGTTTAAGGGTTCGATTACGATTTTCCCTATACTTATTTAAATGAGATAGAAATTGGTAGGTAAGGTCTCTTACCACAGGTTGAAATAAAGACCATTCTGAAGAGGTACATCGATAAATGTGGTTCAAAACGTATCTCTTTATAATTGCTAATTAGAAATATATTCATAGCATCAGATATTCAATGTTTATTTTTACCCCGTGTTCATTTAACAAAGGAATTTAGTTATGAAGCTAGTTAGCTTCGTGTAACAATACATTTATTACATCATCACTACATAGTATAAAACAAAGTCGCTTTCTCTGTCCCTATATCCCTATGTATGCTTAAATCTTTAAAACCTCGCAACGGATTTTGATGCAGTTTTTAATAGACAGAGTGATTCAAGAGGAAGGTTTATATTAAATACATACCACGCGGGCGAAGCAGCGCGCGGAAGCTCGTTGTATATAAAACTAATAAAACGTTTTTCCTTGTTAAACTTATAGCACGCCATCGATCGGAACCAATTGTCAATGTTTGTAGACATTTATCTTTCTAATAATGAGAGACAAAGTTACCCTCAGCTCCAATCAAGCCACAGGGTCCGAACAATAAAATCAGAGACAAGTTTCTTGAAATACATTTGTAGCTGGTACATGGTGACTGATATCATTTTGTGGACACTCCTTTTAGAAATCTCTTCAATCAACTAATTTATTGGATAATTTTTTTTTATCTAATATATACTGCATTTAATTTAATCAGTTTCTATTACACTATTTGAACTGAATATTTTTACAATATTTTCAATTTCACTAGGCAATTTATAAGGTCATTAATATGCATCTGTTTTTCTAACAACGTGTTGTCTCGTAAAATCTATTTGTCACGTGTTTTTAATCAAAAGATCTCGATTTATTAAAGACGATTTGACAATGAAACTTTTGTATCGCTATTTATTTAACAACGTTGTTTGTTTGAAGTTTTGAAGAATCAAATCCAATATATTTTTTATCTGAGCCTTCTTTATCATTTTCTCTTTGAACAATTGATACGCACGCAATAACATGAAATGTTACATTCATTTAAAATGTGATTTTATTTTCTTTTTGTTTTTTTTATAATAATGCATGCTCAATGAAATTTGAGTATATTCTTACTTACTTCAGCGAATGGGCTTGGGCAGAACCAGGTGCGTCCTTTACTAACGAATCATTACGTGCCTTCCAAAGTATGTAGACGTTATAGAATGATAATACCACTAACGGCCACCCATCTGTGCGCTAACCTTGACTAGTATTGCTTAGCTTCGGTGATTGTAACGAATATCAATCAACGCTACAAGCGCCTCGTTCTCTTTCTTGAAATCTGTAAGATACACCCAGTGACGTAATTCTAGCAAAACATTTAATCAAAATACGAGCCTGACTCTTGACAGTAAAATGTCCATTTAATTACTGCAGGATTGAGATTGAGCCGTCAACATCTAAAATAAATGCTGAAGCACTAGAGGCTACAATACCTAAGAGTTAGTAACAAGTAATAAAGTCTAGACTACTAAACTTTTTATTACAGCATTTGTCATGATGAGAATCCTCACTAAATTTTTAACGAGACTTGAAACAATTTGAACATAAAGTAGAATTTTCGCCAGCTGGAGAACTAAAATTGTTACGATAATGCCACACTAAGCGAGCATTAAAGAGTAACCCAAAATTGTATTTGAAGCTTTTCAGAAACTTAGACATTAGTGAACAAGTTTTTCCTGTAACGCACATGGGTGGGTTGCCACTAATGGAGAACGGTCTTACCAACTTTCTGCCGAGACGATGGTATAAAAAGTTTTCTTTGACTGAAAATTGCTAAAGACCAGTCTTATCCCTGCCGTAAACTTTTCGTTAGCGAAAAAATCGTACCTACAAAAGTTAGTCCGTTGGAAAAACAAAATTAACCAATACACTGCTAAAGTATGGCTTGTATTTTCAAAGATAGAAGATTTTCTTTTCGTTTTTAAAAAGGCAACTTTCTTTTGAACTTCCAACTTTGTTTCGTGTGTACTCCTTTGGTGGGTTGCTACATAGACTTCATATTAAAAATATATTTTTCGTAATGTTTTGCAGTTTTCTACAAATAAACTTTTTTTTAATTGAATTATAGAATTTATCTTTACATTTTGAATATCCATATGGCGTAACAGAGTGATAGTAAAAATTTATCTGAATTCAAAAGTTCAAGATTATCGATATCCAATTATAAACAAAGTTTTACGGAGACTGTATTTCCCGTAAACTTAATGGTAAATATTTATTTTCTCTTCTCTGCTATTACCGAATAAGACATAGGTACAACCACATACCAGTGAGGGTTGCGGTAGATACAAGACGTGGTTCAGCCAACATTAACTTGCCGACGCTAGTTCGAGTACGACGTCGGAATAAGAATGGTTAGGGTTCCCCAACTTGCGATTCAAAGCCACGTGTGGGTAAACTCGGTAGTGCATTCATTTTGTAAGATGGTTCAATTGTTGATCTTACGTTTATTATGAAATATACAACATTTTTGAGCAACTTGTCATTCATAAATATTTGTGTAAAATACCTACCTCATCATTGCTTATTTACAGATTTTAATCTTTATCGTGTTATGTTAAGAAATATTAACTCAATATTCACTGATTAATTGGCCAAATTTTACTATAATTTTTTGAACGAAAAAGAAATCTGTCAAAGGAAAAAAAAGTTTAAGATAATACAGAAGATTTGGATTCAGTCTTCTTTTTGTCTGTTCTTATATTCGCCAGGCAAACAATGTTTCATCTAGCAAGCGGAAAGGATAGAAGCTAAGATATGACTATAGATCATTCTATAGATTCAAGATAAAATTAGTAACCAATACAAAGTTGGGAAAAAAGAAGTGACAGTCAAGGATCTTACTTGGAGACAGCTGCAGTGAAAGTAAAAACAGAAAAACAACCGAAACTTTGATTTTATTGGTGAACCCGTATTAGTTATACAGGATTTAATTTGTTTTTGTTTTGTTTTATTCTTGACTACTTTACGTTGTACACCATTTACTCTTCTGAAATAAAGCTCGACTACTATATTTTACTTGCAAAGAAAATCGGGCAAAATAACAGTTTGGAACTTGGATGTACTTTCCATAGCGTCAGTCTGATATCAGATGGCACATTGTGAACATGTGAGACATACAAACAAGTTGTTATATTACAACACATATTTACACACTCGTCTATTCTTATTGTTTTCTTATTTGTACTCTTTGCACTTGTTTTTGTTTAGAATTTTTTGCTTTTTATTTATAAAAGCATATTTTTATTTTTCTAAATCTCAAGCATTCTTTCTTTTATGTTTCAGTTGAGACAAGACTATGAATTTTACATTTCTTACATAAAAAGCGTATAAAATAAACAGTATCTACTTTATTTTATACACTTTTACAGATGTTCTTGCCACCTCTTTACTTTGCAAACGTGTAAAAGTTATCCTATTTTAGTAAATTCTGTAGTCTTCATCCAAGTAGTTTGTTTTTTAATATACGCCCTGATGTTTGACAAGTCGTCAGGACATAACTATTTAAATTGCCAAATAGTCATTATATTTAACATTTATATACGCTTATGACAACTTCTAGCTCATCACTCCGTTCAATAACCTACATTAATGAATTTCTTCCAAGATAAGATTTTCTGTTAAATCTACCAAACTACCAAAATGCTACCTTCCAAAATTAAATTACGCCCCTATGTACATATGCACGTGGTCCCAAGGCTGCAACCGTGTAGGGTTAATTCTACTAACTCAATTATGGCTTTGTGTACTCTGTAAGATTGAGTTGTGACAGGTAGTGAGATAACAAGCTAATGGAGTCGCGGGTTCCCTCGCATTTTGATTACAAAGCGCTCATCTCGTCACAATAGCAACAGGATTGCATGATGCTGCAATATCCTAACCTGTCATTTGACATTTATATTTTACATGCATGAGTTTTCAAATAGTTTTCGAGGGTGCATTCAATTAATTTGATACTAGTTGTAATCTAAATAATATATCTTAATATATCTAGATAATAATATAATTGTTGTAGTTGTATCCCTCCACACTTTTTGGAGGAGACCCGTGCCCAGCAGTGGGACGTTTATGGGTAGAAATGATGATGATGATGTAATCTAAACCAAAATCTATTGACGAAGGTTTCATACTTATGTAGTTAACATTTCGTCCCATTAGAAGAATAATGTTTTATCTTCACATAAAACAAATTATTAAAAAAATCGGCATTAAAAACCGTAAACTATCGATTGATAAATTTTTATTTTATTCTTTAGTCAGTATTTTACAAAATACAAATTTGATCAATTGATAGTTTACGGTTTTTAAGGCCAAATTTATAATAATTTCATTTTTGTTTTATCTGAAGATAACACATTATTCTTCTAATGGGACGATTTTAAGGTATATATTCATAGAGACTACAGATGTACCTATATTATGTCCAACACTGGACGACGATAAACAACGAAAGGCGCGTTAATACAGCACAATAGAACCATGAAATAAATGCTTACACAGTTTTACCTTAAAATGCTGCGAGGCTTCTACAAGCATTTAATTTCAAATTTATATTCAACGTCTTTTACCATACATTACCTGCGCAGTCCTTAATAGCCTACAAGGGAAAATAAGTAAAATTTCATGTGCGTTGAGGATATTAAGTAATTTGAAGGGTTGAACTCACCCCCGAGACTTTCATCCATCACGAGTGATGCTCAATTGACATTGACGTCGACGCTTAACCCCTAGTTATTTGACCTTGTCTCACATGCCTCAAAGAAATCTCGCAATATCGATACTGTAAGAGGAAAAGTGTCGATATTTATGTGAAGATAAAGATTAGGAACAAATATAATAATAATAATATTCTTTATTGTACACACCAATCAATCAAATATAATCGTTATGAAATAATATCGTAAAAGTACGTATTAGTATGAGTAGTTAAGGTTATGTTAGCTACATTTTGACGCTTGCGTTTTCTAATTTTCAGAACTTTATTTATAAGACATGTACCTAGTTAGGATACATTTTTATGACAGAAAAATGTCAGTGCGTTTAAAATACACATTATTTTCTTATTCAATTTACATAGCGAATAATTTGAATGCTCTCTCTCTCTCTCTCCGTGTGTTCAGAAAAACAAAAAGAAAAATAATATAAGTACACATCATGTAAACCAAATCTACCCTAAGATTTATGAGCGAATTCTGCTCTTACACTCTCGTACGTGGAGCGTGATGACTCCTGTCAATCAATCCTAAAATTGTCGTTCACTACAACATCTTATGGCATTCATGTGATTCTATCCAAATCGTATTTCAAAGCTGTTTGCCCGCCTTACATAGTTATCTAAACAAAAGGCCCAAAATTCTAAGGCAAGGGCTTTCTAGAAGGGGAAGACGAACGTACTTGAACAGTTTAAGTACCTACGCATAAAATTCGAAGTACTGCAAAGTGTTTCTTTGATAGAAGCAATGTCACATCTACCCGTATTCTAAGATTGACGTTAGATAATCGTACAATGTTTGAATTTCGAACAAAATTAACAAATTTATTTCACAATTTATTCATGGCGAATATGTACACAGTTTTGAAACAGTACCCAAATATATATTATTTTGCTTGAGCTCGTTACGACGAAGCCACAAAAACAAGCTGAATACGCAATAAAACCGCAAGTTAGTACTTAAAATATTCATAGCACCGCTAAGTACACTCAACTACCCTCACTTGATACGATAAAATTAATAAATAAAGATTTGCAATAGATCCTCCAGGGGCTAGATACGCCATTCATTTAAGATGTAAACCCCAAGTTGCACTCTCGAAACTCATTAAAAGTAAATCCGGGTGCATTTTCTAAAGACGTTGAATTAAGGCTTCTTTAAAGAAATTTTCTTAAAACTGCAAGCGGTGAGCGTGCCTCATTTGCCACTATTGAGGCGTTTCCTCATAGTTCAATGCTCTGAGTTCCGTTTAAATGAAGCTAAAGATTGAATCGTTCCGGATTCATCTCTTTGAAAAACTCTGCTTCATCTCCGTCGACTATGCATTTCACATAACTTGAGAATCCTTTGGCTGTGTCAGTCGAATTTTCTATTCCAAGAAGTGAATCTGCTCATTATACTTTTATTCAGCAAATACTAGCGATGTTCTTTTGAATGTCACTTCAAAGACACAAATCTACAGTCTGCTAGGTAACTTTTTTTTAATATAATAAATTTCTGAAAAGGCTTTCTGTCTACACAAAATACTGGCATAAAATATTTTTTAACAAAACCTACAAACTTTAAATAAAGGCAAAGCATATCTTCTCAAAGATTTAAAGATTTTTAGTAAAATAGATTACTTTCCACCACACTTTTATGTGATACCATATAAATTTAAGAAAATAATACTCTATTCATCTATATCGAATTCACATTAAGAGGTAAGAGTAAGAACTGCAATTTCATTCATTAGACTTTTAAGCACTTTGCAGAAAATGTTAAATAAAAAGAACACTTAAAGTACAGCAAAACATTAAATATCAATAACAGCAACAATAATAACCGTACCGTTGCAAGCTAAGTGACAAATCGTCGCAATCATGCTTGCAACATCTGCAGCTATCGAGAAATTTCAATAATTTAGCGAAGCTCTACTGTCTGCACTTGTCCGCAGGGCGCGCAGACAGCAACTTGTACGACACGAGTTGCCTGTTTATTTAATAACGCTGTCTCGATTCCATAAGCGTTTATTGTATCAATCTTATATGGATAAGGTACAGATGATACTGTTTCGATGTAGAAAATGCATAGAATGATTCTAGAAAGAAGGTACTTCAACTTGAATACTTGAAGAACCTCCTTGCTAGAATCAATGCAGCAATGATTGTGATGACAAAAACTTATCCTCATTGTGATTGGTAAACAAAAAAGCGTTATGTAAAAGAATTCAATAATTATCCTAAGACTCTTTTGTCTTGGAATCTACTTATCTGAATCTTTTTAATCTATATCATTATCTTTATTTATAAGTTATAACAACTTGTAAGTTAAGTATGTGTCTGTACTTAAATTAGAACAGTTTAATAGACACTGGTAGGGGAGTTTACTGACCTGATCGTATATTTTGTACGTAAGTATCTACGGAACTGAAAACTATTTACCCGATAAATTGAACATCCTCTATTCGGTAATTTATTGCGTCCAATTTGGGGACCAAAGTAGGGTGCATAACAATCATACGGAGGAATCAACTAGCGCCCAGTTTGGGCAAGTTCTCGTAGTAGTTTAGTTTATAACTTACTTGTATTTTGTAGAATACGCAATAGGTAAGGTAATTTGACATATGCAGACAAAAGCACTGCGAGAAAAAGAAAATTCTAAACCCGTCTGGCCAGGGTGGTATAAATTGTAGGCTAATACCTTCCACAATGTTTTGACTGGCCTGTTGGTCTAGTAGTTAGTGACCCTGACTGCTACGCCGGAGATCGTGGGTTCGATCCCCACCCAGGACAAGTCTTTGTGTGATGAGCATGATTGTTTGTTCTGTGTCTGGGTTAAATTTACAAAAAAAAATGTATTTAAATAGTATATCAGTGGTTTAGTACCTATAACACAAGCAAATATAATTACTTAATTTGGGACTAGATGGCGCTGTGTGAATGTAGTAGAATATATATTATATATTATTGTTTGGAGGAGACCCGTGCTAAGCAGTGGGAAGTTTATGGGTTGAAATGATGATGAAGGTGATAATTTTTTAGTGCATCAATATCAAATTTTATCATCTAGATGTCGCCCGGAGCTCCGCTCCTGTGAATTTTTATTTGGCCACTGCTCAGCTGTCATTGGTCGTAGCGCGATGTTATATAGCCTAAGTAATCTTATAGCCTTAATCAAAAAATGGGCAATCCAACACTAAAAAAAAATTTCCATTTGATTCAGTAGTTCCAGAGATAAGCACGTTCAACCAACCAAACAAACTAATTCTTCAGCTTTATAATATTATATATTTTAATAAGTATAGATTTAACAAATACAATTATTTTTGTACTTACTATTACTAGTATCCATCTAGTTCAATTCCAATTCTTATTTTCTATCTGGTCTATTAGTTAAATTGTCTACACTGTCAACCCAATTCTCGTAAGGCGGACTGTTTGGCAAACACTGATATTAGTTTTCTGCAAAAGTACTCGTCTTAAGTGTTTCTTTCTATATATCATTTAGAACATAACATTGTAATAACTTACACAATACTATTTACATCGTACTCGTTATGACATACATAATGTATGAAGAATAAAAATTTGTCTTAGAATTTTGAGTGAAATTTTTCTTTTGTCTTGACACCCTCTTTGATTAAATAGAAAGCTTTTATTGTTTGCGTCATATAGTTTCATTGCCACGTCTTGTGTATTTTCTCTGAAAAATCTATTTACATTCTCAACACGACTTGAATTTTACAGACATTTTCCTCCTTTCTAAATAGCATAACAATAAGGTTCCGAGTTCTCAAACCTCGACTTAAATCAAGTCTTTCATAAGGAAAAACTTGGTCGAAAGTAAGATCATGAAGAAGCATTTACCTTTTCGAGTGACAAGTTGCCTCAAAATCTAACGTCTTGGTGCTCATCCCACCGGAAAATGGCCATCTTCAAAATTAATGGATATTTTATTGCGTTAGAAGTTAAATTATGCATAAACGCGTAAAATCCCATAAATGTATTCAGAAAATCTTTTAAATCGACGTGTCCATTTGCGGCGTAAGCGAAATAATAAAAGACTCGATCGCATCGTACGAATTCAATAAGCCAAAAGCGTTCGGTAAAGGATTTTCCAACGCATTTTTCAGAAGCAAAATTGATTCTGACGTTATGTTTTACAGATACAATTGAAATGCTTTTTAAGTCCTCGTACCTTTCTATTTCGATAACAATTGAATCAAAAATAACATGTTATACATATACATATATTGACGTAATTCTGTTTGTGTTAGATGAAAAGTATTTGTTAGAAATAGTGGTATCTTCAGTTAAAGATTATTAAATATACATAATATCCAT
This sequence comes from Laspeyria flexula, assembly GCA_905147015.1. NCBI lineage: Eukaryota > Metazoa > Arthropoda > Insecta > Lepidoptera > Erebidae > Laspeyria > Laspeyria flexula. Next base: position 8,835,863 of record LR989963.1, read on the forward strand.
TGTGTATAATGGTACTTCCGTTGCTCGTCTTATTCTTCGTAATATCTTAATGCTGGTAGCAGAATCTTCTATGAAATAACATTTTGATTTTTTTATTAACGTCATACTATTTAATATTGCGTTATCCGAAGAGTATTTCCAATAAATAGTTCTCTATTCATGTTAAATACAATATTATTGTTGTACATTATGTTGTCTTATGTATATTCTTTATAATATCTGAATTCTAATGTTTTTCTTCTTTCAACAAGCAAGCATCATCCATGCTTTTATTTTCTGGCTTCTATGCTAAAAGTATTTGAGAAGAACAAAAGGCTAGCTTGCATAAAAACCAATTAAATAATTTTACAGAAATTACCCTTTATTGTTACGAACAAAATGGCTTCATTTCATTGCAACATAAAGAACGTAATGAAAAGAAAGTTCGGATTTCACGACACATAGATTATGCTTAATGCCCTCCTTTGTCCACAATGTATGTGGACTACGAAGTATTCATATAAAATTTTATGTAAGTAGATCTACAGTAAAGTCCGAATTCAATTTGATGGTCTCTGTGGAGACTGATTTTATGAAAATTCGTTTTAAAATGAACGATGATACTCTCATTTTAATACACCTCAAGCTTTGTGAAGAAATCGAAGGCAATCGAAGTGATAGCTCGCTTAGGTAAGGATATTGGCGATAAAATGGCTTTTAATTTTTCACCTCATTGCGCACATTGAGAGTATAATTTATTAGGGACTAGTTTTGTATGTTTTATTGTTACATACGCCTTATTTTGTGTATAATGCAACAGAATTTGTACTGTGTTACAGTAATGTCTATGCAACAATAATAAATAAAAATAATAATAAAACTGCTATCATCTGCGTAAAAATTAAGGAAATTAAAAAAGGAGGAGAAAGGGTTCAAATACTTTAAATTATCAAGAGGTGTACCAATAGTATTGCGAGAGCTGGTAAATATTTTTGGGTAGCTATTTTAGGTTATAATATTTGGCTGGAAGGTTTCAAATTAAATAAAACTAATATAAACTATTTACACACATTGATTTACAATTTAGATACTTGTAAATAAAAAAATAGAAAAATAATAAAAAATATTACCAGAAAAGTTTACAGTTATGTGCATTATCCAGTGGCCCCACACTAGGCAAGCCTGTCCTGTGGATAAGCTCGATCGACATCATCTTATTGTGAAGAATAATGAAATAAACTTAACAACTTATTAGTAATTTAAGTGTAAGTAAATAAAAAAATGTGTAAACTGCTACTTAACCAGCTTACATTATCTAAAAGTTTTGCAAATATTTTAAATTAACCAACGTCCAAATCTGAATTCCCTCTGTAAAATAATGAACTTACAAATGCAAGCGCTAATAAAAATCAGAAATCATCCAATACCATAATTAAATCCCCAGTCTCATTGTCAGCCAGCCAAATCGTTCAAACAGAATTTAATCTCCCACTTCATGTTTACTCAAGCAAAATTCAAATGCCATTATTCGCAACACCATTACGATTCCATAGCACTTTTCCAGCTGAATGGGACGAAACGGGATGAAATCGTCCCGCTCTGTAATGGTTCTACTGGTTCAAATTTGTGCAAGTAAGTGCACTTTGCGTAAGAACGGATGAATAGAACCACACAGAATATTTCATAGTACAACTTGGCTCAAACTCAACGAAGTTTAGTGTTCGCTATTGTAACACCACCTGATTGGTAATTTATTGGCGCAATTCCCCCTTGTGTAAAGTCGTATATTTTCAGTTATCTATTGAATGGATATGGCATACATTGGATATTGGTGACATATATTGGCTTGTGGTTTACCGAGAAGATAAACAATTGACACGTGATATACAAATTGTTGTCAGTTATTTTAACTTTAGGTGTCGGGTGATTGTTCTATAAGCTAATTTTGTGTGGAAACTCGTTGTACTCAGTGCTGAGGGTCATGACCTCCAGTCATCACTATTTTTTTGTTGATGTTACGCCATTTGTGTCTGTCATTGGCAACGTGAACAGCATCATGCAGTTTGGTGTCGGCTATGGAGTGGATCTGTTTGGACCAACGGGTGAGGCTGCGTCCCCGTGGCCTCCTCCCATTCACCTTGTCAAACACAAATAGTATTTGAAGGTTGTTCACTCTTCCTGACAATATAGCGAAAGTATTTAATGGTTTTGCGCAGGCATATATCCTCGAGGATTGAGGTTAGTCTGATATGCTGTCCAAGGTGTTCACAGTATATAAGGTATATATTATAAGGTATATAAGGTATTAACAGTACACCTCTTCCTTCTTTATTTTTGGTTATGACACTTATAGTATTGCCAACAGCTTTATGAATTTTCACCTCGCTAGTTTAGTTCTGAAGTCGGCATTCAAAGTCTGATATTAAAGAAACTACGACTTCTATCGACATTTTATGAAAAAGGATTATTGTCTTTCTTGCTTATTTACTCCACTTTGTATACCGATAATACATCGGTGGATTGTCCGCAGATATATTAGCAATCTGTTTACTCGACGGGGCGTTACACGAACTCGTTAGTATACGTCTTGGAGCCGACAAAATATTGCCACAGAAATATAATAAAGGCGAGTGGCGCGGCGGTTCGCCCTTTGCTTAGCTAGTTTTACGACAATGAATGTTGACATAACGAAAATTGAAGTAAGAGAGAAGTATCGTCTCGTGGATGGAACGGAGATTGTATTCGAATACTTCAGCTGCGTTGATATTTATATTTTGTTTATATTGAACGTGTCAGACGGATGCCGTATTGGACAAAAAATATTATTCTAATTTATATTTACCGTAAAGTTGCCGCGCAGAAGCGAACAGACAAGGGGCTAGACAAGTGGCAATCTATTCGATCTCTCTATTCTATCGTAATGTCAAATTAGTACATTGATCACGTGACATCTCGATAGTTTATGTTAGAAATATTATGTTCAAATGTATGAAACTGACAAATAGTTTAGAATAGACAGATTGAAGCGATTGCCACTTGTCTAGGGGGGCTGAGCTGTCTAATTCTATAGAAAAATATTATTATGTCTGACATGGCACGCGTCTGACACGTTCATTATCTGTAAATATAAACGATGCGAAAGTGAATTTGTGTCTTATTCTTTGACGCCTTAAACACATAACTGATCATCATGAAATTATTTTGTATTGACATAATTAAGTCGATGAAGCTGCAGATAGAAGAACCTAGTTATAAAATAATATAAAAGTAAAATATAGAGAGAGAATAAGAAGTGGGGACTTTTAAAGGAATTTGTGTGTCTAACATAGACTAGGATTGTTTTTACTGCTGAGTAGCATCTATTGGTATACGAATATATCAACGGTTTTCATGAATGTTCCTTAAATTCGCAACATTATCGTTTTTTTTTTTTAAGAAATAGACTAATAGTCGAGTAACTGGAGAAGAGGCAAGAAAGGCCTACTGTCGTTACGTTAGAACCACGGAGAAATTTTTGATTTGCCCCATCTTCGGGTACCTATACCCATTATCCATTATAAGTGTCCATAAACGCTGAATCTACGGTGACCTAATTGACAAAACGATGTTTGTCTTCACTTCAAGTAATTTACACCAACTAAAATTAGTCATTAAAAGCGTTGCATACCAAAACGGTCACTTAGCAATTAATAAAAGTGTTAGTTTGCTCTTCAGACGTTGATTAATGGACTTGGTCTATAGCAGTAGTACTTAGTCTTATATAAAATATTCTGTGGTTTTCCTCTACGTAAAAAGAAAGAGCAATTATCTACGAACTAATAAAATACTAATTGTTCTAATTACAATACTTTTATTATATAAAAACGCTTTTATTGACGAGAATATGAGCTTAATAGAGTTGAGCGATTACCGACTACTACCTCCAGTTCTACATCTACCTAATTAAGCAGCTTAAATAAATAAAACGGCCCTTTCTAATCAAAGGCTCATAATCGCAAACTTCTTTAATCTTACATAAATAAAATTATAACAATATTACTTACAATAATAATATAATCCCAGCTATAAAGTTCACTGAACTACCTACACCGTTCTACGCAAATGAAGCCAGTGAAAGTCTGACTTAAAATTCTAAGACTTTTGCTCTCAAAGTTTGTCCAGCTTTTCCATTTGACATTCAAGCGGTTTAATCGTTCCACAAGCTCTGAATTTGTTTCAGAATTATCACTTCCACTTCTTTGAAACTGAACTCAAAGTACTAAAAGTGCAATTAATTTTAAATATGGAATGAAAATGTTATATTTTTTGCGCTGCGTTCTCTAGTATACGAACCTCTTTTGTTATTTATTCTTTTAACCTACATCATACTGTTAGTCCATTATCCGGACGAGGAGAATTCTGCTTGGCAGACAAAGAAAAAAGTCACGTTAATTAGGATGTCAGCTACGCAAATAATAATCCCAGTGTGGCTCATTTCGTATGCGGCTCCGGCTCTCGGCCAAAAAATTTATCTTCGCATTTTTTAGACAACGCAATTACAGGAATATTTACTTAATGTGGACCCACAGTCCAGCGGAAAACATGTACAACAGGATTTTTAATTCGGCGTCGTAATGTCCAGGCCGACGTTATTAAAGCAATAAATATATCTTCAACAGTGATATGTGGGTCTTGTTTGTAATCATTTTGTATCCTTGTTTCTTTACAATGTAACAGATTTTGGCAAGGGCATCCCGGAATTCATAAATATGTCATCAGAATCAACTGAATGTTGTTTATTTCACTTTTTAAACAGACATATTATACAATGGCAAGGTAAGTTTTGACTTAAAAAAAAATGTTTAATAGGTCTATTGCAAATTTAGTGGACTTGTATAGTCTGACTCACCTTTCTGTGCAGTAATTACGTCACAAGGAGGGCGCCACTGTATTTGAAATGCTACCAAATAAATATAAATAACAATACATTTAGATCTACTCAATTCCACAGATCCACGGATAACAGCTAGTACCAAAATAATTTTGCTCATAATAATTTGAGTAATTCCCTTCAAACTCAACTCCGTAGTCGAATATACCTATGTACTGTGTTTCAAAATCTGCATTTAATTTTTCCTTTTGCAACTTTTATTCCCAGAACCCGGAAAACGTTTATAACCCATACTTAATTAAATATTTGTAAGCATGAAAAGACAACGGATATTAATTCCCCAAATAAATAAACCCTATTTTCTGAAGCAAACTTTTTATAAAATCTTTCCTATACTTTGGTGCAAAGATAAGGCAGAATTGTAATTCCAGTGCTATTCGCTTTCTTGTATGCATTGGACGTGAAAAAGTAATGATGTAGTAGAGAAGATATTCTATTTTTGTATTACGATGTATCTCATTCATATTCGCAGGTTCACTGAACATAAACTGCACGCTCCTTCTGGATCAATAGAAAAGCTCATTTTGTTTTATTTCACCACTCCAAGGGAACGCCCGAACCCTTTCAAGGGTGCTGTGTTTACTTACATTTCGCTATAGATCAGTGATCTTCAAACTTTTGACTTGTCTTTTTGGGTACTAATACTTATACGTATACCCATATTTTTAAGTTAGATACTAGATTTTTATCATTCATAATTTTAAACAGAAGTAGACAACTGACTATTTTTAAAGGCACTATACTCGTAAGTGACTTCACATTCAAGACGGGATGGACCCTGAAATAATAAAAAAAATTCAATAGTATCAAATGAAAGGGCTTAATTAGCACATTTCAAATATGTATAAATTATCAAAATATTCTGACCAAAATAATAATATAAAAATTCAAAACGAAAACCCGACTACTGAATTTAATTTTTTTGACTTAGGTGTTGAAACTACTACATCCCGCTTTTATCTTTGAATAGGCTGTACAAAAATTAGCTTCGGTTGTCCCCTTCCCTTTTTTCCTTGTGAAATGGTCTTAAAACAAGTGGTCATTTCGTTCAAAGTAATTAATATTTTTTTTACATTTTAAACTTTGAGAGCCGCTTAACAGATAGTGGGAGTGAAGACGCGGGAACGTAGGCAATTATCGTGCTTGAAACAAACAATCGGAGTGGTTTGTGAAGAATGGATTTCGGTACAGTATCTATTTGGTGTTTAAAGATCTGAAGATTCACACCTAATAGAGGGTGGCGACTGTTTAAACTTCTCCCCCAATCGTTTGTGCTTCAACCGATATTTTAGGTGTTGACATCCACCAAAGGGTTATTTTCGAGGAAAACAATGCTGAAATTAATACTATTATGACGGGGAGTGTTATAGAAATTATTAAATTAAATTTATCACATTTCTGTTTTAGATAGCTATATTTTTCCCCTATCTGGTTATTATTGTAAAGTCTTACAACGTTAGTGATTGGCTTTCCCAACATATTATCTACATGTTAATTATGAGGATTTTTGTTTTTGGACAAGTATAACATTGTATTCTCTCTCAGCTCTCTAGGGTAAACCCGGGATAGATGCCCTAGTTAAGGAAATAGTCTTATAACTTTAATACCAAACGTATTCGCAGAGAATATCCTTATGATATAGTTAGTTTAATCATTCATAAAGCTTTAGAATGTATATTTATTTACGTAACTATCACTGGGTTAGCAGGAATTAAGTTCTTGCGAGACATGTTTTTTGGGATAGATGCCTACCGGCTTGGATAGATGCCTCACTATAAAATCATTTGGAAGGATAGATGCCTATGACGGGGGATAGATGCCCTTTATAATAAAACAACAAGAATAAGTTATCACAATGTAACATTTATTTTTCTTCTATTAAAGATAACACAAATTCTAAAAGAAAACAAGTTGACCCTTAATTATATAGATTACAGATGCATCTCTTTAACAAAAATATTTTTAATCACTAAGTCAACTTTTATAGAAATAGTCCTAACAAAATAGTAGCATCTTTATTTTATTTCATTGATTCCCAGTTCTTTTTTCTCCATTTCTTCAAATGCTTTCTGCAGCTGCTCCGTAGTCCATGATATCACTCGAGCTTATACACCCTTCTTCCTTTTGTATTTTCTTTGCATCACCTACAATAATCAAAGTAGGTTTGGTTAAACACTTTATAATCACACATACACACACCCTCACACACATGTACACACAAACACACACGCACCCTCGTCCTGATGTCCTGCGGATGTCATATCAATTGACATCCTTATATAGTATTTAGATACATACATATCATAAATACATTACAGTCAAACACAGAACTCTAAATAAAATCATTGTCATCACGCAAAGTTTGTCCTGGATGGGAATCGAACCCTCAACCTCTGGCTTAGCATCCAGGGTCTCTAACCAACAGGGCAATCATAATGTAATATAAATACACTTCTTCAATACTTTAACACGGGTTTTACAGTATAGAGGGATAGATGCCCCTAAGGGCGTCTATCCTTCTAAATTTTGGGGCGACTATCCTTTACGCTAGGGATAGATGCCTTTTTGAATTTTAATTAAAGTAAATGGACGGTGTTACACAAAAAGGATCCAACCCACATGATGGTCGAAAATGAGTTAAGTACGCCAAAGTGGTCTTTATGGTCTATATTTTCATATAGCAAAAACAACCAGATCAAAATACGAATATTAACGTTTTTATCGACATGGGGTACCAACCCACATCTATGACGGGTTTCGGTTTTGTTTTCACAAAAACGATTCAACCTCCTTGGATCATTGAAGTGAAATTATCAAATAAAGAAACTAGTCTACAATGAAAATGTGAATAAGGATCCAATTTACTTGGATTGTATTTGATAAATTATATTTAAATGAAAAAGAATGCATTTGCAAAATCATAAAAAGGGTTCAAGCGGTTTGGATCGTTTTTGCTAAATGATTTTGTTATGATAACGTTCTAATTAAAATAACAAAAATAATCCTAACCACATGAGTTTTGATAAATTTAGAAGTTATTTTATGTCAACGTATTAAAATAATTAAATAGATTTTTTTTTTAAGAAACCCAAAATATTTTTTTAATGGATTCTTTTTTTTATTTATATATATATAGTTATATATTGATATTATTAATTAAATATATATATATATGTCATCATCATCATCATATCAGCCTATCGACGTCCACTGCTGGACATATAATAATAATAATCATTATATTTCAGTAAAAAAAAAAAACATTATATATATGCCTCACCCAACTTCCGCCACATTGAGCGGCTTTGCGCCGCCTGCATCCAACGACCCCCCGCAACCCTGACCAGATCGTCGGTCCATTTTATGGGGGGGTCGATTGGCCGCCATTCGAGAACATTTTTCCCCCATCGGCCATCGGTTTTTCGAGCTATATGTCCTGCCCACTGCCACTTCAGCGATGCAACTCGTGTCGACAACTTTAGTTCTCCTGCGGATCTCCTCATTTTGGATTCGATCCCACAGGGAAACAAAAGCACAACTCTTTCCATGGCTCGCTGGGTGACAGTGAGCTTTCTAATGAGCCCCATAGTTAGCGGCCACGTCTCTGTGCCATAAGTCATCACTGGCAACACACATTGGTTGAAAACCTTCGTCTTTAAACACTGGGGTATTGTGGACGAGAATACAGTACGTAGTTTACCGAACGCTGCCCAACCGAGTTTTGGATTCTGCGATTAACCTCTTTTTCGAAGTTGGACCTACCTAACCGGACCGTTTGTCCTCCTAGGTCCTATTCGTCAACAACTTCGAGATTAAAGCTGAGATATTGCTTATGCATGCGATATGGGCGTGCACTACATGGCGATTAGACATAACTTTCGTCTTATCCACGGTCATTTTAAGGCCCACCCGTTGAGAAGCTCTATTGAGGCTGTCAAGCATATTATGCTTAGGTCCTCTAGTGATTCTGCCATGACCACGATATCGTCAGCATAGTGAAAGTGGGTGATGTACTAGCCATTTATGCATGCGATATGGGCGTGCACTAGATAGCGATTAGACATGACTTTCGTCTTATCCATGTTCATTTTTTAAGGCCCACCCGTTGAGAAACTGTGTTGAGGCTATCGAGCATATTGTGCTTAGGTCCTCCAGTGATTCTGCCATGACCACGATATCGTCAGCATACCGAAAATTGGTGATGTACTCGCTATTTATGTTGATGCCAAATCCGTCCCAGGCAAGAAGCTTAAAAACATCTTCCAACGCAGCTGTATGCTATATATTATCATCATCATCATCATCATATCAGCCCAATGACGTCCACTGTTGAACATAGGCCTCACCCATGCTATATATATGTATATATAATTAATTAAATCAATTATCTCACATCAATATACCATATTGGATCTTTTTTGTGAAATTAAAAATGAACATACATTAATTAAAAATTACATTTAGCAAAAAGGATCCAATCCTCTATTTATTGAAATATTTCAAAAAATATAAGCTTATACTAATTAATTCTTCAGACTATAAAATTAATATAAATATATACACATATTACCCAAAGAAACAAAGACGGTATAATAGTACATCAATGTGCAAATACAGGTTAAACTTCAAACTTAAATATCTCAAAAGTCACATTTTGTGGGTTGGATCCTTTTTGTGTAACACCGTCCAAATGTAAGAAATCAATGATTAACTCCTAAATGTGTTTTCAATGAACCAATGTATTAACACAATTAAAATAAAATATAATACATTACTACTTCACAAAATAGGGAGCAGTCAATACTTACGTTTTTTAGTGTTTCGCGCTCGTCGCGTCCGTTGCGGATATATTGGGGCACACACGCGATACACGTCCACTCTGCACAATAGTTTACGCATCCCTGAGGTGAGGGGTGTGTGCGCATGTTTAAACTATGCACTTGCTGTGAAGTGTGTTAGAAGTTGATTTTTTAAAATCGAGGCGTCTATCCGAGTGCGGCATCTATCCCGGTTTTACCCTAGTTAGAGGAGAGGAGACCCGATCCCAGCAGTGGGACTTAATGGGTTGCTGATGATGATGATGATGATAACATTGTATGTAGGTACGGGAAATGTCTGAGTACAAAATATCAAGCGGTCGGTCAAAACATGCTGGGAAACGAAAAGTACAAAAATGTATCTACCTGTACCTAAAAAAGACATAATATTATCAACATTTTCTTGTATCGTAAATCATAAAATAAATTCAACAGACGCTAGACTTCCAAAAAAACAAAATAACATCGTAACATCTAACAAGCACACATTCTGTCCAAAATTCCTACGTTCAGGCTTTCCTCCGCACTTGAACATTGCGTTGTAAGGATTTCGCGATAATAAAGTACGCCAAGGTTTTTCGGTGTTATGACGCGACTGACAAAAACGTGTAAACAGAGACATGCTCGTAAATTCTTTTGACATGGTAATCTGCTACTTGGTTCGTGAAACGCTGTTCTCATATCGTGACAACATACATGATGTTTGTATGTATATGTTACACAATAATAGGCCCTAATGAAGGATTTCGAGAGGCTTTATTTATTCGTGTTTGTAGCTTTTTGCTGTAACATTTTTTTTGTAAGTAGTAACTTGAAAATAAATAAATGATTGATTAGGAGGACCCATCCCTGTGTGGCAGTGGATTTTACAAACATAAATTAAAGAATAGCCTACCTAATCTTTAATTTATGTTTGTCTGTGTCTGTCTGTCTGAGTCTGAGTGTACTTTGTATTTTACAAAGTACACTCAGACTCTAAACAAATATTTATGAATCACACCAATATTTATTATTGTATTGTGTGGGAATCGAACCCATGTCACTCGGAGCGGCGATGTACTGGCGAGGCGATTACCTTGACGATCAATACCTATGCTATAAGCGTCATATCAAATTCATCGTGGCAGCCGCGCGAGTCAATTAAATGTTCGACCGAGCAGAAGAACATTTGAACACCACATGAACACCGAGGCAAGGTAAAAAGTATCGGTAATGTTTCTTTGAAATACATTACGAAATAAATTTATTATTATAGCTAAGATCCCGCTATTGGTAACAGCGACATCTGTTTTTTTGAAGCTGAACATTTATGTTACTGAACCATAAACAAATCCTCAGCCTTTAATGCTTATTAAATCTAGTCTGGAATAATTTAAATAAATATTTAACAACTTCGTGGAATTATTATAATATTTGAAATTTAATTTTAATATTATGTATATAATATATAAAATTTATATTATGAATAGAGATAAAAACATTAAAATTTCGAATAGGTACTTTAGAGTTTGTTTTCTTTGTACATTTTGGGAGTAGAACGTTCTATTTTAAGCAGCAAATCTCTGTGGTATTTCGTACACAAAGTCTGTTATTCATTTAATTATATTGAGATAAAATGTGCAACAATTAATTTACGTAAATGTTGTTAAAATTTTTGAAGTATTGTTTCATTTTATTTTTATTTTATAGTTTTAATAAGACATTTTTACTATTGAAATGGAACGTAATTGAAATAAAACTTCATAAACGTGTAATAGAAAACATTCCCATGACAAAGTAAACTCAGTAAGCGAATTGCTTGTCATCGCCGCCGCTAACTAAAAATATTGTTAGCATTTAAATGATATAGTGGTAAAACTACATTTGTGTTTTTAATTTGGAGATATACAAAATCTAAAACATGAGTTCTATTGGAACAGGTGTAAGTATATATTTTGAAATAAGATGTGCACTGCATAGGTTATTTTTCCGTTTTTAAACTATTCTTTACTCACGGTGTGAAAATACTTATAGTTTTAATGCAATTATATTGTTTATAAGCAATAGGGACAAGAAATAAACCTAAAACAATAATTAATCATTAAACTTAGGATTCAAAATCTGTCAGATCATTCACAAATATGTCGTCTATTTTCAGTACGATCTTTCTGCCTCACAATTCTCGCCTGATGGTCGGGTATTTCAAGTGGAATATGCCGCTAAAGCTGTAGAAAATTCTGGAACAGTCATCAGTCTGCGAGGAAAGGATGGTGTGGTGTTTGCAGTGGAGAAACTCGTCACTTCAAAACTATACGAACCTGGTGCTAACAAGAGGATATTTCATGTTGATGAACATGTTGGCGTTGTAAGAACTAAATCAAATCTAAGCTTATAATTATGATTAATCATTATGATCAACCCGTCTAACCAGCGTGGTATAGTAGGCTAAATTCCCTCCACATTTTATGCCCAGCAGTGAGACGTTTATGGGTTGAAGTGATGATCATGATCTTTATAAACTTTTTCTACTTTATATGCTAAGGAGACAAAAAAGATGTTTGTATTGCTTAAAATGTATAATCTAAGCTTTAACCACATCTGACATTGATTATAAGGGCTCAGGCCCAGTCTGAATGGCACAATCTGAGAGATAGCAATGAAGAATAATTTGAAACTTCATTCATATGATACTATACTATAACATTGTTAGTGACTTTATGTTTGAAAAAGCAATAATTGTTCAAAGCCCTACTTCATATCAGTCTTGTCCTAATCTTTTAACTACTTGTTACTATTGTTTGATAAAAAGATCATCTTCCTTATTTTTGTATAGGTCTAATTAATCCCTGTTTATGGTAATACCTGCTTATAAGCATTTATTTGATCAAACATCATTTACCGGGGATTCCCAACTTCATCATTTTATATTATATTATTTTGTATACTTGCCTTTTTTGGGCCATAGTACTTTTTATACAAAATATTGGCATGATCTGACACTAAAAGTATAATTCCGTAGCAACTGGGTTAAGCAAGATCAACAAACAATTCTAATATCCTTCCTCAGCAGATATTAATGGTTGTATTTATATATATAGGTTTTTAGATGTTTTAATGTTTCGATCATTTTGCACCTATTTTTTGTGTTTGTGAAGAAAGTTTATATATTCTTACCACTCTAGCTACTGCAAAATCTCAGTACCAAATTCAACCTTACATTACTAAGTTTTTTTATATTTATCTGTATATTTGTAGTTAAGTATACTCTGTGGTAATATGATACAATTTGCTACAATTCCAGGCAGTAGCCGGTCTCATATCAGATGCGAGACAAATCGTAGAAACAGCTCGCTCTGAAGCGTCTACCTACAGATCTCAGTATGGTGACCGAGTTCCACTGAAGTATTTAAATGAGCGTGTATCTATGTACATGCATGCATACACTCTGTATAGTGCTGTCCGTCCGTATGGGTGTTCCCTTGTGATGGGAACATGGAATGACTATGAAGGCCCTCAAATGTACATGCTTGATCCCAGTGGAGTTTCATTTGTAAGTATTATGAAATTATTTTAAAATGTGTAATAGGGAAATTTTGTCGGAGAGATGCCAAGACATTGTCCCTTGTTGTGAAAATATTTAATCGCATAATTACAAAGGTGACAATATATGACATGCACTGACACTGTTCAGTGGGAATGTAGTTGATATATACAATTTCTGGACTGTACAAATATTTATCCTAAGTATATGAAATCAAACCCAGAACTATACTATGACCACAATTTATGTTGGTCATATTATGGGCATAGTATACAACTTTAGTGTTCTGAGTGTACTTGGGCAATGAGGTGTGATGATTGAAACAGCAATTGGTAGTCTAAATAAGTTTATTATGGTGCTGCACTAGAAAAGTTACAAACTTTGGGGTATCTATAAAATAAGTACAGTGTACAGACTCATTCTGATTGCTGTCTATGAATTATTCTTATTGCTTAAAATGGTTGATTGCTTACTCATTTAATAGTTTGTTTTTTTATTTTTCAGTCATACTTTGGTTGCGCAGTTGGTAAAGCAAAGCAGGCTGCTAAGACTGAGATTGAAAAGTTGAAGCTTGCTGATATGACTGTCAAAGACCTGGTTAAGGAGGCTGCCAGAATGTAAGATAGTCTTCTAATCTAATTAAATTAATTGACTTAATTACGAATTAATGACTCAACTTGCTCAGACCAAAATGGATGTAGATTAACCCTTTGAACGCCAGAGACGTCTATACACGTAGAATGAAAATGTGCTCACCACGCCAATGACGGCCTGGCATGTCAAAAATCCTACTGTATTTTAGAAGCTTGGCGCTCAAGGCACGGCGATACCGATTTGACGTGGCGGTCAAAAGGTTAAACAATCAACATCTGCCTTTCTTATATCGATTTAGAGGTGTGGATACATAACTTTAGGTTATGTAGTAAAACACAGTTGTAGTTTTTTTGCCTATTGTGATTTTATATGCAGCTTTATTTAATATCCCAACAGTAGCAAATAAGCACACCGCCTGCCTGATAGTAAGCAGTTACCGTAGCTTATGGACACTTGCTACATCCGGAACACATGCATGTTGCCAACCATTAAAAATTATTTCCCTCTACCATGAGCTCTGGATACCACTACTCACCAGCAATAATTACAACACTAGTATTTACATATTTGGATAAACTTGTCTTTTGATAAAGTATTAAGTACTTATGAAGTTTTCCTTTAGACTTTCCCTGAATGAACTTTTGCTAGAAAAAAAAAAACCAACCGCTGCTAACGCCATTTCATGGTGATATGAGGTAATTGCTCAGACTTAGTCACTCCAATATTGCTATGAAGTATAAACTACTAAAGTATGTTTGCCAAAAATAATTGCAAGCTTACGTATAGACAGTACGGAATAGGGTTTCGTATAGACAGCTCAGCCCCCTGATTCTGAGCTTGTCGGAATATTTTCGGCCAGAACTGTCAGTTTATTTAAAGTTAAAAAACAGAATGTTAAAAAAATAGATGTAGAAAAAAATCCTATATTAATCAGTTTTTAATTTTCTATACGGTAAACTAACTTCTAACACTTAATAACTTAAGCTGTAAAAATACGTCGTTCTAAGATTCGAAAAAGTTTACGATCCGGGAGCAATCCGATGAGTCAGAATCAGGGCCCGGCAGTGGGACTATTAATAAATAAATGGTGGGTATATATTAATAAATAAAACAAATCATCATATCAGTCCAATGACGTCCACTGCTAAACATAGGCCTCACCTAATTTCCGCCACAGCAAAAAAATATTTATTTATTGTTTCTAAATTATGATCTCGTTAATTTTTTCTAGTATCTACCTTGTCCACGACGAGCTTAAAGACAAGCAGTTCGAGTTAGAACTCTCTTGGGTATCTAAAGATACGAGAGGTCGTCATCAGTTGGTGCCTAAGGAAATCGCCAGCGAAGCTGAAAACCTCGCCAAACAGGCTCTCGCCGATATCGAAGATTCTGATGAGGGTGAGATGTGAGTGTATTTAGATAATAAATTTTTATAATATTACCCACATTGATTTTGTTATTTTTCTATCTGAGTACCTACCTATAATTTAAGAATATCGATTTTATGGAGCATCTAGTATTTATGGAGCGTCTAGTATTTATAGCGTGGCGTGTCTAGAATTTAGGAAGTGTCTAGTATACATGATTATCGTGCCCAAGAATAGGTTCACCAAGTCTCGTTTAAATGATATTGCTCCAGAAAAGAATCGTAAAAGTAAATTGATAGCTATTTGACTGACCTGTTGGTCTAGTGGTTAGTGACCCTGACTGCTAAGCCGGAGGTCGTGGGTTCGATCCCCACCCAGGACAAATCTTTGTGTGATGAACATAAAGGTTTATCTATAATATGTATGTATTTACAAAATGTATTTAAGTAGTACATATCAGTTGTTTAGTACCCATAACACAAGCAAATATAATTGCTTACTTTGGGACTAGATGGCGCTGTGTGAATGTGGTAGAATTTTATTATATAGCAAAATAAAACGCAACACGTAATTCTTCATAATTATTTGTATTGTCAGTTTATGTGTAATAGTTCCCAACATTTGCAGAACTAAGATATACAAATTTTATGACCAATAATATCAGTGATGACTCAAAATATTTATAAAATGTACAATATAATCTCATTCATTTGACTTACACAGTTAAATATTTACAAAATATTATAGATTTGATAAAATTGTATACAGCGTCGTTACTTTTAGATTACAGTGATATAAATACATAAAAAATAAAAGTAACTAATAGATATTTACAAATGGACCAAGATCCTAGGACCCCCAGACCTTACTTATTTCCCGAGAAATGAAATGTGTTGCAATATATTAAACAATAGTTTTTGTAAGCAACCAGACCATTCAACATTTATCACGCGCGTTTATTACCATAACGAAACTTTAGGGCTGTCTGGGTGCATTATCCCCTACGATTGGTCTGCCTGCTTACAAATACTATTGTTATAGTGCTTTGAATAACATAATAATATATTAAAAAATCAGACTGAGATTATTAGAATTTATAAGTTGGGTTACAATATTATTCGAGTGTTTTAAAGCGTCTGAAAAAGCTAAAAGTACGAATTAGAACTAATCCCACACATTTCATTTCTCAGAAAATAGGTATGGTCTGGGGGTCCTGGGATCTCACTCTAAAATTAATCAGGTCATAATTACTCTTGCTGTGTGACTCGCGGGTATAACTGAAACAAAAAGGGCATTATTAATTTTTGTTACATATTGCTAATTAAATAAGGTGAGCCCTATTGTTCAACAGTGGATGCCATTGGGCTGATATGATGATGATGATGATTGCTAATCCTAAATTAGAGTCCCCTAACATTGGTAATGATAGATATATAGCCTAGATTAATTCCCATCCACCCAGGAGCTAGCCGACCTCTGTGCAGCCTGCGTGCCCGGAGGTCGTATACTCGCAGTCGGCGGTGTCACCGCGGAGATGAGAGGGAGGGCCAGCTGTCGCTCCAAGGAGCGGGCAAGAGCGCAAATGCTGGAGGGATTCGATCGTGAACCCTGGGGATCGCCCATACCGCGCGGCGCTTGAGGAGTTCCGCGCGCAGGGCCCGCCCCAGTATCTTCGGCCCAGCTTCCTCACGGAAGTGGTCGAGGGTCTTTTTCCTCTTCAGGCGGAGCATACGCCCCCTGCGATGGGCCAATTGGCCGATGTCCGGGAGGCCAACATAGATGTTCCGCCTGTCACAGAGGCGGAGTTGGGGGCAGCTGTTCTGCGGAAAGGACACCGCCCCCGGGCTGGATGAAATTCCGGCCTGAGTGTTGGCTCTGACCCTTGACCACATGGGGGACCGCCACAGGGACCTTTTCGGCGCCTGTTGGTCGTCCGGAAGGTTCCCTGAGCGCTAGAAAGTGGGGAAGCTGATGCTGCCGGCGCCTCAATTAATGGCTCGGTCCTCGTACCGGTGCAGGCCCAGATGAGGTATCTGGGCCTGATTTTAGACGGGCGGTGGCTAATCGACGAGCACTTCCGATAGCTGGCGGCAAAACTAGAGTGCTGCATTCGCCCTAGGGCGTTTATTGCCGAACCTGGGTGGACCCAGCTTGTCTTGTGGCGTGCTTTACACGGGGTTAGTCAGGTCCATGGCGCATTATGGCGCACCGGTGTGGGCGGCAGCTCTGACCGCCATAAATAGAGATCGTTTGAGGAGGCCTCAACGAATGATAGTGGTCAGAACCATACGCGGTTACCGCACTGTGTCGGTAGACGCGGCGTGCGCGTTGGCGGGGACTCCCCCGTGGGAGTTAGAGGCGGAAGTGCTCGCCGAAGTATATCGGCGGGTGGCTGTAGTTGGGGCAGACAGGCGGTCCCCTCTGCCCGAACAAGTGCGCGAGTGGCGCGAGGTCGCCCGCAGAGCCATCGTGATGAAGCGGCAGGGTCGGCGGGGGCTCCGCGGGCCGGTTCTGGACCGTGGAGGCGCTCCGGCCAATCCTTCTGGAGTGGATGGGGCCGGGCATGGATTCTTCGGGCATTACCTGTACAGGGAATCGAGTCCCGTCTGCCACCACTGCGACTGCGACGAAGACACGGCGCAGCACACGCTGGAGTCTTGTCCGGCGTGGGAAGGACTGCACCGTATCCTCGTCGCAGTCGTTGGAGAGGACCTCTCGCTGCCGACCGTCATGCGCTCCATGCCCGGCAGCGACAGGAGTTGGGAAGCGGTAGCATCCTTCTGCGAGGAGGTCATCTCGCAGAAGGAGGCAGCGAAATGGCTCCGGGAGGAATCTTTCCTTGCGGAGCCGATCCGCCGACGGCGAACTGGGCGGCGTCAGCGCGCGCATAAGCGCCTGATGCTGTTCGCGTCAACCAACCAAACTACAGCTTCATAATATTAGTAATATATATTGTATAAAAAATCTTACCCCAAGCAAGTTCCTGGGCACATATCCTTCAGTGGCAGCGTCGTCTCGACACCACCACCACTCGCGCTCGTTGTCGTCACCTTTCCTCAACACTTGAAGGCGCGCGCCTGTCTCGAACGAGAGCTCGTCGTTTCTCGACGCCGAGTACGAGAATACCGCGTACACTAGCCCGTTGTTCATTATACCCAGTTTTTCTTGAACACCTGTAAGTTAATTTAATTGGTAAGTGACAAATAAAGAGAAAATTTGAATTGGGATCTTGATTGAAAAGATATTTACGACCACTTCGTTTTTTTTCTTTCATTTTCAGTGTAGTTTTTCAATATTTTTTCTCATTCGAACCACCTTTCTCGTCGTCTCTCAAAATAGACTTTCCCGCGATCTTACGCTTCATCTTGCATCCCTCTCTTACACACGTAAGAGAGGGATGCAAGATGAAACGTAAGATGGCGGGCAAGTCCATTTTTGGTATGGGTATAATAGTGTATCACAAATACTCATACCGTCTCGCTTGTATAATCACGTTTTGTTCCTTCACCATTCTTACTTACGTTTAGTTCTTTCGTCATGCTTTGATAAGTAGTGACAGACAAAATTAAAAAAACAGTACTGGTTACATTGGACATACAACAGGATGGAAATGCCGCGCTGTGTCATCTTAGGTATAGGGTCAAATGCGAGTTTTTGCGAATGGCCAAACGATTTTGATGTATACAACAGTACATTCTCTTTTAAATGAACTTAATGTAATTTTCGGGATATTTACTATCGACCGATTTCAATAATCTATCTATCTATGGATTTGGTTACTAAAGTTAGAATTTTGACACATTTTGTATGGAGCTTATATCAAAATTCTAACTATAGTAGCCAAAACCATAGATAGATACATTATTGAAATCGGCTATATGTCTAGAAACCTCCAATGCACCGTACACCTCAGAATAGGCCCCTTGTTCCCGGTAGTCCCGCTGTCCGCAGCCACGGTAGCGGTCGCGGTAACGGCGGGACAGGGGGTGCTAAGAATCTCCGGGCTACGAGAAAAGGCTACCAAAACCAACTGACCCTGGCTACGTATAACGGACGCTCTCTACGGCTGGACCAACACCTCACCGAACTCGAGGTAGAACTAGGTCGCATAAACTGGCATATATTGGGGTTATCTGAAGTCCGAAGACAGGGGGAGGACACGATAACCCTTGAGTCAGGCGACCTATTCTACTTTCGAGAAGGTGATCGGCCCTCTCAGGGCGGTGTCGGTTTCCTCGTTAACAAAATCCTTGCTAACAACGTTGTGGAGGTCAGCAGTGTGTCGACCAGGGTAGCGTACCTCATATTGAAAATCACCGACAGGCACTTCCTGAAGGTGGTACAGGTATATGCGCCGACCTCGACATACTGTGATGACATTGCCGAAGCCATGTACGAAGACATAGCTAAGGCATTACATGGTACAACCAAGGCTCACTACAACGTTGTTATGGGGGATTTCAATGCCAAAGTGGGAGTACAAGAACGCGGCGAAACGAAAATCGGATCCCATGGTGTGGGGCGCCGAAATCACAGGGGGCAGATGCTGGTCAACTTTCTGGAGTCGCAGGGGCTCTTCTTAATGAATTCGTTCTTTAAGAAGAAGCCTCATAGAAAGTGGACCTGGCGAAGCCCCGATACTGTGACGAGGAACGAGATAGACTTCATCATGACTGACAAGAAGCATATATTTAGAGACGTCTCAGTGATCAATAGGTTTAATACCGGAAGTGATCACCGACTTGTCCGAGGCGCTCTAAGTATAGACTTCAAAGCCGAAAGGCGTCGCATGATGAAGTCTACTCTCCGACCTACTGCACCTCAAATGGCCATGGGGTCTGAAAAGTTCCAACTGGAACTTCAAAATCGTTTCGACCTGCTGGAAACCCTTGGCAATGTTGATGAGAAAACCGACACAGTGGTCAAAACGCTACAGGAGGTGTCTCGAAGGGTGTTTCCCGGTAAAAGCGTAAAAAGGCAGTCTAAACTCTCACTCGAGACTCTCGAACTTATGAGGCAGCGACGGGAAATGTCATCCACGCAGTCGTCTTCGTCAGATGGGAGAAACCTCAACCGGAAGATCCGGAAGCTGGTGCGACGTGACCTCCGATGTTTCAATACACGCGCCATCACGGCCGTGATTGAACAAAACAGAGGCACCAAAATTTTCGCTCGCCAGCTTGGTAGAACTCATCTGACGAAACTTAATACTGCGGATGGCAAAACCGTAACCTCCAAGTTCGAGATTCTAGAGGAAATAGAGAGTTTCTATAAACGCCTTTACGCATCACGGACGACCAAACCCATGAGACCCAGCGATGATGACCACAGAGCCCCACTCACGCGCCATTACACGGAGGACATCCCTGATGTCAACCAGGGCGAGGTCAGAGTTGCTCTCGAGCAACTTAAGAACAACAAGTCCCCAGGGGATGACGGAATCACAACAGAGCTCCTAAAAGCAGGCGGGACACCAATCCTGAAAGAGCTAGCGAGCCTCTTTAATTCCGTCATTCACCAGGGCTTAACACCTCAGGCGTGGAGCGGGAGTGCGGTGGTTCTGTTCTTCAAAAAAGGTGATAAAACCTTGCTGAAGAACTACAGACCCATCTCACTCCTGAACCACATCTACAAGTTGTTCTCTAGAGTGCTCACCAACCGCCTCGCCAGAAAACTCGACGAGTTCCAGCCACCAGAACAAGCCGGGTTCCGAAAAGGCTACAGCACCGTAGACCACATCCATACTGTTCGGCAGATTGTGCAGAAGACCGAAGAGTACAATCAGCCGCTGTGTATGGCTTTTGTGGACTACGAGAAAGCCTTCGACTCCATCGAAACCTGGGCGGTTCTGGATGCTCTGCAGCGATGTCGTATCGATTGGCGCTATATCGAGGTGTTGAGATGTCTTTATGAAACCGCCACCATGACCGTCCAGCTCCAGGACCAAAAGACCAACCCTATCGAGTTGCGTCGAGGGGTGAGACAGGGGGATGTTATATCCCCCAAGCTCTTCACCAACGCGCTCGAAGACGTCTTCAAGACGCTGGACTGGACTGGACGGGGTATTAACATCAATGGCGAGTACATCTCACACCTTCGGTTTGCCGACGATATCGTCATCGTGGCAGAGTCACTGGAACAGTTAAGCGAAATGCTGCGCAGCCTAGATGGAGCCTCTCGACGTGTTGGTCTCGGCATGAACTTGGATAAAACCAAGATTATGTTCAACGAACATGTCATGCCGGGGCCGATTTATGTCGACAGATCGGTTCTCGAAGTTGTTCAAGAGTACGTCTACCTTGGACAAGTTATCCAGCTTGGTAGAAACAACTTCGAGAAAGAAATCGACCGCAGGATCCAACTGGGTTGGGCAGCGTTTGGCAAACTACGTCGGGTTTTCTCTTCGCCTTTACCGCAATGCCTGAAGACCAAAGTCTTCGACCAATGCGTCCTACCTGTCATGACTTACGGTGCCGAGACGTGGACACTCACTGTAGGACTAGCCCACAAACTGAAAGTCACTCAGCGAGCTATGGAACGAGCTATGCTCGGCGTCTCTTTGAAGGACAAACTTCGCAATGAGGTAATCCGACAAAGGACCAAAGTTACCGACATAGCTCGTAGAATAAGTAAGTTGAAGTGGCAGTGGGCTGGTCATATCTGCAGAAGGACCGATGGACGGTGGAGCAAGCGTGTCCTAGAGTGGAGACCGCGACTCGGCAAGCGTAGAGTAGGACGCCCTCCAGCTAGATGGTCCGACGACCTGAAAAAGGTCGCTGGGTCTGACTGGATGCGGAAGGCGGAGGATAGAGTGCTATGGCGCGTGTTAGGAGAGGCCTACGTCCAGCAGTGGACTGCAATAGGCTGAAATGATGATGATGATGATATGTCTACGACCATGATAACTTTAGGAACTATATGGGCAAACTATGACTGCCACTAGAGGGCGTTATTTTATTGAAATTGTAGTTTACGTTGTCGTAATCGGACGCGTTTGGCCACTTGTAGAAACTCGCACTAGGCCGTCAGTATAACAGCATAAATAAGCTGCGGGAGACTCGAAGATCTTTATTATGGCTATAGTAGGATGCTATCTGCTACTACTATCATCATCATCAGCAACCCATTAAGGTGCGACTCCTGGGTTCGGGTCTCCTCTCCTCTATTCTAAGAGCTGAGAGGGTTTTAGGCCTACCTATACCTACTGTTATACTGTTTACGAATATTTATTTTGTTTAATTTTGTGTAGATTTAATTGTACTCTTTTTTTTTTTTTAAGTAATTTCAATAAAATATAATATTGTTTATGAAATAAATAAAGTTGATATAATATCTAATTATAGAAACAAATACTCACTGTATAAATACTCCGAGCATCCATCGAACCCTTCCTCGTCCTCTTCGCACTTCTCAGCCGCCGTCTCGTGGTCAGACAGCGTCGTTGCGAATATACACGCGCCTGGAAGTAGTAACAACGATTAACGTTAGATGGCGTTCGAACTAAGAAAATATATCTTATACGGAAAAATATCTATAAAAATGTAAGACTACAGAAAGGAGGGACGAATTCCTCTAAGTTTAAAATTTTAAGTATGATAGAATGATATATAAGATGAAGTATGATTTGCCGTGGCATTGCTGTGGTGCTCGGAATGTCGAGCACCACAGCAAATCATACCTAAAATCAGATAATTCTAAGGCAAACATTACATTACAAACAAATCAATGACTGTAGGGTTATCCCAGTCATGTTACTAAAAGTTTTAGGGGCAGCGCAGACGGCACACTTTTTGTGCGATCGAGTCTGCGGCGCACAAATAGTCTACATGGCGCGCAAAATGTCGGTCGCGGATTTTTCACAGACTCAACGCACACGACGCACATCTTCGATCATTCTGTCGGCAGTGCTGTAGGGACGTAGACGCTATGGAAATTGTGCAGAGATCGCGAAGTATTATTTTGTACATGAAGTACAGAAAAAGAAGAAGAAATAGAGAGTTTTGGGTACATCCTATACTTTCGGCAAGATTACTGAAGGGACAGTTCCATACTAAACATTCAATTCTGAAACATCCGGAATTTTTTTTCAAATTTTATAAAATGTCTGTTACTACATTTGATGAGTTGCTATTTATTTTAAGACGTCATACATGTCCAAACAGGAGCGGAATAAACATTACAGCAGACTTCTTCCCACATTTTTCTTTTTAAATGTCTATCATGATATTCTGCCTTAGAAGTATCATAAATTGCTGGTCTGTTTTGTATTTCTTGAATTAACATCGTTACATCGACCTCTGGCGCCATGATAATAGATCGCGTGCGTTACGTCCACCCCTAGCAAATGCAGATTGCCGACTAAAGTGTGTGCCGTCTGCGTTAGCGCGCGTTGAAGCAAACGTTCAATTTTTTTCACACACTTTTTGTGCCGAGCGGAGCGGCGCGGTGCGGTCTACCCGAATTACACGGATTTTTTGTGCGCCGGACTTTTTGCGCGTCGTGTGCGTTACTGCATATAATTGCATAAGTTCTATTTTCACAGACTAAAAAGTGCGTCACGGATAGTCTGTCGTCTGCGCAGCACCTTATTATTGTGTATAAACATACATGCTAGTTATGAAAGTATCATCGTCATCGTATCAGCCCAAAGACGTCCACTGTTGAACATAGGCATAACCTAATTTCCACCACAGCGAGCGATTTTGTGCCGCCCGCATCCAACGGCCACCCGCAACCTTCACTAGATCGTCGGTCCATCTGGCGGGGGTCCGCCCCAAGCTACGCTTTCCAATACGTGGCCGCCACTCGAGAACTATTTTGCCCCATCGGCCATCAGTTCTGTGGACTATGTGGCCTGCCCATTTTTTTAAGAAAGCATATAAGAATTAATTTCGCTTACCATTATCAACGAGGAAGCGCACCATAGCCAGGTTGTTACATGAAGCAGCACAATGTAACGGCGTCCAACCGTCTGAGTCTTGCGCGTTCACGTCACAACCTAACTCCACCAAGAACCTGGAACAATACGTAAGTAATGTTTATGTTGGTAGCATTTAATATATAATAAAAAAAATATGTAGGTGGCTGCGGGTCTTCACTTTCGGTTCGTCAGGGATGCTGTGCAGACATGAGGGAAATTTCAAAATAAGTCCAACACAGTTCATTTCACCAATCTTTACTAAAACTTGATCATAAATCATGAAATTCTAGTATTGAGATTTTCCCGGAGTTTGGTAAACAAAATATTCCCGGTTGATGATAATAGGCTCGCCCCCTATTTCATGGGATCAAACATAGCTGGCTAAATGTGGGTGTGAAACACCTTTGCTTAGCCTTTCGGGGAAAAAGGCGTGATGCTATGTTATTTTACTTCAAAAATATATTTTTTACTTTTAATAATAATAAATTAATAATAAAAAGCGATGGTGGCTGAATGGATAAGGACCGGCGTGCAAATCATGCGGTCCGAGTTCGATCCCGACCGGCAGTACCAATGTGAATTCCACTTTGTGGAATTTATATGTACTAGTCAAGTGACTTACCATCTGCTAACGGTGAAGGAAAAACATCGTGAGGAAACCCACATAGACTAGAAGTAATTCTATGAGTATGTCTGATCCACCACCCGCACTAGGCCAGCGTGAGTGGATTATGGCCTAAACCCTCTCAGCTCTCTAGTTAGAGGAGAGGAGACCCGAGCCCAGCAGTGGGACT
This sequence comes from Laspeyria flexula, assembly GCA_905147015.1. NCBI lineage: Eukaryota > Metazoa > Arthropoda > Insecta > Lepidoptera > Erebidae > Laspeyria > Laspeyria flexula. Next base: position 8,860,784 of record LR989963.1, read on the forward strand.
TAATGAGTTGCTGATGTTGAATAATAAGTATCTGCTTAAAATTTATTAAAGTGAGTCAACTAGAGACCATAATCCAAATTCAAGTTAATTATTAAGGATTTTAACATATCTTATGTGGATTATTAAAATTAAACTATGTACAACATAAGGCCCCATCATAAGAATTTACCACGGGCCCCAGATGGTATAGTTACGCCTCTATGTAAGTACAATATGTCCGCCAACAGTACTACAGTAGAACAGCAATAAAGCTAGGATGCACTACTATCTGCCTATGTTCGAAGCTACGCAATCAAACAGCGCAGCGATTCATAATGTGCATTGCATGCACATTATCAATTTGATTAATTTATAATTTCATATGTAAAGTCAGTTCGCAATCGTACAGCGACCGAGCTCGACCATTCTTACCATTTAAGTTACCATATTTTTACCATTTAGATTATCTAAATATAGTGATTTTATATATAAACCAAAACAATCTTATTTAAAGGTCTTTTCCTTCACCCTATTCACTGCATTACTTTGCTATTATATTGATTCTGCTGGAGATGGTCTCCAGAGCTTATATAGAAGAAGTGGGAGTTACTATGCTGACTATATTATTATAGTGAATTGACAATGTTTACGAGCGACGGTTAACACTTGAGTAGGTACTTGAGTAACACTGCTGCCACTTTTTTAATTTTTCCGCTTTCACTCTAAGTAGTAAGTATAAACAGTAACTTACTTGACAATTTCAAAGTGTCCAGCGCAAATAGCATTATGTAGAGCAGTGATCCCTTCGTCATTTGCAGCGCTTGCATTCTGCACCTGAAATTGCATAAAACAATCACATTAAACTCGTGATAATCATAAAATAGAATACCAACAACGTATTATTATACAGACGATAACTATCGCATTAGTGAAATATAAAACTCGATTATGATCTTCAATAACTTCTCAGAACAATTTTTTTTTTATTTTACATTTTATTATTTATTTATTATTAGAAACTTCAACAAAGGATGCATAAGATAAAGCTATAAATACATATAGGGTTGTGCTCGTCCAATTACAGGAGATCACAGCATGCACTTTTCATTAGGTGAAACAAACATTTATGCATCAGCAATATTCACCTGTGTTGCCGTCTTCTTGACAAGCTCCAACTCGCCTTCTAAACTAGCATCCAACAGCAGCGCGAGGGGATCGAAGCTAACTCGCCGAGCGAGCGGCGCCTTACCGCCTTGCTTCAAGTTACCCTTCTTCGTTCGCCTCAGGACATTCTCAGTCCCCTGAGAATCCTGACCGTTCAAGTCTACCGAACTTATCTGCTCCGTTATATCCGACACTATATTATCCTTACTATTCTCCTGCCTATCTATTGATATGTTATTATTATTCAATGCCCTATCAACCTCATCTTTCTGTTTTTTATCTTTCACGCCATTCTCATTAGGCATAGCTTCTAAATGATCCATTTCAGGGAATAAAAACGCTGGTGGCATTTCTATACGTCTGTTTATACTGACGCTTATTCCATTTTTTACATTGCTAACGTTTCTTAATTTAGGCTGTTCACTTAACGGTGGTTTTCTGATTGTTAGGGGGCGTGCTTTGATGATCATTTCGTTGCTACTAGTACTGCTTGCAGATTCTTTTTGTAATGATTCACTATCATTTGATGAGTCGGTTGGCAAGGGTATGGTGGGCATTGGTGTGATGTTCTCGTTAGATTGATTGAAGTTCACATCGTTGTTAACTGATTGTCTCGGTGGTGTCTGCAAGATAAGAAATAAGAGATCAACATTACTTTTTAGAGATTTCCTCTGAAGTACTTTTGTATAACTTTGAGAAGGACTGCTGGTTTATTTTGTATAGGAAATAGTTCTTTTGTGTAAATTTTTTTTTACATTTATTGATTCTCAAGTCCTTATTACTTACATGATAAATATATGTGAATTATACTATGAATTATACAGGTTTTTTTAATATGAATAGCAAAACAAACAATGAAACTAATGATAATGATCATACCTTGATTGTGGGCTTTGGAGGTAGGGCTGGTTTAGGAGACTTATCAGTACTGACATCAGGCGTCGACAACGGAGTGCTGGCACTCTGTGGTGGTGACAACAGGATACTTTGTGATGATGCATTCTGACCACCAAACGTAGAACTTCCAGTACTAGTTGATAGTCCTGATGCGGTGTTTCTAACGATCTGGGGTTGGGAGGTCACCACATTACTAGCTACATGATTGGATGATGATACGGTTATGCTTTGGGTTTGAACGGTCTGTGGCTGGACCGGTTGGATCTTTGTAGAAGATGTCTGGTATATGGGTGACGGTTTCCCGCTTGATACCTGAACCGATGTGGGTGCTACACTTGATACAGGTTTCTGTAATGAACGAATGATGATGATATTTACAGGTGATGTGAATGAGGTGAAGCAACTAGTGTAAAGCTGTGTGTACGTTAAATGAGTTTATGATAATACTGGGTTGAAGATGAAAAATGCATTTTGTAAAGTGATTGTTGGTAATTAACAACTTAATTTATTTTTTTAAAACTTGGACACAAATTATATGATAAAAGGCGGGCTTAATGTTAAAACAATTCTCTACAAGCCAAACCTTTGGGTGATGCAGCGATAAAACTGATAGGTGCTAAGTAAGTACCTAATACAAATAAATGATATTACGAAATATTAACAATAAAATACATTTTGTACCTACAATACAATATGAACTATCTCTTCCACCCAGTATTAAATGATGGACATTGATGAAAAAGCCACCATAGTTAGTCAATGAATAACCCATTTTGAATTATTGGCTTGTTAGCAATGTAGGTCTGTGGCATTCAAAGGTTGATACAATTTAAATTAAGTTAAATTATGTTATAAAAAAATTAAAAGACGGTTACACATATGACTCGATATTATTATGCTTGGTATACTACTGAAAGGCAAAACTAAAGTGTAAAAAAACTGTGATCTTGTTAAGGTGACGTACTGTCAATTTTAAGATTCAACATTATGGATACCGAATTTTATAAAGTTTTTTCTTTAATACTTTTTTCAGAAAACTTTGTTTTTTGGAACTTTATATTTAATTTTAATGTCAGATATTAGTTATTTTACTTAGTTTATAGTATTTTTTTAGTAAAATAATCACATTATATCTGCACTTCACAAAATTTATTTTGATGTTCTATAAAACTTAACAAAGCAAACACAGGTAAATAAGTGCAATCATGAAAGCAAAATGAACATCCAGGTACAGTATGAATATTAATTTTTTTTATTGATTATGTACTGCCATTGTAGTTTTAGCAGTGTAACTTACCCCAAATCCAATAGAACTGCTAGCAGTTGTACTTGAACCGAGACTCGGTGAGCTGCCTTTTAACACCTGCTGCTTATTCCCCTTTGAACCATCATTGTTCTGACTATTATTCTGACTTAGCCTATTTTGAGGATATGCATGATTCTCCTTCCCTTCTTGATTACATCTACTAGAAGAGTCTGATTTTTGCAACTGATATGTATTATCTTGCTGATATGTAGTTTCCGTTTGACTTAGAGGTGTCGCTAGACTTTTATTCACAACTGAAAGTGGTGTAGAATGTACAGTCATGTGATTGACGTTAATTGCATTCTTCTCCTGGTTTTCATTATTTTTACCATTCACTTCAGGTTTTAGTTTCCCGTTCGTGCTTTGAGGAAATTTCGTGTTATAAGGCAACGTCTGATATTTTGGGTCTGACTTACTAGCAGCAAATTCTGGCAGGAATTCTTGCTCATTTATCTTCAGATCTTTGCCAGTTTGATTGCTGTTAGAACTACTCGTGCTGTTCGGACTGTACTGTGGTTGTTTTAGATAGTCCATGTATTTGTTTTGTTCGATCATAGATTTTTGATCATAAGCGTTGCTAATACCTTGCTGCACGTGGCCAAAGTTTTCATGTTTATTCGGGTATTGGCCCTGATACTGATTATCTTGTATCTGTGCATGAGGGTACCCGTTGAATAGCGGGTTTATCATTTGTTTTTGTTGTAAATAATGCGCTTCCTGTTGTGTCAAATGGCTCTGAATGTTATCGCTTTGAGTAAGCTGTTTCAATGGCACGTTATTTTGTATTACATTCTGTTTCATTGCCTGGAATTACAAAATAATAGGTATACATGAGTATCTAATAATTAGTTATAAGCAATTTGAAACATAGAAAGTAATTCAAAGTTAAACTTGAAAAGTCGTAACGTTAGATTATTTTTCTTCCCGCCAATTAATTTAAGTCGGGTAGGGATGTTCGTTAAAAAATTAACTGATCATCTATTTCACGTTAGTATATTATAATCGACTATTTGACGTTCATAGATTAAGTAGAACTTGTTAGTATAAGTGTAATGTTCCGATCCCACAGACAAACTGCCTGTGCAGTTTTATGGGACATTGTCTGTAGGTTTTAAGCATTTACATAATTATAATTGTATAACTAACTCATAAATAAAAAATAATAATATTAGGTTCTGTGTTATTAGTCGATTATCAATCGTAAAAAAAAGAAAAAAGTTAAAATAACTGTATCTTTCAAAATTTGCTCTAGCCGTCTAGACGATATTAAAATTGCAACACATTATTATTGTTTTAACTTATTCTTGCTGGCATACTTCATTTGTTTTTTAAAATGAGTTTTTTGCTGAAAAATTGTAATTTAACATTCAGTTACATATTTAAGATAAACAATCAATATTATTAAGTAACAATAATTATGTACTCGTAGTTAGTCTTCTTTTTGGAATTTGGAATCGACTAACTTTAATCAATTAAAATTAACTGAAATGATAAAATCGATTAGTCAGTTATGAGCATCTCTAACTGAAATATTTTAACAGTCAATTTGACACGTTCCGTTTTACTGTCATGATTTATTTTATTTACGAAACTGGTGAATTATGTTCTTACTGAATTAAGATAAATTTTGTTAATGTTGAAGTAACTTGTCTTAGTGCAGGTTTGCTAAAAATTCAAATTAATTTACCTGGAAGTTAGCATTATGGCTGACACTTTGAGCGTGCGGCACATGGTTATAAGGTTCAACAGCAGCAACATTCCCTCGGGCTTGTTGATTCTTTGGTTGACTGTTTACTCCAGTATTGCCCGCTGAATAACTGGGCAATTGTTGCATAGGTGTCGTGGTGGTTGTTCTGAAAAATAAGAAAGTACATAGTTAACTAATGATATTTATCTTTGGACAACTATTTAGAACCTAATTAAATTTTATCGTCTAAAATCCCACCATCATCATATCAGCCCAACGACGTCCACTGCTGAACATAGGCCTCACCTAATTTACACCACTGCGAACGGTCCTGTGCCGCCTGCAACCAACGGCCGCCCGCCACCCGACCAGGTCGTCGGTCCATCTAAAATCCCATGCAAAGCAATAAATAAAATGTCTTTATTATACTTATCTACCAACTAACAAAGTCTACAATGACGAAAATTAAGTACAGTTATTGACCTAGGTATAGGTATCTCTGCCAACCAAACGTTTGACACTCAAACGACCTGCTGTTTTTTAAGCCGATGGTTTCAGCTGTCGCGGGTTAACTAAGAACTTTACTTCGGTTCATAAATAGTAGGTATATACCTAGGTAATGTATCTAATAAAAGCTAAATCAACCTTTGCTGCTGTTGCTGTTGTTGTTGCTGAGGTTGTCTGTGTGCAGCAGCTAGTTGCCTATTTAAGGCTCTCTTTCTGAGCAACCTCGCTTGAAGTTCTGACACGCGGCGGTCGATGCTCCTCATCTCCTCTTGCCGCGCGCCCAGCGCCGCCCTTTGCGCCGACAGTCTGCCGTTCTGTTGTTCGTTCAGTTTGTTACGATACTAGAAATAAGAAAAAGAAAAGTCGTTAGATATTTTATGGTCATATTAAAAAGTAGAACTAGAAGTCGCGCGGGGATTCGCCCCCGTCGTTCTTGTTTGGCTACTGCTCAGCTCCTATTGGTCTTATCGTAATGTTATATAGCCTATAACCTTGATCGATAAATGGGCTATCTAACATTAAAATAATGTTTCAAATCGGTCCAGCAGTTGCTGAGATCCTAGCCTGCAACCAGACAAACCAACTCTTCAGCTTTATAATATTAGCATATCTAGATGTACTGTAAGTTAGGATGGAGTTTTTGGAACAAAATATACCTACCTACCTAATATAAAGGACTGTTTGTGTTTGTAGGTATAGTAGGTAGTTACCTATTTATCTCACAAGTCTATTTTCTACCTAGGTACATGGAATTCCTACTTGAGCGCGAAGACCTATCATCGAGTTTCCATTTCTTCAAAAACCTTTCAACGACATATATAAACTGCGACGCGACCTTGTTATACGACGTCTTGTTACTGCGATATTTCGTTAAGAATTTCGTCGCTTTAATGCTCGCACTCAAGTAGAAATTCCCTACACACACATTGTGGGGAAATTTTCAACATCCAATTCCAGCATCACATAATTTTTTGAGAAATTCTGCTAACACGAGATTTTTCAGTAATATGCCTAGTCCTTTACATAAATACCTAATTATTATTATTCCTTCATTTAGGTAGGTATTAACGAAATATTTTTAGGTATGACGCGAGAGCTGACCTGAGAGAGATAGCCCAGTGAATATCTGACATAATTCTACGTTTATCCAGTAATTATATTATCAAAAGATATAGGTAGGTACTCGATAATTACTGGTGAAACGTAGTGAGGCTATAATGAAGAGAAAATTTGGAGCATTAACTGAATTACCTCCATAATGATGTGCCTGTAACTTATTGAACATAATCCATCATACTCTACCTACGAAATAATTATGCCAATATCCAATATACCTAGATATTGCCGTCTTACTTACACATTTTGTTTTTATAACTTGTTACATAGCAATGTCAATAGGTACAACATAAATAAAAGTCTATTTATTATAAAGTTGAAGGATTTTTTTGAGAATATAAGGGATGCTTGAATTAGAATCGGTCGATAGATAAAGCAGAGGCTTTATCTATCGAGAGCGAAGAAGCCCTGATAATCAGGGTCTACTTGGAATCTCGACATTCAAATTAGTCGAATTTTGATATAGTTGTCAATAGTTTTGAGTTTCCGAGCCCTCTGGAATCATATCGATATGTGTTTTTATAGTAGCTTAGCGGCGAAGAGAAGCCTCTTCACCTAATGAAAAGCAAAAAGAAGAGCCTAGATTGCACAGCCGAAAATAAATAACCTTCAGTTCAAGATCTTTGACGTAAGTAAATTCCTAGCTTGTGTAGGAACCATTTAGTGTAAGCAATTATAGAATAAGGTAATGAAAGAAAAATATAGCTCCCAAGTTCAGCTGTTGCCGATCCCACGTCTTTAATAGCTTTGTAAATGTTAATAGGGCGCACAACTGACGATTCTCGCAGGCTTATACTTAATACCTAAATAGTAAACTACGTACTTGAACAAATTTATGGTTATTGACCATCAGTGATATTATTGTGTGCGTTACCTGTAGGTTAACTTCCCGGAAAAAAATTCTCTCGTATGAAATTTTGAACTTACTGTAGAGGATTTTTTGAATATATAAATGCATAGGTACTGTACGTTTGCCGTAAAACACAAATGCGATATTCAAGGTGAACATTATGAAATGCATTTCATAGAATAAATCGTAATTATGAAACTTACAAAATGCACCTATTCTATGAAATACATTCGGGCTGAAATCAACACAGAAAAACAGCCGTGTTTAAATTACAGCGAAAATGAGAATCTATTAATTTAATTTTCATGGTCGGCCTACTGTATTATTTTAATGAGAAAATTGGTTAGGCTACGTAGGTACTACCTTAGGTAGGTACAACATTGTACAGGCGGCCTAAGGCATTTTCTACCAGTCTATAAACTGTAATATAATCATACAAAAAGTCGTAGAAAATATAAATATAAGTACCTAGCAACTTACATAAATACTTGACCTCATTACCTAAGCACTAAGCACTTACTTATTTCAAAGAAATCCACGCTCATTTTAAATGCAGGCAAATTACACTGCAGTCGACAGTCACTTGGGAAAACTGGCATAAGGCGCAAATACGCAGTGCTTACCTATGCCTACACATATAGGTAGGTATATAGTAACTACCTGTACTTCATTTTCTTTGCTCGTGTAATTAAATGAAAGACATTTGCTATTTTACCATTTTATGGTGAACATTTCGTAGCCTTTCGACATGGTTATAATCTCACTGTCAATGGTATCGATTGTAAACATGGCGCTGTGTGAATGTGGTATAAATATTATATATTTTATTATATTATATTAACTAGTTACTTATTTAACTCTAGGTACTTTCATGTGCAACAACAAAAAACGTTTGAATGTATGATTGATTAGAGGCTTTTTATGATTGAGTTGTGCGTATATTATCCATATTTTCCTTATCATAATAGAAGATAACTATAATAGTCCTGATAACCGTCCACACAGAGATCAGTCCCAATCATTATATTCCTGATTTATCTGACCACAGTCCCGTTCTTGAGCCAAATCGATTCCATGTGAATGATTTTTTCCGTGTCACTGATTCTTTGGTCAACATTATGAGCGATTCGTATTATTCGTTTCATAACGTTTAGGGAAGTAGAAAATAGGAAAACTACTTGCAGAAATCATTATAAAGAGTTATTTTTTTTTGCGTAAAAAAAAATATTTTTATGTTGTTTTGTAGGATAAGAGTAGGATTTAGAAAGTTCCTTCAACCTAATCGCAGCATGCAGGTATAATAACACTATGTGCCTCTTGTTAGTTCCTTGAGGATTTTGTGACTTGGTGGGCTGGCAGAAGAGGGGGAATTTGTAAGTAAAGCATTATCAATTTAGTATGGTTAGCATCTAGTTAGGTTTCAGGATGTATAGGTGTAATTCTACACAAACAGTAAAAGTAAAAAAGATAGGAAAATAGTTCATAATTCATACCCTAATTAACCAGTTTTCCTTTATCGTGCGGTTGAACTGAGTAAGTAGGTACTATCAAGTATTTTATTTTTTAAATGCCGATGTTGGCATCTGGCCAGGATGCACCAAAACCATTCCTTAGTAGAAGTACATTATTCTTGGCCTAAATTGTTAAGTAAGAATGATTAAGTTGCTTAAATACATCTTGTGTAGTTTCCAAAAAAGCTTGTAAACTTACTTAATTTATTAAATAAGAGAACGTCACCTACTGAAATTAACATTCAGTATGACCCAATCTTCATTTAGTGGGTCGGTACGTCTGTAATAAATACATTAAAATCATCCTATTTTTTTTAAATTTATCTATATGTACATAAACACATACGAAGAACCGTTACCTGGTGTAAATGTATAATTTGTACTTTAAAATGTCCTGTATAATAAAATATCCACGAAAAACTTATGAAAATTAAAACTTGACTGGAGGCAATTCGTATCCCGGTGGGCCTTATATACTTACGTCTGGCGCGCCTTTATTGGCTAGATAAGGTACTTAGATAGACTGACTTTAATTTGACGCAATTGTACGTTAATATATGGGTCTAATGTTTGTTATCACGCGAGTATGCTGAAAATAAAGTAGTGTAATAATATTTAGGGTGAATATTTTGTACCTAAATTTTATTTGTATTTCGTGTATGAAGTTGGCATTAATTACACCTGTGTCTAGGTGAATTAAGTGTCTGTAAGTGACCTTTTCGAAGGATTTACTAATTAGAAACGACCTACAATTAAAATCTATTTCAGCTGAAACGCTTGCAATGTCAGACGTAACATTCTATCACCCACAATGTTGAATCTGCACCTTGCAAGAATAGGTACAGGTTAGAAACCACTTCATTACTATGGCTGCTACTAGGTATGTAGGTACCCACTCGTACAATAAAAATATAGGCAAATAATTTTCCAGATAAAAATTACAGTATTAACCATAAAACACGTATCAACCTAATAAACTTTAATGAATTAACAATGTCTGCCATTTTGTAAAAATATAATTTAGTTTGGCTCAACAGTAAGACGCAATCGTAAAAAACTCATTTTAAATTAATATAAATAATGTCATTGTATTTATGAATCATCATTCATAATTTCAACCCACAAACATCCTGTCGGCACAAGTCTTCTCCAAAGATTGCGTTTTTTTAAAATTTATTTATGTATTCATACATGTATAAAAGTATTCTTCTGTAACACAATAGCTTCTATCAATTTAATCTCGTTCATTCATCGTATTAATTCAAAGTTAACGTATATTTTCCAGTATTCAGACATTGTTAACTATTCCCATCTCGAAGGTAATTCAGTGGATTGACACCGTAAATTTAGTCGAGGAGCGAATTAAACAGCTAACATCCAAAGTGACGATATTAATCTGATGTTAGGATATCGTCACTTGACTCTGCACGTAATTATCCCAAAGGGACATTGAGAATAGTTCCACGTATAGACAGCTAATACAATTCTGTCATGTCTAAAGGGATACTGGCTATTCAAAGGAAAGGGTTCGATTAATTTATTCTAAAGCAATTTTAGTGGGTACCTTTCAATAGCTCCGCGATCTTAAAAAGAAAACTTTTCAAATAAATTTACTTCTAGAAAAGCTTTGAGCCCTAAATGAATTGACCGTGAATCAATTTATTTATCACAAAGTAAGCTATTGAATTTTAATTCACCTTGAAAAAAGTTAAGTTATCTACAAAAGAGTTTCAATACTTTACAAAATTAAAAAAGCTTTGAAAAATAAAACTGGCAGCTTATTTTATTACATACCGACCTTTTAACCTCGACCTACAAAACTAATTTCAGTCACTAAACACTTGAAAAATAAATACTATCACTATTGATTCACTTTAGTATTTACTAAGGTCAATGGAAGGGACATTAGGCCGCTTGAATGTCGCGTCCGTAACTAAATTGTCAAATTGGTGTCTGAATCAAAATGTTGGCATTAGACTCACAAACGAAATTAGTAGCGTGACGTGTTTAGTAGTTACCTGCAGGGATGCGAGTATCGTAATTGTAGTCTAAATGGTGGCAGTAAAAAACTTAGACTAAATTGTAGTATACAAAAACTAGGTAAAACAATTATAGATGATGCCAGATGTTCTAAAAAGTGGTTATTTTTATCTTATAAGTCATTTATTCGTATGATCTACAATATAATGTTCGCTCGCGCGCACCAGTGTTTGTACTATTATTCCCACGGACCTTTTTCTAGACCAGAAATATTAATTTGTCAATGTAGGTAGGTAACATTTACCTAAGATTTTGGGTTCTTAAATAGTTAAATTAGATCGCTACATTGTACCAATCCAAAATCTTTGAAGGAGACCTGTGCCCAGCAGTGCGACGTTTATTGGGTTAAAATGATGATGATGATTGTACCCATACGCATACACATTTTAATAATAAAAAACAAATCTTATTTAGTAATTAATATTTTTTTAATAATTAAAGTTAACATAACAACAAACTAAACAAAAAACAGATAACAAACTAATTAGACTTATAATTTATAAATTTAGTCATTGTATAAAAACATTTTTTTTATTAAAAACATCTTTACTTACAACTTTTTTTAAAAATTTGAAGGTGAATAGGTACCTACCTATTGTAAGTAAAGAATAAGAGGGATTAAAGTCGTAACCTTACCTAGCTAAACCTTAGCTATATAGGTAAGGGTATTAGAGGTTGTAAGGTAAGCTATTTTTAAATCTATTTTTTTTATATTTAGGGCAATTTAATGTATATCGACGGTTAAGAATCAATAGTGTCTATCTCAGTTTTTTACGTTTTTTACTTTTTAATGCAGGTAGATTTAAATTTAAATTTGGCGTGGCCTGTTTAGGCACTTATCTCAAAATTTGCAAAATTGTTGTTGTTATTCGCTATAGAAATTCCATCTAAGTTGGGAGCGCATGTATTTTTCTGCCAATAGCGTTTATCTCCTCTCTTTTGCTTCTATACCTCGCCGCATCCAGCGTTACACTGACTGATGTGCGTGCGGTTGGAGGATGCCACAGTGATAGATTAGAAAGAGACAGCTTATTGTATTCAAAATCTGTTTATAAAATCCGAAATCTTTATCATTAAGTGATTTAACTCAAGATGACCAGAAACAGTATACCAATAGACCATTGTCTGCGCCTCCGGCAGACAGAATGTTAGACAATTCCTGTGTAAGCCCTTTAATAGCTGTTGGCTGTTATTTTAACGATTACCCACAAGTTAATGAAGAACTACAGGTGCAAATTTTTTTTTTTTTTTCTTTGACTGGCCTGTTGGTCTAGTGGTTAGTGACCCTGATTGCTAAGCCGGAGGTCGTGGGTTCGATCCCCACCCAGGACAAATCTTTGTGTGATGAGCATAAAGGTTTGTTCTGTGTCTGGGTGTAATTTATCTATAATATGTATGTATTTACAAAAAAAAAATGTATTTAAGTAGTATATCAGTTGTTTAGTACCCATAACACAAGCAAATATAATTGCTTACTTTGGGACTAGATGGCGCTGTGTGAATATGGTAGAATATTATTATTATTATAAAATAAAAATGAAAGCACACCAGACAGTGAAACAAGTGAAGATGATACTATAGCGAAAAAAGATGAATGGAAAAAACTGAAAGCCCAAAGAAAAAGAATGCGCCGTGAAGAATTTATAGGGTATTCAAAGCCTCGAAACGAGAAAATGCGGCAAGACCAGATACGACCACCTAAACAAATGGGTGAAACATGCAATTCTGACTTTTGCAGAAAAAGCCAATTTAATAGTGTTTTTTAGTTATTTTGAGGTCTTTTTCAGTTATTTTAAAGTCTCTTAGTTAGTTTGTTTCTTTACCTAGTTATATTGGAGATAATATTTCTTGTTCCATTGTGCCAATTATTAAAAAATGAGATTTTTCATTGTGTTAATTTATTTCAAAAACGGCTATCTTACTACTTACTTAAAGAATATTTACTATAATAAAACCAATACCACCTAACTCACGTTAATTGTAAATAGGCCAATTTAAGGCTAATGCTAGGATATCTATCGTATTTCAGCATATTTTTTCAATATTTAAAGATAAAAAAATTTCAAGTATCCTTCTATTCAAGGCAGAGAAATGTTTTTTTTATCTCCTGTAAAGTTAACTTTATTGAGATAGACACAATTGATTCTTAACCGTCGATATATTATAAACCCTTGACCCAACAATAGGGTGGACCTAATTCAAAAGCTTTATAAATGCCACAAGGTGGTCCCTAATCATTATAAGCCATATCGTTAGTCATACAACCCTAACGTCTTACCAACCTAATTACGTATTGTAGGAACGTTCACACTATCCTATCTCAGTAGTATCACGGTCAAAATCTTAGCTCACTAACGCTGATGACTGATAACATTAATTTATTACAGTTCATATCTATATAGTGCCAGGCTGTCTATTAGTGTCTATGCTTATTTTATCGATTTAAAAAATATCTATATAGGTTAGGGTGTCCCTTATTTTGCAAAGTACTTATTTTATAACGCATAGGTCTTAATTTTGTTCATTAGTGTATAAAACACTCGGAAATAAATTTTTAGCTTAATTGGAGCACGATAACCCGTGCCGACTTGCATCGAATCATGTTCATACAAGTTGCGCCGAAGTAGCGGTGTGCACTCGCGGTGTTTGTCATTTGTTCTCAGTTATTCTCAGGTTAACAGGTATTGTTGTACATTAAAAAAAATATCGGTGGAATTAAGAAGCAATAAAAAAAGTATTTTCTTAGTTGGTGACGTAAAATATTAAATAACAGGCTCAAAGTTACCGTCTAACCGTCAAGTTCTTACAGTACTTTTTTTAACATTCGCGAAGTTTAATTGACTGTTAGTGAAAGCGCAAATCTTAAGCATAAGGGATTCTGTCTGTATACTTCAGGCTGTTCTGTCTGTATATTCCTCCTAATTCTGAGCTGTCGGAATATTTTCGGCCGCAAATGTCCGTTTAATTAGAGTAAAAAAACATTATGTTAAAGACATAAGTAGATAGTTGTAGGAAAAAATCTTATTTTAATCAGTTTTTAATTTTCTATACGGTAGACAACTTTATAACATAAAATAACTTAAGCCGTAAAAATACGTCGTACTAAGATTCGAAAAAGTTCGATCCGGGAGCAATCCGACGAGTCAGAATCAGGGGGCTGAACTGTGAAGATTTCCCGATAAACAAATCGTCCATTCAACGCATTCGTACACAGACTTGAAAAGATAGAGCGGAATCTATTAAATTAGATTTTCATAATAATATGCCCGAAATGGTGACCCTTCATTGGGATGGAAAATTATTACCTGGACTGGACGTGAGAAGTTCTAAAGAAGAATGCCTGCCAATTCTAATTTCATTTGGAGAAAAAGAACAACTTCTGGCTGTACCCAAACTAGAGAGCTCTTCCGGCCAGGATCAAGCTAAAGCTGTGTTAAACGTACTTTATGACTGGAACCTATACAATAAAGTACAAATTGATGACAAATTGATCTCCAGAGCAGCCCTGAGCAAGCCCTGAGCAAGCAAGGAAACATCGTAGAGAACTTACAAAGAGAGTTTGTTTGATTCTGGGAAGAGATACATTCCATCGAAAGAAGATATGTTTGATTATTTCTATGGTAAGTAGAAATACAATACAATAGTATTATTTTTATACTGTTTTCACTAAACTGATAATAATACTGTTTTATTCATTGTTACAAGAAAATCATTATGTGATTTTGTGTCTACCAAGAACACAAATTTATTTTCTCGATTGAAAATTGATAAGGACTTCCTCCAGCAACGCGTGTCTACGTGGGGCGAAGATATTACCTATTTAGAAGCAAAAAGAAAAGTTCTTTCTTTAAGGGCAGTTAATTATACAGCTGAAAGAGCTGTAAAATTTATGCAAGATTTTCATGGTTTGATTTTTTGCAAAGCAATTTTTGCTACGCTGTGTGCAAGAGCATAGAAATCTATATCCGACTAAAAAAGAAACCCTCAGAAAGAAATATCCTGCCTGAATTGTAATTTCGTCTTTTTTTAATAAACGTTTTATAAAATATAAAAATTTCTATTGATTTAGTCACATAAATACATAAAACATGTAAAGGGTTAAATACAGCATTTTTCAAAATCTTTAAGTTTCTGTCGGCACGGGTTAATGTTGACGTAGGAAGATAAAATTTTGTATTTAACTAAGTCTGGGTAGTTTAAAAAGAAATAGGGGGTATGCGTTTCGATATTCAATAATTTTTATTTTTCGCCCATATAAGGGACACCCTAATATAGGTACGTTCGAATTGAGAACGTCCTCCATTTTTCGTCGGTTAAAATTATGCCGACCAATTTTTAATCGATTTTAAATTTAGCATGGTGTCGTGTCGTCGGCAAGGTAAAAAAAAAATCTTAATTTATGGTTAAAATCAATTAGTTTTCGATTTCGGCGACCGACTGTCCGATTGAGGTAAATATCAAAGACACCATAATACAGGGACCACATTTCTCAACTTTAAAGTTTAGTTAAAAAATTGCAACATCAAAAAGCTAACCTATTTTCAGAATACGATTTCGCTAGTTAATAATTTTATTGAATGAGGATAGCAGTAAAAATAATCAAAACTCAATAATATTATAATGTCCAGATCATATACCTACGTGATACTTCCTATAAACGTCATACAATGCCAAAAAGATGTCAATCATCATTCATTTTCATCAGCAACCCATTAAGTCCCACTACTGGGCTCGGGTCTCCTCTCCTCTAACTAGAGAGCTGAGAGGGCTATAATCCACACACGCTGGCCTAGTGCGGGTTGGTGGATCAGACATACTCATAGAATTTCTTCTAGTATGTGGGTTTCCTCACGATGTTTTCCTTCACCGTTAGCACATGGTGAGTCACTTGACTAGTACGTATAAATTCCACAAAGTGAAATCCACATTGGTACTGCCGGTCGGGATCGAACTCGGACCGCGTGAAAGATGTCAATAAATATACCTATATACTTACTAATATTGTTATTATATAGCTAAAGAGTTTGTTTATTTGTTTGGTTAAACGCTATCTCAGGAATCAGGAACTACAGGTCTGATTTAAAAAAAACGTTTTATTTTCGATCGAAGTAAGCTTATAGGCTATATAACAACTCTACGGCTATAGAAGCTGAGTAGTGGCCAAATAACGTTGGGAGCGAAGCGCCGCGTGACTTCTAGTAATAATAATAATAAAGTAAAGCATAAGCCGCTCATTATTTCAATTATCTTATAGCTATTTATTTTAAGAATATGAATTATAGGCATTATTGCTGTGTCTATCATGCTATTTAATGTCCAATAAGTTATAGTTTAGTAAAATTTGGCAGTGTTATTTTGTTCTGTGCCAATACAACTTATTACCACCACAGCAAATTGAACACTACGAAAAATAACACTGTTATTTTTCTACTGTATTATATTTTATCCTATAGCAACACTTCAATCCGTTCATTAGATTAACCAGGAAAATAAGGATTTGCTTTCACCAATATTTTTCCTGTTATTTCATCTCAGGGTTTTATTATTTCAGTCTGTGATATAGAAGGCGTCGAATGTTTTTGTCTAAAGGAAAATATAGGCAGACCAAGAGTCTTGTTAGACGCATGTCTCATTATTCCAGTTCGACGAATTCAATATTGTTTCTTTGGCAATACGTCTCAAACTGTCGCACGAGTTTTATGTCGTCTCATATAGACCGGGGACTATTCTCTAAATTGTGTTCCATATTTTACTTTACATTATTAAAAGGTTTTTCTAATGTCTAAAAACCATCTATGGTCGAATTTCAGTTTATTTTGGGAATGGCACACAGGTACTGTCCTATTTTTTTACTCTGAAAGTCCAGATAGAAACAGACGCCGGTATGACTTTAACTAAGATAAGGTGTTGCTGTTGGGTTAGGTTAGTAGAAAAGTATATGGCCTTGCCTTTGACTAAAAGACCAAAGAGTTTATCTGGTTAATTAACTTTTTTTAGAGAACCGCTACCAGATGATAAGCGACTTCAAATACCTTGACAATGAAAAATATTTTCTTCACTTTAATTAAATTGTTACTTCCTTATAATTAACATACTGTGAACTGAAAGCTTCTATGTTTTTATTGAAAACAAAATGTTAATTACACGTGAAAGCTTAACACAAACAGGTTTTACACCATCTCGTAGTGTTATGGTTATATATACCTTTTGTTTTAACTACTGGAATGACGTAGTAGCGGATAAATATTTGTATGAATAGCCTGCGGATATTAATGAATTATTCTGTGTATCATGGGAAACCAATGTTCATAATAAGCGTAAAATAGCGTTGTTTATTTTCAATTTACTTATGAAAGTGATAAAATGAAAGTGCGTAGTGCTTTTATGAAAATGCTCGCGACTAAAGTCAAAGTCAAGTCAAAGTGAAATCTTTTTATTTCATTTTGATCACATACATGATACTTATGAACGTCATACAAAGCCAAAAAAAAGATGTCAGCAAATTTACCTATGGCCAGTTCACTGACAAGGTTGAGCTCTTAGAAGAACTTGGCCTCTCTTAGAACAACTTCTGAGTACCACAATTGCTGTGAAGTTCGTTATGAGCATCGAGGTAAAGCAACGTCCGGCAAGGTTCGTTTGCCGTTTGTGGTAATATAGAAAAATCATTTAAAGAAACGATTTAATTCTTTAATACCATTTTCAAGCGTCTCCCTGCATCGGAAGGCAAAGCCCGGTCCCAGCTACCACCTAATGGTACCTAGTCATTAAGTCAAGTTGGAAACCTTCTGGGTGACTTGATAAATTCTAACACCAGAATATGTTAATGTATGCATTGCCCATACGCCAATAATCATAATGATATAAAATAAACGTCTATAATTTATTTTGTACAAATATGAAAGAGTTTTAAGAATAGTCCCCCTACTATCAAGCCCAAGATGCGGGTTCTAAGCGGCCGAGTGCCCGCAACCTAGTTGGCGTGCGACTCTCTCTGTAAATATTACTGTCCCATGTGTTAGCGAACTCGTTTAGTAATTCGAAGCATCGCATATCGCAGGTGAATGGGTCCATGACATTTCTTTTATTTTTTATTACGCATCACTTTGTCAACGACACGTTTCCGAACATCAAAAAAAAAAAATGCGTTTTGACAGTTCACGGAATTCGGAAAATTGGCGCGATACACAATTTTAACAGGTCGTGTGAAATTGGCAGTGTTCGTATTTTTCTGTGAATTGCCGGGTTAATAAAATCGTACAATTTTCCTGTTATAAATTTTGAGATGCATTTATATCCCATACACTGACTACACGTATTAAGTATTTGAATTGTGTTAATAGTTAATACAACATGTAGTTTTTTGTTTCTGTTTTGAGAATATTAGATAGAAATAACAATACATCACATGGACAAAGGGTTTAGACGTAGACGTATATCTATAATTAGATATTATTAGGTGTAAAACTATTATTATGTTCATATTGTTCACAGAATACCTAGATTAAAAATAGCTCATATTTTTAACTCTTTGTTTGGTTTTTGATACCAATTATGGAAGATTAGTAAATACTACAAATAAGTTTGAATTATATCCTGACAATGCATTTTCTAAGTTTGCGATTTAAGACTGATTCCTAGCTTTAGGTTATTGTACTGAGAGACAAACTTTATCCCCGATCTTATTTTGTTATTAGCTTGTCTAACCAACTGGACTACAGGCGAACCTATGTCAAAGGTTTGCTGTCAAAGGCTTGTCTAAAATTTCACCCATAATGGTTGTTTTGCTTACGTGTCGTACCTACTTTAGATTCTGATCTACCTTCTATATATCTCTTAGCTTATCTTAAGTCAAATGTGCGGTTATTATCTTAATTTAATTAATGAAGATAAAATAAACCGCCGTTGGAAGTTTCAACCCTCTCGCTAAAGAGATGGGGAAGTAATAAGTCAAGTTTTCAAGGTACCTTATAAATAGGTCATTGTTATCTAAATTATTTTGTGAGTAAATTGTTCAAGTTGTTGTGAAGTTGAATGAACTGACAAAACAAAAACGGTTTAAGATATAATTATGAGTACAAGCACCTTTAAAGCTGTGCTACATGGTTATAAACCTGCCTTCGACAGAGGTGCCCTTGGTGGATTCCAACCGTGTAGCCGGCTGTTGTAAACCAAATTTCATACAAACTACGCGGATGGCAACCAAGCTCCCACCAAGGTCACTCTGTTGAAACGCAAGTTTATAACCGTGTAGAACACCTATTAACAATAGGATCTTTTAGATCTTTTTCAATATCATAGCAAATGACACGGTGTTGATCTATAACGAATTTAATCAAATTGAAGTGAAAAACTAGAGTACAGTGTTTTTTGTGCTTCAAATAGTCACCATTTGTCATTGAAACCGTATATAGTTGGATATTATCCCTTCAGGCGACAAACACAAACATGACTAATATTTAAGCACTTACGGGTTCCTTAAATATTTGTCGCTTGAAGAATATAATCAAAGTTCCAAATAATCAATATATTGGTACTGGCTGTATTTTCTGACCTTGTATTGTATGTTCCCCGCAAGTGTGGAAGCTGTTATACAATTATGAAATATTGTGTTTACGTGAGTTATTTTAAAGGCCCACCATTATAAAATGTTTGACAAATATTGGCAGAAACCGTTCTCATCGTCAGAAACATAATAATAATAAAATATAAATGGTTGAACAGGAAAGACTTGCCTTATATAAGGTACGTGGGAAGACCGGGATTTGTTATTTTCTTAAAGTAACTGTATTTTTGTCAAATAATGATATTTTTTCAAATGAGAACATAAATTTCTGAGAAGTTTAGGACTGAAATTTCAGCGTAATTATGTACGACGCGTATTCTATTTTTGGTTTCATATTCCTGTAGGTGGTTAGTATAATGTTCTCGAATTTAATTGTAACAACATTGAGGCTTAGGTTCAACAGTGATATTTTTATTAGGTATATTTGTAGAAGTCGCGCGGGACTTCGCTCCCATCGTTATTGAAATGGCCACTGCTTAGCACCTATTGGCCGTAGCGTAATGTTATATAGCCTATAACCTTCCTCAATAAATGGGCTATCCGTAACCGTCACTAAAATAATTTTTCAAATTGGACCAGTAATTTCTGAGATCCTAGCGTACATCCAGACAAACAAACAAACTCTACAGCTTTATAATATTAGTATAGACTGAACAGTATTAAAAATATTATTACTATCATACAAAAAATTAAAAAAAATACAAGTTATATCGCTAAAATTAAAAATTAAATTTTAAGTACTTATATGGCCTGTTGGTCTAGTGGTTAGTGACCCTGACTGCTAAGCCGGAGGTCGTGGGTTCGATCCCCACCCAGGACAAATCTTTGTGTGATGAGCATAAAGGTTTGTTCTGTGTCTGGGTGTAATTTATCTATAGGTAATATGTACGTATTTACAAAAAAAAAATGTATATAAGTTATATATCAGTTGTTTAGTACCCATAACACAAGCAAATATAATTGCTTACTTTGGGACTAGATGGCGCTGTGTGAATGTGGTAAAAAAAAAAAAAATTGTACGCCAAACACGGGCTGAACATACGAGTATTTATCTTTTTGCATACATATCTTACATTTTTGTACACTATATTTAAACAAATAAATGCTTCTCCTCGTTTAACAGCGATACTTGGCAAAATTAATAAATCATTTCCTGCAGATTAAACTCCATTTAAGACAGAATAGAGTATATTATAAATTTATCAACAATATCCTTATAAATCCATAATAAGAAACTTCTAAATTACCCGTTACCCCTTCTAAGTAAAGTCTGCTAAGTTACAAAAAAGAACAACTTGTCTTTTTATCTTCACTTTTAAACGCTTTAAGTGTTAAACTTGGTTCTTTTAAAGGAACTGTTTACGATAAGATTACAGAACCTTCGTCTAAACTCTAATATACGACAATATTTTTTTAACTACGTAGGTATATGATACCAATGTGTCTTAATTAATATTGTAAATGGCAGAGAGAATTTGTTTGTTCACTACAGCTAAAGCTCTAATCGTAATGAAATTGATAATAATAGAGAAGAAAATCTAGAATCTAAAATCGGGCATATAATTATGTTACTGCGAGTGAAGCGGTGGGCAGAAGGCAAACCATGTCTCTTTATTATAATGCGGTTGTTAACTTGTAAAAATGTAACCAACTAACATAACCTAAATCAATTTCGATGGACCTATGGATAGAATAGGTAGTACGAGGATTTAAACATTGGGCATGGCATGTATATGGACAAGTTAGTCGAGTTACACACAAATGTGAAGATGAAAGATACAATTTTTCCGCAAGTTAGTACCAAATTACTTTTTGACTTGACTAATAGTAGCTAGATGCCTCTAATCTCTATCAATTGTCAATCAATTTGTGAGAAATCCTATCTACCTACGTAACTTAGAAAAGAACGATAAAAAGAAACTACTATATTTCACCACTGGCAGATAAGTCTCTATACTTAACTAAAACAAAGTTACGCCAATTTTTTTTTTTTTCAAATAAATTCTGTCACTGTTCTATCAGGTACTTATCTGCGAGCGGTGAAACAAGGTTTAAGTAAACTTAATTCTAGCACTTACCATCAGTTCTCTCCTTAGTTTATCAAGCTCATGTGCAGACGGCGGCGCAGGTTGGACTCTTCCTCTTCTCAACTCCTCAAGTTGCCGTGTCAGCTCCTCCACCTTGGCCACTGCCACAGATAGTTCCTTTTCTTTCTCATTGAATAAAGCTCGTATTGACTCGAGGTCACTCGCTGCGGACAAACAAATTTCAACGTTAAAATTTAACATACAATTTGGCTATAGACGGGAGTAAATTCAAAAATAGTACAAAAGTGTAACCTTTTCCCATCTACATAGGATTTGTTCGAACTAGGAACCGCGAAAATTGGAAAAATAACAAAGGATTTATTTTTACTCTGTCGTATAGGTACACCGTGTGCGGCCACACCAGTATTCTATCAAAAATGAACGTATTTTATTTAGTACCTATTCGTACAGATTCGATCGCAGCGTTTTCGGTGTGCAATTTTAGGAACAGGAAAAAAAAACCCGTCGGGCCGCTAATTTAATCGAGTTTTTGACGTTATTGATATATCTCTACCTAAACTCAAGTTATTAAAATTATCTCTATTAACTTTGCCCCTGTTAATTGGCAAAGAAACCCTATTTTATTAATCTGAATATAATAGACAGAATTGTTTTCCTTCACCATAAGGCCCGGTAGTTCATTGTAAATTCAAATTAGTTCCCTATTCGGAAATATATTTGCCATTCCAGTTCTGTATAATAATATTTGAAGAATTTAGTGTTCAGTTCAGTGATTAATTATTCCGTTGTGGAAACTTTTTTCATCTCTACTGATTATACCTATTTACTTATAGACAAAGAAAATAACATCTTGCTGTTTTATTACAGAAAATAACGACTCTGTTTTTTTTCACACAATAAATAAAGATCCACATTCCCACATTGAATAAATATCAGAATTTTCTTTCGAAACGGTGTAAGTAACTAAGTTAAAATATCTGAAGTACGAATGAAAAGAGTTTCATCATTTTATGATGTTTGTTGGTGGCAATCGAATCCGTTATTTTGTTACCATTTTCACTGAAATAATAATTTTAAACTAGGTCTTATAATATTAAATATGAAAAAGATCGACTAAAAATATAGACGAGCAGTTTTCATTGTACACACTTTGGAAGCCAATATGACAATCTTTTAGATTATTAAAAACGACATTATTATGGACGTGACGCACACCACATCCAACGGGTAACGATATATAAGTATAAAATGCCTTCCTAGAGGTTTCATCATCAGCAACCCATTAAGTTCCACTGCTGGGCACTCCTCTATCTAGAGAGCTGAGAGGGTTTAGGCCATAATCCACTCACGCTGGCCTAGTGCGGGTTGGTGGATCAGACATACTCATAGAATTTCTTCTAGAATTTCTTCTACCCACATAGGTTTCCTCACGATGTTTTTCCTTCACCGTTAGCAGATGGTAAGTCACTTGACTAGTACATAAAAATTCCACAAAGTGGATATTATATGTATTTATTGTATGTATTTTGTGTTGTGAATAAAAATGTAGGTGAAGGTCGTCGTTATGGTTATCACCTGTCAGGCTGAAATAATATAAAACCTCATAATGTTTGTAGTACCTACGGATGTTGAACGTTTAACATAACCCTGTTGACATTCTGTGCCGACTCTCGCCGGGAAAATGTTTTGTTATATTAATGTATAACACAAGATTGTGATTCAGAGGAAGGTAACCTTGTACAAATGGTAAAGAAGTTATTTTTTTTATTGTACATAATGTGTTTTATATCTCCATACATAAACAATTTTAGCTATTGATAAAAAATATATCAGGTAATATAAAACTTTTCGTTTATAAATTATTAATGATTCAACTTTCCATGAAATAAGGGTCAGAGGCTTTCCTCTGAACCTTATTTCATGGAAAATGTTTTCTATGAACAGATCAAAACAGTAAGGGTCCCAGACATTTGATCTCTCTGTAACTATACCTACTATTATTACTTACCTACTGTTTTTAATTACAAGATCGATAAGCATATGGTGGTGTTTGAAATACAGGGCCGTCTGCTCGTCTGACACTTCATGCAAAAAAAAAATAAAGGTAAAGAATAATTTTTTTATTATTAAATGCGTATTTAAATATTAATTTTCAATTAATATTATTCATATAATAGTTGCTATTAAAACAAATTCAAAATAAAATTAAGTTAACAGTTGAGAAATTCAAACGTATTGAGGGGCAAAAATGCTATTTTACAGAGCCCAGCTGGGCCAACGCGAGGCGCATTTAAGAGGCTCCGGGAGGGAAATACCTCCGACCTTTCAATTACAGTAGACAATAAAGAGGGTTTTATCTGTTCGAGGAGACCTCCCGTTTGTACACGACGTCTCGACGGAAAACCATAATTTTTTGACTATACGTTTTAAACGCCGAAGAGAGTATGTGTTTAAAATAATGGCTGGAGGGTGAACCCTTCCCCGTTTATGGTATTCTTTTGTATTGTATCTATTATGGTACACTATATAAATTAAAGGCAATAAGTTTTATCACGGGTGTACCCAGGTTTTAGTTTCGGGGGAGGAGGGCCGGGGGGAAAGTTTAATAATTTATAATGTATTCAAAATTTATTCAATAAAATATTTACACATAACTTAAAAATATACACAGCTAACCTATTTAAAAAAAACAGAACCACTCTATTTACAGGAAATTCCTATAAATAGAATATCTGATTGAGATCAGATTCCTGAGGAAACGTACCTAAAAGGCTAGCCACATTACCGCGTTGGATAGCAAGGCGAATGTGTTGCACCAGGTAGAGGCCAGCCCTTGGGTTATGTGATACCTCAGAAACACGCTTACAAATTTTGCGATAAAATTTGCGAGCGTTTGGCCCCCAAGGTCCAAGAGTTTCAACCCCAAAAGGTTCAAAAATGTAAGTGTAAATATAATGTACCTATTACTATTACTTACTACAAACCCTTTTTCAAAAGGATTACAAATGTGTATTAAGTAGTTGCAAAATTTTAAAGGTATTTATAGAGTTTTATCTAAATAATTTCGGCCAATGACGTCTTCTGCTGGACATAGGCCTCACCTAATGTTTAATATTTATTTTACACAAAATTATATCGAATCTGTACAGGGAGGTAGTAGATTAGGTAATCTATTATAAAGTTTGTTTAACTCTGTGTTAGGGACTACACATTATACAACCTTCATTATTAACTCCAATCAGAGGTTTAATAGCCTTTAGTACTTACCTTTAAACGTTTAATAATTTAGGACTATATAAAACTTGTTTAATTATTAGATGTCATAGAGAGTAAGGTTATGACATAAGTTTAAATGTAGGTAATAGATTTGATAAATACTTTAGTTAAATATAAGTACCTATATTTTTATAGTTTCATTTATCTGTTCATAGTTACCAAAGAAGGAAACAAAAGATAGTTTTAAGGTACGGAAATAAGTTGACGTAATTTTAATTTAATTATTTTCAATGTTTTATATGGGTGTCCAACCTGAAATAAATGATTATTATTTTTCTTGTTTTACTTTTTGTTTCGAAAACTCGTACCTCGAATAGCTCATCTCTCAAATTAAGTTTCGTGTTTTCTACTTGGTAACTTTGATAGCGTTAGTGTGGTATTTTTAGAAGATACTGAGTACACAAAATAATGTTAACCAAAAAACACAACAAAGCGAACGTGTACTAAACAAAAAGCATCTATTTTTTTAATTACAATTACAAAAACACGTAATCCAAAATATTCATGTTTATATCTATATCTTAATATTTTATTTATTTTTATGTGGTCACATGAACTGCCGTGGATCAATGGATAAATAAAGATCCAAAAAAATCCAATTTCGAATCGTTGAGTGAAAAATTGGGCCAGGATGTATGGAGGTTGTATTGGTCAGTCCTATCAGTGATTTAGTTAACACGTCACTACACAGCAGTGGCTCGGTAACCGAGTCAAAAGGTTCCGTATCGAACCGTGAAATAAGGAGTGCAAATAATATTATCAGTGAGCACATGAGCTGTTTCCGACACAATAGGATATTTTCTGGATGTTTGGGAGACAGCGCTACGAAATTGATTTTGCAGTCTAAAATATTGTTGTCTTGCCAATGGAATTGGTTGTATTTATTATGGAAACATAAATGGAAACCTAAAGTTGGGTGAGATTCTTTTGATTTCTAAAGGGAGAAACATTTGGACCATCCTCATTCATCCACACACTCTATTTAAAAAAAGTAATGCCTAATATATTGTAGATAAACTAGCATTGATTTAAAAAAAATATCGATGAAACATAGCACCCTATTTCGGTAACAACGTTAAATATTTTGCTGAATAAAATACCTGTTAAAATAAAACACGTTTCACTTCTTTCTTTTACCTAAGAGAATACAATTTCCACACGTATAAATAAGCGATTATTGAATTTGTGTCACTTTAAATTTCAAATCACGTAACACCGTCTCAGAAGCCACATAAGTGTACGGGAAAATAGACCGAAAACAAAAGGGCCCAAGGCCATAGAGTCGCGTAATGGTATATTTCTTCACAGTGAATGTATCGCGATCTGTGCGACCCGCCCAAATTGATTTAACTACGCGTCTCTAAGAGAACGTATTCCACTTTTAGTATCTAATGTACGAATGGAAGGAACCCTTTTTTCCCCTTTTTCTTTAGTAACAATTTACGCGTAAAGGGTTGTTTCACTCGTTATCTCGCATCAAATATAATGTGCTTAGCTTCAGGAAACAGTTTCTTCTCTATTCGTACAAAGGACTTCCGTGTAACTTTCCCCTAAAAAGAGTTAAGGACCCATTTCACTAAATTTACATTTATTTTATCTTGATGTCGTTAAAACTTTTTCCACAAGATTTTTAGCTCCGCCTCTTCATAACATGATTGTTAATTGTAGGTGTATCGAGAATACGAAATGAATTCAAGTTTTTACTGGGGTATGGGTATAAAAATTCGTTGAATGGCTATCCGAGTATTTTTAATCAATGCTATCGGTTATATACACAAACCTTCAAGTCTAGAGCCTGGATGAAAACCGTTTCATCTGTTGTTTTATACAAAGATCTGGATCTATATTTCGTAATTGATTTTGAGTGTTTCGTATTGTGTATGTAGATTAGCTGAAGTGAACTATGAACTACTGCGGCTTGCAATCAGCTTAATGAGGCAAACTTGTAAAGTGATTAGCCTCAACAGAGTGTTGGACCGCTACACTAAAACCCACATTTGTAGGAGCGTGGCTAATGTAAGGTGCGACCACAAAAACCTCCGCGCTGACGCAGACTGATGTCTAGGGACGGAAACAAATGGAACTTTCAACTTTAACAACGATTAGGTCGAATGAAAAATAACAACATGTAAATATGAGGCACGTAAAACTGTGCAAAAAAACACAGTTTTATTCATCCGTCTGAGTTATTAACATCTGGCGAAAGCATTATGAATGTTAAAAAGTTTTTTGCAAAGCTAGACTCTGTTATAACATTTTTTTACTTTTCATACAAATTAATTTAACACAATTTATTTATAAGTACAAAATGGCCATAATGATAAATATAAACACGGACTGTTTTGTGGGATGGTAATGTTTTGATACCATGTATTGGTAAAACGTACAAAACGAAATGAAACACGCACGTCGGAAAATGGCTGTATTGATTTATTCGTGTTTAGTCAATTGTAACTAAGCTGATATTTTTAGACTCAACATTTCTGGAACAACGATAAAAATAAAGTACTATTGTACTTTTATATTCGTAGCGTATCGTTAAGAGATAAAGGTTACCAATATGTTCATCCAGAAATAAAAATGAAAACTAGACTTGGAGAATCGAAACCACGTTGGAAAAGTTTTATTATTCATAGCATATTTTCGATGCTGTTCTGAACATAAATTATCTGAAATGTGTTTATAACGTGTAATCGTACATGTAAGAAACAGCAGAAATACAGTTATTGTATTTTAAATAATATTTTGTATAAAGTACGGAAATAAATGGTGGTTGGTTGCCTTATACCTGCGTATTAATACACTATCAATTATAACAATTATAAACACACACAACACAATTATAAATAAAACATAAAATTGATTGATAAATTTGTCTTATTTTAGAATCAAAGTAACTTACAAATTTAGCCTTACAGAAATCAATTCCAGCCCTATCCGGGGAATCAATGCGTTTTTGCATAAAACTAAAAATACATCAACACTTTCTAAAATAATCGACCAAAAGATACAGTTTTATTATCATTCTAATGACATTCATCAACCGAGAAGAAGACTCGCTTCCTTAAGTAATTGGATATTTGCTTGAATGCGAGATAAAATCGAATGCCTACTCGATATAAACCCTCTAAGTCGAACAATCTGTGCGGATACCGACTTTACGTATACCAATTGTGAAGCAATAGCCCAATACTCAATACGATTTTGTTCTTTTTTCGATAAGTGGGTCAGATATAATTATTGTAGGTACTTTATTATACTTAGAGGGCTTTTCCCTTAAGTGGTGATAGAGGAAGAATCCGTCAATCATGTTTAGCGCGATTAGTTCTAATCGATGTATTGAATGCGGTATTCGGTTTGGATTATTCTCGACGCATAGTACTGAATTAACAATCAATCAAAATAGCATCTAGCTGTCTGATGCGGATTAAAGGCTTTATGGCTGGATAATTTCGCTTTGACGATAATACGTACAATTTCAGTATATTTTTTTGAGGACATTTGTATTCGTAACGTACATTTTAATTGATACATTTACGATGAAGGTTTGGTGAGCGAAATGCATAGATATAATAATATATTTGATAAAAACATGTGGACAGAATAAACAGCAGCAATAAGACACATATTGTTGAAAGTTAAGATACAAAATAAATTAAGTAGTTATTTACTAAAAATAATAAATTATAATGACTTAACAAAGGAGAAAGACAAAGAGACTAAATAAAACCAAATACTGTACTCAATCACTTGGTTTTCGCTACTAAAACGCCATCTGTCTCTATCATGTCACTAAAGGTACGTAAGAGTGAACCAAATTGCCACGCACATTTATAACCCGACAAAATTTAGATTCACCTACATCCTTATAGGTACGAAAAATACAAAAGTATAAAACATAATATTATATATAAGTGCACATCTGCATACGTGCTTTTAACTAAAATTTATATACGAATCAGGCATAGTAAATGGCTGATTCGAACGGATTTAAACAAAAAGTTATTATTTAATGGGAACAAATACTTTGTTCACCGTTCGTGTAGTGACGGATTAAGAATACATAATGTCACTACCCCATCTCAACCCGTGGGTATCGTAAAAGGCGATCTTTTTTTGGGTTGCAGATGCATTCAATTTTATTAAATTTGGTTCGCAGTTAAACCATAGCCTTATTTAAATAAATAATACACATACAAATATCTAGGTGAAAAAGAATACATTTTAAAAACTAAATTATCAATAAAATCAACGTGAAATAATATTATTATAATTTCTTTGCATTTTTTCGGAGGTCAATGTTGCAATTGTTAAAAAATTTCAAAGAGTTCCAATTTCAAATCTGAAGACCTCCATTATATTTTATGGAGAACAGAAATTGTGGTTACAAGACAAATTTCATGCTCGATGGCCTAATCAATGGCCCATAAAACGTTGACGTTATTTATTTAGAAGCTCACACTTCCAATACTGTTTTATGGCCTTGTAGCCCGTTGGGAACTGAAGAACTTGTATGTTTCTTAAATACATGTCATAGGTACATACAAGACTTTATACTGACTGTTATAATATTTTATTACTAAATTCACAAAAAAGTGATAAACCCGATTTTAAGTACATCCTCATAACATTTTATAGCAAAATTCTCAAGGAATTCTTATTAGAAAAATGCGTGGAATTTTTAATATTATCGCAGAAAGATTTAGAAAGTATTTTAATTACTATTGTATGATATTGCGCCTTAATTTATTTACTGTTAAGTTAGTTTCAAATCTTGAATTATCTTGATGGCAATGACAATTTAGTTATTAAGAATAAGAAAAAAATAATTTACGTTTTACTGCTTTAATAATAATGTCGTTAACCGTTTAGAAGTCGCATTGATAAACGAAGGAACGTAAAAATAAAACAGTCACAATAAATTCTGTTGAGAACGAGTTATTTAATTCCGAGTCCATTTCGGGTCCCAGTCTATATTTTACTTTTCTAAAAATGTAACTGTCCGAGCCGGTATTAATATCCGGATTTTTAATTATGCAATAAAACACTTATAAAACTTTTCAAATGTCGCGAAAGATGGCCGAATTCGAGAATATTATAAGATTTATGACCAATAAAAAATTGAAATTTTCTTTTTTATTGTGCGACATGCATTGTCGTTTATTGATATTTATAGGATGTGGATGTGAGCCCGACTCATAAAATTTGCAATATAGATTCGTATAGAGTTTAAATTCATACAGGTGATTAGGCGTCCAATCATAAAATACATCTGAGTCAAGGTTAACCTTTCGGTTGTCCTGTGGTTACTGTAAAGTCCTGTGACAAATCAGGATAAACGTCATGACGTCATTGTTATGTAACAGGACTTATAGAATAAAACAAGAAACTTAATTAAACTCGCCAGCGATAAAATACGACAGAAAACCAATAAGATGTGGGCGTTAAGAAGATATTTTACAATGAGCAAATGAAAATTGAATAATAATAAAGGGATCATGAGAATGATAAAAAGACAGCTTTTGTTATGCTTAAGACTTTGACTAGGGGAAAAATTACTTTTTCTTTTGAATATGATAGACTAATAAAAGCTGTTATTGTATTTTTTTTTTTAATATAAAATTGAAGCTTGCGTTCGCGGTTTGAAGTCTGATTATCGTTAAGTATACTTCATTAACTTAATTTAATAATAGTTTAGCTTTGAAATACTTAACCCGTTTTACGAACTTTAGTTTTCTGCTTGCTATACAAACAATACAATTTGCCTGCAAATTTCACTAATACCCTGAATTTCGTCGTCTTTCTACTGACTCAGCAGTCGTTTGGTTCCAATTATTGAAACATTAATTGGCATACAAATGCAAGCCCGCATTGCAGTGCGGTTATGATTACTTAGTGTACCGAACTGACTCAGTTAGAGTGCTTTTAATTATAGGCGATCGGATTCTAGACGAATCTAGAACATTCTCCAATTGGTAAACGTCACGAGCACCTGAGTATCTGGATTATCTGTGTTATGTCTTGAACTAGTGTTTGGCATATTTCGGCAGATAGTTTGTGGGTTTGATGAATTTAGAGGTTAAGGTATTCAGTGCTAGTCCAACTAACACCTCTGCTATTGCTCTGAATACTAAGCAACTATTATATAGTATTAGGCGGAAGAAAATCGATTATTTGGTGGCAACTGGCAACACTAAATCGCTGCAGTACCTGTAGCACACCACTATGATGGTTCTAGATTGTCTCTGACTTTTCCCTTTTGGCGGGATCATGGTATTATCGTTTCTTTGTAATTAGTTATATTACTCAATAAGTGTTTTATAATAGGTATATCCCAAAATAATAATACTTACTAAATTTTCGTAGTTTCTATCTATAAAAATATCTTATTAATCGAATAATACATGACATTTTCGTGTCTAATAGACAATCAATGTGATTTATCTAAGAAAGCGATATTTTGATACAAACATAGCATTTCAATTTATACCTATTTGTGAGCAAAGAAAAATCCTTTTAGACCCTACATGTGGGTCATTGAGTACATGTATTGATATTTATTTCGCCATGGCATTTATTCGTGTACATTATTGTAACCAATATTGGGTAGGATTCTAGATATGTCATGTTTTCTTGCTTATTTATTATCGTATTTCTTCCAATAAAGCTTTACTTTAGTTTGAATAAATTATAGATTTTAAATTTCTGTTTGTGGCATTGTTGGGGACATAGTTAAGAAGCTGCCTGTTTTAAAATTTAACTGCTGTGTTGCTAGTTTAAAACCACGGCTTCTATCACCCAGCTGTCCCTTGAATCGAATCACCAACAAAACAAAACACTACCAGGATGATGTGTAATTTTTTGTGGTTTTCAGTTTTTTATACATTGTACGACTCTCAGGTAAAATGGTTTTGGCTTTTCCTATCTTCATATTCTCTGTTAATACAGAGACTATGAAGATAGGAAAAGTCAAGACTAGCTAGGCTAGCATATTGTCACTAATCTAAGGGACACTCTCTCACTCCATATACCAACCCGTCTGGCCAGCGTGATATAGTAGGCTAAATTCCATCCAAAATGTTTGGAGGACACCTGTGCCCAGCAGTGGGACGTCTATGGTTTCTAATGATGATGATGATGATGAAACATAGCGGGCAAATAGTGTGTGTGGTGTAAATAAAGTCGCTATTCTTCTTCGTTCGTTATGTCTAAGAAGTAAATTATACGTTTAGAGTGTATATATAAGTATTAAATCTTATAAAGACCTCATGCTAATGATAAATAATTCAAAAGCAATATTCTTTCGTTGCAGAGAGTAACTGCAAATACGTCAACATTTTTTACTTAGACCAGACATTTTAACTTAAAAGATTGAATGGGAAACTAAGTAATATGTTTCAACGAGTTTTTAAGAGCATTTCTAAAGATATTTTTCCTTCTGAAGTAGAAGCACTTGATACTTTAGTACCTGCCTTTTAGTATTATTTACCTGTTAAATTATGTAGGTTGAAGAAAAATCTAACTGAAAAAGAAAAAGCAGTGGTAGTGCAAATTGATTTCTGATATAATGCCTTTTATAGCGAAAATAGAAAATATAGACAATTAATATTATTCCACCTCATCGTGTTAGGATAAAAATATCAAGGCAGTCACAAAATGGGAAATTTTCTACTACGACTACGGTGACTGCTGCTGAATCTCAGTTAATTGAGCGTGCAAACGCCAGGATGCCATTGACGAGATAATAAGAAATATTAGTTGGTGGTCTGCTCTTAATTTTAATTAAATATTTAAGTTTTAATTATCTATATATCCGTTCAATTCCCGAATTGAGGACAATTTTTAAAAAAATCCATGTTTGCAGCTTTTCATTTCTCTAAAATCGATGACATGGCTACTAAGAACAGATATTCGTATCTCATAATTATAGTTTCAGACTTGCCCATACTGACAGTGCTAAATGTTACACCCTGTATCTGCATTACATAACGCTATGCCTTTTATTCATAAAACTGTAGCCAGAGTTAGATCACACCAACATTTCGCCAGTTAAGCTAGATCAAATGTAATAGGGATCTAATTTGATTATCCTGTTGCCGTTAACAGACCCAATTACAAGCCCCGGGCTGATTGTGAGAATCACATGGCAGAAAAATCCATAGGACTTAGGATCTCTTATAGCAGTTATATAAATGTCGACTTCGCAGACAGTACTGAAACTATACCACAGATTAAAACAACAGTCATATAATTTGAGTTAAATATAGTATTACGTAACACAAAGCCGTTGAGTTAACCCTGTTGATTCAGAAGGGGAACAATTGGTGCGATTGAGCCCGGTCAGTAAGCGATAAAACGACTAGACATCCCACTTGGACTGTGATACTGCGATACCACCGGATTGGCATTTCTATTAACAGTTATGATTTTTGAAAATGGAATTAACAAGCCAAAACACAGACAGTGTTTTGTTTTTCTAGACATATTTTAGAACAATGTAATATTGCACATAAGAGTGAGACTATTTAAATTATTTAGATACTATTTGGCTAACTTTCCTTTATGGTGGAATAAAGAAACGCACATACATTACATACATACATGAAGCCTGAAAACATAAAAAAAAATAGTAGATTTTTATCAAAGTGTCAATTTTACTGACATGTCGTGACCTTATGATAAATCTATTATTTTCAATTTCAGCAGTCAGTCGTTTATCTTAAGCAAATGCTTTCTGAAGAGATAAACATTTTTAGTTAATATAAGGTGTAGAATTAAAGATCACATCACAACTAAAAATATATTATGATTGTATTAATTAATACAATAATTAAATAGAGTAAAACTTCTCTAATACTGAAGTAAAATGAAGAATATAAATTATAATCCTTGACTAAGAAAATTTTATTATAATATTTGTGCCTTAATCTTCATTTTACCAACGAAAATTTCACAATACATTTAATTAAAAACGCTGAATACAAGAACGCTATCAAAACCATTGACACCGCTATTTAATTATATTAAATGTACCTTCTGTCGGGACAGTCTAATGAAGATAGGTTTAATCTGGCAGAACTAATCAGATTACAACGGGCTCTTTAAGTTGCTATCCCGTGGCCCGACTGTAAAATTGCCAAAAAAAATTAGTTTGTCAATAAAAATATTGAATCGTAAAAAATATGTCATTCAGGAGTAATTTCGAAAAAAGAAATTTGAGTATTTTTTTTTTCTGTGGTTAGAAATTACGATGTTGTGCAAAGAAAATCACAGCAATAAAAATAATATTCTATATTACTCTCTATCACTGCAGAAGAGAATCGATTATATTGAAATTGGTTAAAATTAATCTCTGTAAGTATAATAAATCAATACGACTTATACCGAAACTTAGAACGTTATACATTACAATTTTACAG
Source organism: Laspeyria flexula (assembly GCA_905147015.1). NCBI lineage: Eukaryota > Metazoa > Arthropoda > Insecta > Lepidoptera > Erebidae > Laspeyria > Laspeyria flexula. Next base: position 8,895,150 of record LR989963.1, read on the forward strand.
CTAAAATATTGCGTTTATTCGCCATAATCCTATTTAAGGTGGGGAGTTAAAGGATTTCCCTACATTAAATTATTCTTCTTTCCTATTGAGTTGCGTCAGATTATTATTTCAATATTCGTAAAGCCGACTTTTTCGAGTCCTTTAGCGTGTTTAATTTCCATTTATCATGGACCAGCATTATCATATTTTAAGCATTTTTTACTTGACTTTCTGTTCAGAAGTAACTAAACTCCGTTTTTAAAGAAACAAGAAATATTTTATATTTTGAGAGTAAACGTTTAGATTTTTTAATGAATTGATCGCATAATATGTTTGTTCTGCACTTCAATTAATTTTTTAAGATAAAAAACAATATTTAACTAACGTGGAGACGAGTCGCGTACTTAGAAACAAATGCCTACACACTGCTCCCTTTACCAAGTGTTTTTGTGTGTGTTGTACCTTTTAAAAGTGGTTGGATTTTATTCTGATGCACGTATATTATAAAACTATTGGAAAGGTGATGGTGAGGTGATTTCATAATACATTTTATTATAACTAGGAACTAATTCTTAATTTCAGAGAAGATATCGCATAACAAATAACAACATACATATAGATCACGCCTCTTTCCGAACAGAGGGGTAGGCAGAGACCTTCCTTCCACTTGCTACGATTCTTGCAACATTTATCAGTCTTTTTATGCATTTTCGCCGGTTGAGGGTACTCCTGATCTGTCCCTTCTTTAAAACGTCACCTATTTGCTCATGGTACGTTCTTCTAGGTCTTCCCCTTCCAACGTTTCCTTTCACATTCGCCTCATATATCTGTTTTGTCAAATACAGCTTCTACCATCGCACCGCTCGCCATCGGCAGGGAGTTCATCCCCACACCTTGGAACCGAAATGGTCCGCGTACCGCGCGGTTCCAGAGGAATTTCCTCCCAAGAACTATCAGGTTGTGGAATGAACTCCCTAACGAGGTTTTCCCAAGGGACTACAGTATGGGGTTCTTCAAAAAAGGAGTGAATAGGTTTCTTAAGGGTCGGCAACGCGCTCGTGATGCCCCTGGTGTTGCAGGCGCCCATAGGCTACGGTAACCGCTTACCATCAGGCGGACCGTACGTCTGTTTGCCACCGTCGTGGTATAAAAAAAAAAAAAAATAACAACACAACCAACAATATATGTAATAGTACTAATAGTAATTGAAAAATCAATACCTATTTATTATTTCATGGTATTGATGCACTCAATACTGCAAGCACAATGTCAGTCGTCTGCACGTAAATAGAACGCTCTTGATCTAGTATTATGACCTATTTACAACGGTGAGACGATTCGAGACCAATTTGGGGTTAAAAATACATACTCGTACATTCAATACGTGAAGGTTCGCCCTAAACCCATAGTGCTGAAAAGGTTTTTGTAGTAGCTGCGGGTTACGTGTTTATTGGAGGGGTTAATAACGATATTGTAAAAAAAAACTACGTGTTGGGGTGTAGGTGTTATCTTATTATAGACTGGCCGGTTGGTCTAGTGGTTAGTGACCCTGACTGCTATGCCGGAGGTCGTGGGTTCGATCCCTACCCAGGTCAAATCTTTGTGTGATGAGCATAAAGGTTTGTTCTGTGTCTGGGTGTAATTTATTTATAATATGTATGTATTTACAAAAAAAATGTACTTAAGTAGTATATCAGTTGTTTAGTACCCATAACACAAGCAAATATAATTGCTTAATGTGAGACTAGATGGCGCTGTGTGAATGTGGTGAAATATTATATTCACTAATAGAGATTTTACAGTTACAAATTCGTCCCAATATGAATATAATATTGGGCCTTTTTAATTAAATACATTAAAGTAAAATAAATTTATTGCAATTGGAATATACAATTTGCATTTTGTTTTGTAGTAATACCCTATATTCTTTCAGTTACCAATATTCAGACTCATTGGACCAAATAACATTGGGTACATAAATTTTGTTACAACGAGTGAAATAAATCTTTGTATATAAATGTAAACAAGCCGATATATACCTCATTACATAGTGTAATAGCTATCATACAATCAAAATAAATTAACTACTACATTAAAATAAAACTCTTCTCCCAAAATAAAATTTAATCCCAGCATTTAAATGCAAAATGAAAAATAAATAACTAGGCGCATTCAATAGTATTCAAGACGTGCTTCATTTAATTTATTTCAGTGCAGTGTTAAATGAAAATCGTTTGGTATCGAATGTATCGATGATCACACGATTCAACGATCACAACATCACTACTATTTTATTTTAAGCGAAATACCTTCTTTGAAACTGTTTTAAATTCAATGCATTTCAATCGAATCTGATATAAAGCTTAATGGCTCTTTTATTTTTATTTCATTGTGAGATAACGATACATTCACAATTAAAGGATTGGTCCAATAATTTCGAAAACGTACCTATCTACTGACTAATAACACTCAGTGATTGAAATAGCAAAATGTATTTATTATTCGAGAAAAGATTTATAAGTATAATAATTTTTATCATCTCTTGAAAAATAATAACCACCTTCTCTGCTTGAGTACCTGTGATTATATCAAACCAACATGTTAATATCCCATTCCTGGGCGAGGGTCTCTTCTGCTCTATCTAGAGATCTGAAACGATTTAGGCCACAATCCACACACGCTAGCCCAGTGCGGGTTGGTGCCTAGTGCGGGTTGGTGCCTAGTGCGGGTTGGTGCCTAGTGCGGGTTGTTATGGGTCCAAATATATTTACTTTAAGTTGTGTTCAAAAAATGCCCAGCTGTGTTACCAAGGAAACGCATTATCTTTTTTAAAACAAAACTAAAAAGGGGTTGACAACAAAACTTCATTATTTTTTCAATTTAAAGTTTAAATTGTAGGTTCTATAATCACGCTGCGTTAATTCCTTTCTTATTCCTTAGTTTCCAGAACGTTCTAAGTTAACAAGAAGTTTTCTAGTTAACCCTAACAAACAACTCTTTGGTATCGATCGTTGTCCGGCTCATAATGTATTAACGCTTATTGATTATGTGCCACAAACAATGTACGATATGTACTCATGACCTCGCTACTGGGAGGGTTATAAATGTAAAATTTCAAGAATAGCATATTTGCGGAAATACGTTGCTATTAATTGAGTGTATCTGGAAATAGCGTAACGATAAATAGCAGCGTTGGAAATAGATACATTTAAGAGTTATTAATTACCTATTTAAATAATAAGCCTTCACCTTATTGGCTGTAACTCATTCTTTCAAATGAAATAAAAAGAATTAGGGTAGAAATAAAACTAACTACCGATTTCACAGACAATAATAATTTGTATAAACTCCTTAGTTTTTAAATCTATGTATATTCTATTTAAATAATTTGAAATTTAAAAGCTAAATGTATGCTTAAGAACAGTTCACACTTCTAACTAATGAGTCAAATAAAGAGCATCGCAGACTATGCAGCACCATAAATATAGAGCATATTAATATAAAATAACCTCATTTTTTTAAAGTAGAAGGCTAGTAAATAATTATATTTACAATATTTTTACAGCCAGCTTTAAAAATCGCTGTTGTAAGCGCCGATATAGGGTGAATATAGTATGCGATAGTTTACGATGCTTTGCCTAGAACATAAAAAACGTTTTAGTTTATTGAAGCCATGGGCAAACAGGGCTATCGAGGCCATCTTAACAAATACTTTATGGAATAGGCTACAGCTATGGTATTTGATGGTAGGAAAGTTAATAGAGTATTTAATAATGGTTTTTATTGATTCAAATAACGTCAAGCCTTGTCTTGTCTTGTGTTGTCTATCCATGATAAAGACTCACACACACACACACACACACACACAGAGAGAGATATGCATATACACACATATAGCAGTCAAACTTAAAACAACCCTCTTTTTACATACTAACTGACTTATAATACTGAACTAAGAAATATGCTTAAAATTATACTGAAATTCATTGCATGCATTCATATTTTAAAAAAATGTAAATAAAAATGAATGCAAAAATACGTACTTAATACATGTTATACCTAGTCAAGTACGTGATATATTTAAATATTAGTCCATGTAAGGTAAATAAAGTAAAACGCAATAAATAAATCAAAGAGAAAATCAGGAGAATCTCTTCGGGTAAATAGTGCTATAACAGTTGAAAAAGGGATAAGTAGTAACTTCGTTTAACCATTTCCATTTACTGGTAATGAGGGAAGTGCAGCTACGGTGTTCTAAATAACGAAGGCTTCAATTCTATTTTCAAAAGAAGGAAAATACAAACAGTGAATTATCTAAATACATCGCTTGAAATGAAAAAGATGAAAGATCAGATTTATTTATTCCCAATTTTATATCTTATTTATTCAAAGATTACGTTGAAAATTGCTAAAAGCATTTCTTGTTTTGTATCTTTTTCGTAAAAATCGATTTAAGTATGTTCTAAATTCGAAACTGGTTCTGAGGTGGCATCTATTCTGCTATGGGGAATTCACACAAAAACACTCACACTCAGAAAGAAATGTGTGACTCCACAAATATATTGGCCTATAACCACATATTCAGCCACTCTAGTCTAAGTATGATTAGTGATACAGCCAAAAAGAGGGGTGTAATAAGTTTGAAGAGTCTGTGTGTCTGTCTGTGGCATCGAAGCTCCAAAACAAATGGGCCGATTACTATATGTTTTTTTCGTTGATATGACCGTCGTGTTTCCTATATATGTTACACCAAATTCGGTGAAGCCGTTTAAAATAGAAAGCATCGTAAAAGCTGATTGCTGAAAATATGATTAACAATGATGAAACATGATCAGTAATCTCAATATAACTTCATAATCAATCAGTATGACCAGTATTATCTCTCTATCATCCTTCAATGAATCCAATAACAATGACAATTGAGTCAATCCGCCAATCAAGGTCGTCAATCAAAACAAATGACATCCACTATCAATTGTGTCTAAATACCGGTAATTGAGTCGATATTGTTCAATATTCGCTTACAAATGGTTGCTGTAATTGAATAGGGCAGGATTGTTGACACAATCTCATACGTATTAATCCTCAACGAGATATATTAATATACATTATGTGAATCTGTATGTGGTTCGTGTAATCTATACTGTTGGAATACGTTTAATAATTAGTAAGAAATATCGTACTCACAGAACAGAGATAGGGTTAATCAATTATAGTAAATGAAATAAAATAATCTTTCAAAATTTTTTATCTAAATGCGAATATAATCCATAAGAATGTACTTACTTAGTGCGATATTCGCTTGCTTGTTTCTATCGAGCTGCCCTCGTAACGCTCGTAGCCGACGTAACTTAAGCTCTTGCGCCTCTACGCGCTCGCGTAGCCGTCGTAGACGTTCGCCTTCTACCGCCACCTACGAACAAATAATTATAATAAACTTCACTGAAACATAGCATTATTACAAAAATAAAACATCTATAAAATTATAAAATAAAGGTGTTTGTTAATAAAGAAATTAGTACGTCAGCAGAAGTAATTGATGAAAAAAAATTTTCAAATTTGGAATAAATTTTTTTTTAAATTCTTGAATCAGTAAGGCACAGCAGTTTAGTACCTCCGTAGTCATAAAATCAGTTCGAAATATTATGAAAAATTAAATCTCTATAAACTCGACGCTCTCTGTAATTTTGTTTATTTTATAGGCGTACTTATTGCGAAGAGAAGAGTTTATTTCTTTAAGGCGAGCGATAAATATCGCATTAGGCTAACGCTCGTCCGGTCCAACTCGGAAGATTTGTTTACAACGGCTAACATTTTTATGTTTTCTCTATTATCAGTTAATAATGTTCTCAAACGATTCCGATATAATCCGTGATAAGTAATTTTTGTTTATTTTTTGGTTACTATTTTAATAAATTAAAAAGTTACTTTAACTGTGATACAGTGTATATTAATCTTCGACTCCCTGTAATAAAGTTCCTGAACAGACAATCCCAGCCAATTCTAATCAATTTAACCTTAATCTGACTTCATACGAACTTAATTAATTAACCCGATTCAAGTTCTCGAATGAAAAGTAAACAGTAAGAACGTAACGATAATATTCAATTTAACAACTTGTAAATGATAAACTGTCAGAATCAATTACAAAGTGAAAACAAGCCAGATTTAAATTATAAATAACACAGTTATGATTACAAAAGCAATCTAAAAGTTCGACACAAAAGTCGTAACAGAGAACAAAGAATTTTCGTTCCATTTACTTTCGTGCCACTCGTACTTCATTATAAATCCTTTGTCTTTTATTACGGATTTCTGAAAACCCTTTTTAAAAATTCACACCTTCCCCTTTCATACGTGTCGCTTTTTATCCAGCCAGTTACAAATAAAATTTCAGTCTATTTTATTTTTATAAAATCATAAAGAGAATTTATTCATAGAACTGGTACAGATAACGCCATTAAATAAAAAATATAGTTAAAAAGGTAAATTCATGAACCTCCTCAACTAAGTCGATTCACAGAATAGTCAATGAAACATTCTGGAAAAAGGGAGAAACACTGTTTAAATTTAAGGTTCGTAATTTCTTAGCTGTATTTTATATTGTTTTTTTTTGGTATTTCCGATGTTCATAGCCAGCTTGTTCACCGCCCTTTGCGTAAATAAAAACCAATAAATTGATAACTATAACTGACCATAGATAATTACAAGCAACTGTTTGGATACTTAGTAATTTATCGCCAATACCCTAACTACTAAAATATTAGAATATTAAATTCTACAATTTAGTTTTAGATAAGCAATTGTTATTGGTTTCTCTGCGTGGGATGCCAGTGTGGGTGGAGGGCTAAACAAGGATTGTTAACAAACTACGTATTTGTATAACCGTGTTGATAGAATGTTACTTTAATTTAAAGTAATAAGCAAAAATGTACCTTATACGCATTGCCTACCCTTCGATTTCTATTTTAACAATTTTATCCAAATTTCGCGTGTTTCTCGCTCGATTGATCATATGCTTTAGAAATCGATATTCATCATTATCATCATCATCATATCAGCCCAACGACGTCCAAAGCTGAACATAAGCCTCATCTAATTTAAGTCACTGTCAACGGTTTTGTGCCGCTGGCATCCAACGACTATTTGCAACCTTGACCAGGTCGAACTCGATATTATTTCATTGCAATCTGATTGAATACGGAACACACGTTATGTTATAAAATAAAGTATACGTTTTGACTGATTCATAATCGTATAAACTCCCGCTGCATCATTGAAGCAGCAAATAAATAATATCTGATCCACAACAAAAGTAACAAAAGCAATATATTAAAGAAAAGTTCAAGAAAACTGAAAATAAATCTTACTTTCATGTATAACATAATATTTTATTGGTAAAACATGACTACTCAATTCTGTGACGAAAAAATACACTAAACGATTTATGATTTCGATGTCAACGTTTGACTTCATAACAAAACATCTAAAGGGAATGGAACAATAAAGAGGAAAGTCAACTAGATTGTGCTCACTTTAACAAAGAAAATATAAGTGATTTTGAATTGTTACTTTATATTATTGTTGTGTTATTGTTGATGTTCCATTTATACTAATATTATGAAGCTGAAGGGTTTGATTGACTCGAAATTTTCTGTTTTGGATAGATATTTATCTATATCACGCTACGACCAATAGGTCAAAGTCCTCCAAAGAACCATGGGAGTGAAGCTCCGGGCAGCAACTAGTCTGAAATACAATTGAATATATTGAGAATTTAAAGACTTAAATTAAGCCTCTATCGATTTTAAAAACAATCGCAATTAAACGAATGATTATAATATTATTTTCCTCAAAAGAGTTTCTCGCATAATTGTGTGCCTTGTCTCAGTACTAGAATGTGGATTACTGAATTAAAGTTATCATCTTCATTGGTACGTCATCAACATGTGAGTTTGGGGAAAAATAATAAATTATGTTTCGATATGGATAAATTTTATTGAGAATCATTCAGAATCAGCCCAGTTGGGAATTGTACATACATGATTAACATCAGCCAGCAATTTCACGAAAATAATATATCTATCTATCCCTTTGCGGTAAAAGGAATCATGTTGTAATAAAAGAGATAACTCACTGATTAGTACAACAATTTATGTATAAAAGAGAGGTGATAAAAAATCCAGTCGCACTATTTCGTTGCTTATTCAATAAACATTCGACCTGGTTCTCAGCTATCTAACGACGCGACGTCCACAGCACAGGGACTATTAAATTTCACTACCGCCGAGTCTTACTTTTACAAATTGAATCCATCAAACATCCCACGGAGAATCCTTTTGAATCTTACATGTCTAAGATATTACTTACATAACCTTTTACCTTTATGCTTTGCCCTTTAATTTCATAAAAGTAGGCTGGCGTTGCATAGTTTATACGATATTATCCTCTTACACCCTCATTAATAACATAAGCACAGAGCTTTTCTGTGATATTTATGAGTGCATACTTAGTGTTAATGAATTTATATTACTTTCAGTGTGTATTTAATTAGTGCGGATTTACAGTTGAGCCTTAATTTTAACTCGGCACAAAGTTAAAATAATTACGGTAGTCGTCATGCACGTGAAAGAGATTGTATGTAGACAGGCAGCGGTCAGAAATGGGAGGTTAAAACAAGTTGACGTAACAGTCTATCTTTTATTATGAGGCACTCATTTTAATTATATTAGGATTATACATAGTAGTTGTGTGTTTTTATAGTTCTAGCTCATAATTTAATTAGGTAGAGATTTCATACTTTAATTTCTTGAGTTTAGTGTTTATACCGTAGCACTACATTATTAATAAATTTGTTGACACAAGTAAATTGTATGATATTTCTGGCGAATTTAGTTGTAAGTATAGTAGTAATCAAAAAATAAATGAGAGCTTATTAAACAAATTTTTTTAAACTTTTTAAAATTTTAGCCATATACATAATTATGTGTATCAAACTCTAACTTAAATTTTCACTGTATTAAATTATTTTCGTCATGGATGTCGGCCCTGTTTTATTTAAGAACTTATACTGCGTAATTAAGCTCTCTACAAGCATGGACAAAGTTGTGCATGCCAAGTCTTCACTTTAGCAGCGACGCAGTGCGAGTTTAATTTGTCTACGTTAGATGTCAAAGCGTGTACTAAATACTAATTAAAGTCATTTGGTGTATTTATAATTGTTCGGAGAATTGTCATCATCATCATCATCATCATATCAGCCGCAGGAAGTCCACTGCTGAACATAGGCCTCCTCAAGAGATTTCCAATAGGGCCGGTTGTTTGCGGCCTGCATCCAGCGCGATCCTGCTATTCTGGATCAGAAAATTGTAATTTAGATTAATTATTAAAATTAAATACCTAAAAAATTATGAAATATTCTGTATTATGTTACCTGGTGTTGCCTAGCCTCCTGCTGCTTGAGGTACCGCAACCGCTGCTCCTTGGCACAGAGCAGCTGGTGCTGTGTGTCGATCTGCTGCTGCTGGCGTAACGCCATGGCGCGCAGCTCGCCCAACGTCAGCTCCACCCCTTCCCCCAACTGTAGACAAAACAACATTTACATTGAATATGAGTTCTATATAATATGTCAATTAATACCACGAGCTGTTAATAATACGAGTATGTGTATGAATCGTGAAGGACTGTTTTTGAAATCGTCATTTCGAACTATTTTCCGTTGTGCACTGGTTTGTAACAACGACTTCAAAGAGTTCTTTACGCGTTAGTTAATTTAATTTCTATGTACCTGTTTAAATGCAATTCATCATTTTTAGTTTTTCGAGCCCAAAAAAGAAATTCGTTAAAACATTGGTCCGAAAAAAAATAAAAAAAACAATCACACATACTAGTATAGTATTGTCCTTAAAAAAATCTCTGACGACATTAATTTACGCCTATTACAAAAAATTCAAAGCCGTGACTAACGGTCCTATAAACTGAAAGGATAATGAGAATATTATCATAAACCTAATCTTCATAACACCGATTTAATGACACCCGAGAATGCTAATACTAAGAAAAAATTCTCTTTCATTCCATTCGTATTTTATTATCCTGAAAACGACATTGTATATTCACCTCGAAAACGTTAAAATGGAAACTTAAACAAAAAATTCTTCAGACACATACAATTGAAACTTTTCTACCTTTAACGTACGATGTCGAATAGAATTGAGATAGGATTGAAATGTGAATTTGATTTATTGTTTCTTGATGTTCATATAATGGAAGTTTCTCTTTGCAAGTTAGTTTGGACATGGGTCTTTCCCAGGGGAACTATGCCTTAATCCTTTAGCTGGCAGATTGGGATTAACACTGTTGAGTACCCACGTAAACGCAGCTATTTGTCTTCTGAATAATCGATTAATCGCTTTGTTTGGCAGTTCTCGATTATAGTTGGACGACAAACGTAGTTCAGAAACTTATGAGCATAATACATATTATTCATTTTTATATTGGAAACTACCTAACTACTCTATTTTAATTGCTGCATAGTTGCCACAAGACAAAAGTCGGTGATAGAAAAATGACAGAAATATTTTCTTGTGGATAATGTTTTACTAAATAAAAAGCTTTGGTTACTGTGTTGCTAATTCTTTAAGTAGCCATAAGTTTTAATGTAAAGCTACACGACAATGACATTTATTACAACGTAGTAAATCATACATTTCCTAGTGGTCATAATGTTACCCTTGTTACACCTACATATTTGTGTAACGGCGCCAGCTCTCATTCATCTTGACATATGACTCTAGCTATCGACAGTTTGTACCATTAAGAATGAGTTATTAACTGTATGGGTTTAGTTATTCATTTGTTTGGAGTCTTGCTCATTATATAGGCACTACATTATGAGCTTTTTCAAATTAATTACTTGTGTTTGTGTGCGCATGCAAAAGAGCCAAAAAATATCACTCACTATTGTAAGAACAATCTCGTATAATATATAATATTTGTTTCGACAGCGCCATCTAGTTCCAAACTAAGGTAATGCTTGTTATATATTATTTTTTTGTATTGAAATAGATACTGTATTATGCAATAATAAAGGGAGATAGCTAGGTATTAACTATTTAGGTATGTGATAACCAAGCTCTAGAACTTAATAATAATAATAATAATAACCGTCCGTAAGGTCAGGATGTAGAAACCATAGTTAATAGATAGGCATATTTTCTCAGTAATCTAAACTAATGTTATTATTTTTATGCAAAGAAAAATGTAAGGTACTGTACCTTACATTTTTATATATATAACGTTCACGAATTATACAATCTCATTAATTTCTAATTATAAGACCTTAGTTTTAAGATATAAAAGAATTTATTTTAAAACTTACTATCATACATATTATAGAGATATTCTTGTTCTGTACATCGTAGCTGGTTGCTTTGTGTATTTTGCGCTTCAAAAGCTTTCCAACAAAATTGGTACAGGTGTGGCAACTGAGTAAAATGGTATTAGATATACACTACCGTTGAAACAAGGGCAAATAATATACTTACAAACATATTACTGTTCATAAAATAATAATAAGAATGTACATTTCAGTCTAAAAGCATCTTTGACTTAAATACACATCTCTCTGTGTTTAAAAGTCAACCACTTTTAGTACTCAGTAATAATAGTCTATATAGCATATAGTTAGTATATAGTGAGTGTTATGGCGCGTGTTAGGAGAGGCCTACGTCCAGCAGTGGACTGCAGTAGGCTGAAATGATGATGATGATGAATAATAGTCATAGGTTAAATAGAAAATTCTCTTTGCCTTTTCATTAAGTCTAATAGTTCAGCGATCAAGTTTTGGGCTGATACAATTTGATTGATTTGCTGTCTACACGAAAAGAAGAAGTGAGTACTTCTCGCATAGTATAAGACGTATAACCTGCATAATACACATATAACTACGTTTCAGTTGTATCGTAGAGCATAGGATGAAACTGAACTTATAAAGAACACAGCCGTACGCGGATATCATCATCATAGCTAATTTCATTAATTTAATCTGCATTCTTCTATTTGCGAATAAACTCTCGCGAGTCAAATAAAGAAAAACAACTACTTACTATTCATTTAGTAAGTAAATGTGAATCCCTAAAAGTAAAATTTCTTCACGTTTTAATGCAATACACCCTTGTAGTAGAGTAAATAAACTATTTCGTATAATGAATGAATAAAAAATACCGAAAGGAACAACAGAAAGCATAATAATTGTATTATAATAACGTAGCTTCTTAGCAAAGCTCTTCCAGAAGGCGTAGTATCACTTTAGTAATTGCATTTTTGTGTTACACCAGACATTCCCATACGAAAGCTCGGATTAGCAAGTGTGAGTTGAATATGAGTGTCTTTTTCAGATACCAGTAGGTCAGCGGCTAAAGAGGTTTATCCACCCAATGCTCTTGGCTTTTAATACGGCATTAGTGGCCTGCGATTGTTTGAAATTGTCTTCATAATTCACTCGGGTCGCCCTTTACCATAACTCAGCGGTAATGTATTAGAGAGAGAGGGCGCTTCGCAAATACCCTGTATTTATTATTTTTATCATTGCCTGTTATGACTGGTAAAGTTGTCTCGCTTTCATTTCAAATAACATTGAGTGTGGCGTTTACCATTATATGTAATAAACATTTATGTTTTGTTATTAAATCTGATTATTTTGTAGTGGAACTAATAACCGTAAGTTATATCAAAGACGAAGATAATATCGGAATGTAAGTTGTTATTAACATTCCATTGATTTGATCTTTACTTTATTAGTTGATATGAGTTATAGTTATAATCGCTCAATGCTGCTGTTATTATGATGTAATAATAATCAAAATTTGCCTTTACATTAACTTTATTTTTTAATAAATAATATATTTTATTTTGTACTAAATTGCAATAATAAAACAAAAAAGTATAGATAATGAAGTTTGATAGAACCGAATTCACAAATTAGCAAGGAATATGTCGCAAAATAAGGTGGATGGTATTAACGAATGATGGCCTCATGAAGAAACGTCATTGAACCTATATGATATTCGACAGCAAAATGATATTGAACATAAGTTTTCATACGACGGGTTGAGCAAAATTCTTAGATTGCGTCCCTTCGTATCGGTGGAATTAAGGGCGTCTGCGGGTGCGATTTATTTATATATCTTGACACTTGTTGATAGCCGACCCTGTCTGCGTTCTGATGTATCGGTAGAAAGATAAATTGTATTACTGTCAGCTCGTGAAAAAGTATAATGACGATGACCTGTTTGTATTGAATTTTTGTACGAATGAAGGATATTCTGTGTTCATACTTTTGCATGAATGAATTGAATGCTGTCCAACATATTTTGTTTTAAATTGTATATTACATTACAAAAAGTTAAGATTTATGGCAATTTATATCTTGTGTTTCATTTTATAAGGTTTAAAATAGTCGATAACCCGATGTGAGTTATCGACTATTTTAAACCTTATAAAATTATTACTTATAATTTTTTAACGAATAAAAACATAACATAACAGGAATTCCCTTCGAGGAAAAAGGCATGATGCTATCACGCCTTTTAGAGGTTCGGTAGGTAGAGGTGTATCACAAAAATGTGGGTGTGATACACCTCTACCTTAAAGAAGAAGTGTTTATCATTGATATTTGTCCGTGATTTTTGACGGGACGTTAACATACTAAGCAGAAAGAAATTATCAGCAATTTGTGAAATGGCCAATTCTAGAAGATTGCCTGTATTTGATAAGGTAATGTGCAAATAAATGAAAGTCATATGAACAGCAGAACAGGGCGTCGCACGTAAATATGCGGCGTTGGTAATAAAAACGGGGCCTGGCGCGGCCTTTTAATTTAATTGCACTTTTATATGCGACAATATTTTTCTCTTCAGTATTAGTTTATATGCCTGGAAATTTAAAATGCGTTTTTATTTTCTTTTATCTTGATTACTGTATTCTTAGAGTGCATTTTTGCAGTTTTAATTATGATGACGGATTTGGATTAAAGTATTTGAATTTTTATTTTGTGGTTAAAATTGATAAATTTGACTATAAAATATGTAGTTGAAGTTGGATAGTTTTCCTTTATTTTACAGAAAGGATTATTAATTAGTCCCTGTTGCCCACTCTGGATCAATTGTATTCTCAATTGTCCTATCAGTGCAACCACCAGTGGTGGGGTGAACGGGAATACACAACAAAAAGCCGTAGGCAGCTACTGACTTTTGTATACTTTTTTATTTAATGTTTTATGAATATATAGGACTATAGGTATGTGCTACAATATGTATAGAATAGCACAAAATAATAACATTCACATATTAAAAATAAGTTATCTACAGAATAACAAACGAAAAATAAACGTGTCAGTAATTTGTTTACAAAAAAGTTCCTTTATAAAATCTATTCATACCAGAATGAAAAAATATTCATGTGGCATTTTCGGAAAATACCTAGGTCTTTAGACACATATTTTCTATTGTATGCTCGTTACGAGAAGGTTACACAAATATTAGGTTATAACACAGAACTCGAATTCCACTTTCTGGGTGAATAGTTTAGTACGATATAAACGTAAGTGAATTTCTGTGTCAGAGCAATGTAAAAATGTGGATACAAGGACGCCTCCGCGCCTCGACACCAATGAATAATGTATAAAGAGATCACTAATGGTGGCCACCAAATGTTTGCTTCGCCCTTGCTTATTTTGAGTGACGAATTTATAACTCAATTTGCATCGAGACTTTTTATTTTGATTGATAGCAACAGCTCTTGAACTCAATCAGTGAAGCCGTTCTTTTTTCGAGTTAAACTCTTTTCCGTGGAGAACTTCACCCTGTTCTCTGCCCTTCTCTTGACCTCTTGGTGAAGTTTCTTCTGGGTCCTCCCCTACCTCGTTTTCCTTTGATTTTTTCTTCTAAAACAGTCTATATAATAAGTTGTCATTTCGTATCAAGTGAAGCCGTTATGTACCTAAAAATAAACACTTAGAGATATTTGAATAACTAATAAGACTACTAAATATAGATCTATTTTAAAAATCTGTACTTCAAATAATAGAATTATTATATTCAAAGTTACTTCGATTCTAAATTGCCGTGTCACTAAATATGTCTAAGTATCTGACAAGGTCAGACACATAGACACATTAGGTTAGGTCTTTCCCTTCAGGGTGGCCAGAGCAACACTGCCGGTGTATTATTACTTAGTACCTAAGCTCTAACCTAGAATATAAAAGTTTGTAGGTTATATACAGACCTAATCATTTAAAATCTTACCGTGGCTCTCAAAAACGCTAGCAATTAAGCTTTCACAAGTGTATTTTAGGCTTACCTATATACCTACAAAATACAAATCCGATAATACCTTATTTACCAAGCTTGTATTAAATATACAACAACGTCCGAAATCCAAATAGCAGATATCAATTTCGAGGAAATAATAATATATAGCCAACATCAGCTTCCAGTAATTATGTTAACAGTCAAGTATAGATTTCATCAATATAATTGGTTCTAAATTAATTTTGATGGAACATACGAGGTAAGAGGGAAACACGTTCTGTGAAACCTGAAATCGCTATGCAATAAGCATCTAAGAGAAAAGCAATTTAGTGCCAATCCAGTAACTCTCTCCTTACTCTAAAGACTTTTGAAAACAACATATTTATATAAATCATGGTGCATTTTGATTTAGTATACCTATAGGTACAGGGTTGCCACAAGTGCCTCCGATTTTTCCCGACGATAAGATTATCTTGGACACGGATTAAGATGAAAATAAATCCTTCTATAGAATCCAAGTAAGTGCAATTTTTCCTAGAAACTTTTCACTTTGCGTGAAAGAAAATCTGTGGTGATTTTTCAAGCTAGCAAGTTAACGTTTATTTGATTCTTTCTGTGGATTTGGAGGGAGTTTTGGTAAGGTAAAACGAGAAGTTATGCCTTTGAGTGGGTGTACGCGTTGTACCGTATTTACATGCTTACATGCATGAAATGACTACGATCAACTTCAAACATTTTGGACCCCTTTTTTAAAACGTTTTTGTTTCACGTGATGTTTTGAAATATTTAAGCGCTGATTTTATTTGCAACGATGCAGAAAAGTGTTAAATCCAAAAAAAAATATACGATTATTGATATTTTAATTCATATAAAGATTTCTTAAAAATGAAATGTTTAAGGCTCTGTTTCACCACGTGTGCTATCAGTAAACATTTTTAAAAAGAATTTGCTTTATTTTTTACTTACTGTTATTAGGTACATTTTCTCTCTTAGTCTCTATCTCCAATTTAAATAGATTGTATACTTTTAAAAATCATAATTTTACGTTTCATACCGTAAGATATTTTCATTGAAAATATTCTTCTGTGAATATAAATTTTATAAGAAGCTTAATAGACAAACGTCTTAAACGAACTACCTACAAAGCAGACGTTCTAATAAAGACTCAAGTAGTAAATAACTAAATACTGTGAACAAATTAAACTATTGCACGAACATTTCCCACAGCAGGAAACCCAACAAATGCAGCTGTGAAAATTACGTCGTCTACACTAATGACAGCAATGGAATAACTGTTAACTTTGTTTTAGTTCGCAGACAGACTATTATTTCTATTACACGAAGAGCTTTCCTCGCATTTAATCATTTTTAACTACTTAGTATAAAATGAAACACGACATGACTGCTGCTGGATGCGGTGATGGCTACCTATTGCTTCGGAGAAAAGGCGTGATGCTATGTTTTATGTGATAAATATTTTTAATATTATTTCTACATAACAAATGGCATAAACCTTGCTGTAAAGGATATAACGTTTTTCCGCTTCTTCGCATCATAGAAGCTTTGTATATTCACATTAATAATGATTCAAAAGCATTCAAAATGCGTTTCGCGTTCAGTTCAGAAGTTGTTAACAGCTTCCCTTGCTTCACGAGTGTCGTTTCAAAGGCAGTGTTAGCTCTCAGAAATTAATTACTGAGCAAAACTGCTGCTTTATACAGTCTAATTCAGGCGGGAATGACCTAAGGCTCTGTTTCACCACGTGTGCTATCAGTAAACATTTTTAAAAAGAATTTGCTTTATGTTTTACTTACTGTTATTAGGTACATTTTCTCTCTTAATCTCTATCTTCAATTTAAATAGATTGTATACTTTTAAAATTCATAATTTTACGTTTCATACCGTAAGATATTTTAATTGAAAATATTCTTCTGTAAATATAAATTTTATAAGAAGCTTAATAGACAAACGTCTTAAACGAACTACCTACAAAGCAGACGTTCTAATAAAGACTCAAGTAGTAAATAACTAAATACTGTGAACAAATTAAACTATTGCACGAACATTTCCCACAGCAGGAAACCCAACAAATGCAGCTGTGAAAATTACGTCGTCTACACTAATGACAGCAATGGAATAACTGTTAACTTTGTTTTAGTTCGCAGACAGACTATTATTTCTATTACACGAAGAGCTTTCCTCGCATTTAATCATTTTTAACTACTTAGTATAAAATGAAACCTGACATAACTGCTGCTGGATGTGGTGATGGCTACCTAATGCTTCGGAGAAAAGGCGTGATGCTATGTTTTATGTGATAAATATTTTTAATATTATTTCTGCATATCAAATGGCATAAACCTTGCTGTAAAGGATATAACGTTTTTCCGCTTCTTCGCATCATAGAAGCTTTGTATATTCACATTAATAATGATTCAAAAGCATTCTAAATGCGTTTCGCGTTCAGTTCAGAAGTTGTTAACAGCTTCCCTTGCTTCACGAGTGTCGTTTCAAAGGCAGTGTTAGCTCTCAGAAATTAATTACTGAGCAAAACTGCTGCTTTATACAGTCTAATTCAGGCGGGAATGACCCTTATGGTGCTGCAAACTCAAAACTTTGTTAATGGTTCACACACGTATTTAAATTCTTGAATAAATTTGATTAAAGGAAATATTTAGTCGATGGCAGATTAGTGCAGCCTATGCTGTCAATATTAGTCGTTTAGTATTTGAAAATATAAAATATTATCTAAATAATTTTATTTAGGGTGTAACTGCTCTTTTAAATGCTAAGGCATAAAAGTTTTAGCATATCCGTTCTAACATTTAAAAATAGCAGCATAGCAGCCGGCATAGGTAATGGGGAAACAATTTGTTATTAACACCACTTTATAACGTTTATAGAAGCTGTAACAGTACTTATTCTGAATGTCTATAAAACCTATTCCAATTAGAACAACAGTTAGACGTAGCTTATTTTACTTCAATGTACGAACCGACCGACATAATTGATTCTAGTTACAATAAACTTACGAGTAATTACCAACATTACGATTAGTTACTTGGGTCATTATTTTCAGTCAAACTACATATGTTTGACGCCAATAACCACCGGTAAAATTGGTACTTGTGGCTATTTTATTTACTTTGTTTCAAAAAGTTACTTACAATGTACCTATTAACCAATAAATTATTATATATTAAAATAAAAGTTTTGTTTTTACACTTCAATTTAATTATTTTGAGTATAAAACTTAATATTAAAGTCTCTGCATGGATTGGGGTTAGTGAAAGATCGTCACAGTGTTGTGTACCTTTAAAAATTAATTAACAGTATATTAACAACTTATGTAGAGTAGAACACTTCCAATTTATATACACTAATTAAACAGAAGAGCCAATAAAGTTAAAATAAACGCCCAAAACGCTTGTTCAGTAGGTAATTAAACCTATATAGTGGACGGACGAATAAGTGTGGAGCAAGAGAACCTTCTATCAGTTGTTAAATAATACATGAGATCGTGTGAGACCGCCCTTAGACGGAAAAAATACGGTGCAAATCATAAACTTTAATCATACTAATAAATATTAGATAGAAGTACTATAATGGTGATATAATAGCGACCAATGTTTCCTATTCGTAGAAAATAATGTCGTCATTAATAAGAAATATTGGATACTTGTTTCTTTCTAATGTTTATTTGAATTTATTTTAAGTGTTCGAAAGCGGTAATGTAAATAAATTTATTGGCTTTTAAATGGTTATGGTAAAAACAAAATTAGAGTGAAATAAAGTTATTATACTAGTAAGTTATAGTTATTAAGACATTATTATTAGAATGCGTCATAGTAGAGCTGTTCGTAGAACAGTTGTGTTAATGTTTGAGGTCTTAGGTTCTATCACTAGGTCAGCTACTAGTAGATTGGTTATGCAAATTGATATCCATTACTTAATTTTGTGTTTGAGCAAAGTAATCATTCTCATTTTTTTGGCTCGTCAATAAATCATTACTACTTTTTCATTTTTTTTTTTACACGTTTGCATATATTGCATCTGGAATTAACCCGCTATATCATTTAACTTAAACTACTCAATAATACGAATGAATTACAATATTAAATCTGCAAGGATCATTGATCTCATGAATTTATTTCTGATTCACCTAAGTGTTAAAAAAATAA
Organism: Laspeyria flexula; assembly: GCA_905147015.1. NCBI lineage: Eukaryota > Metazoa > Arthropoda > Insecta > Lepidoptera > Erebidae > Laspeyria > Laspeyria flexula. The sequence continues at coordinate 8,914,621 of LR989963.1, forward strand.
ACAGTCCACTGGAACAGGGTGGTATTTTTCTCACTGGAAATGTTTACTTAGTGTATTTCTAAGAATAGCCACCCCTCTACACTGAAGTATCTTAAGACTACGGAATGGATATTTTATCTTAGCCTGTGCATTTAATTAAAAGTGAATGCCAAGCAAATACGTAATACATGAATCAAGACGACAAAAATTAGATCAATTTTACCATTCAGACCTGAATTTCAAATTAATTATCATCATCATCATTTCAGCCTATTGCAGTCCACTGCTGGACGTAGGCCTCTCCTAATACGCACCATAACACTCTGTCCTCCGCCTTCTGCATCCAGTCAGACCCAGCGACCTTTTTTAGGTCGTCGGACCATCTAGCTGGAGGGCGTCCTACTCTACGCTTGGCGAGTCGCAGTCTCCACTCTAGGACACACTTGCTCCACCGTGCATCGGTCCTAATTAATAATTATCACACAAGCTTAATACCATTATTTTAAAATAGATTTATCTTACACGCGTACAGCACTCTGATTAATATTTATGTGTTACGTGTCGACGGGAACTTTGTCAATTAATTTTCTCACTCCCTTTACAAAATATGCAAAAACTTAACAGTTTAATTATGTAGTCTCTACGAGAGTATACATACGCTATACGAGACCTACAGTTAGTAATGTAGGTACTAACTGTAGGTAACAAACATACAACTCGGCTAATGCTTAGCAATTAACCTTGTTTATGGAGACGTACAAACATCACTCACACGTTGCCGACCCCGGGGTATTTGTTTTTAAAGGTCACATAACCAAATTTTGCATAATTTGCTTACTACTAGTGTGAAATGGCGGTTGTAGCATTGTGGTATTGAGATGATCTGCATGTTTTGGAAAGCACGTAAAGCCAGTGGTCTCGCTTACAACTTAAAATGGTAGTCGAAACACCAATTAAGCCAATCGATAATAATAAATAGTCAAATAATTATTTACCTAGTACTGAACAAGCATTTTTACTATACAAAATGTTAAAAAAAAATTAAAATACATTTAGGAGTGGCAATAATTTGAAAATAGATTGCTAGGTTGCCTGGCAACAGAACGGTTAGTTCAGATAAAACAGAAATTGCTTATTATAAGAATTTTGAAGACCCTATTCATCTACACAAGAAGTACTCTATAATCAACAGGAATTCAACATAATATAGGGTGTTCAGCAGTGGACGTCGATAGGCTGATATGATGATGATGATAGGGTGTTACTGTTTAAAATCTTATTCACTTACAATAAAAGCTATAATTATAAAGCATGTCTTATTCCACCAAGAAGAACAAACTTCTTCAATCTTACAAATTCAGTCCACATCTAGTCAGTCTGCTTATCTGTCAATACCGACTTAATTGACCCTGTATATTTGATTCATTGTCTGTTACAAGCTTTTCCCGAGGGTAGTCGAACAACCACATTAATCCAGTGTTACTCAGCAATTCCGATTGGAGATTTCCCCGGTAAGTGGACAATTTGGCATGTCCCTTGGGACAGGAAAACCACAGCCTCGACCTAAAAATAGTAAGTAAAGGCTTTTGAATTATTTATTAATATTTTGATGAAGGAAAGGAGACCCGAGCCCAGCAGTGGGACATTAATGGGTTGCTACGATGATGATTTTGATAAAGAATGCAGGAAAAGTCAATGCAAGAATGTCTTACTTTAAGCTTATTAAAAACAGGCATGCAAAATCCGATTCCAATTTGATTTAACGTGCATCCAACGACACAAATAATTTTGAACTAACTTAGTCCTATTTCAAACGTTTAAGAGGATAAATTATCCTATTAATAGCTTAACAGAAAATTTCGAATTATAAACATTTCACAAAACAACTACCTACTCGTTCATTCTGCCCGTAACTTCGCCTGCAAGGTCCATTATGTGAAATTTTATGATTCTCACTTCACCGCATACGTAGAGAAAGCTTCACTCATTCAGTTAAGTATAAATTTCTATTATTATTTAATATTCAGATCTAAACACGTTAACGTAAACTAAACTAAATTGTATTCAATACATAGAATCGTATGATATACTTATACAAGTACACACAAAGAACAGTTGAACACAATAGTGTATAGTGATCGATGGTGGCGAACTTACCTCTACTGCAAGCTAGGTAATCTATTTTCCTAGACTACTTGCAGTTTAATAAAACTACAACCACGCGCTTCAGTAGGGTTGTCAACAGATCTTAGCATTACTTAAAATATTCCTGATAAGGTAAATAAACTCACTGCAAAACAAGTGCCTTTTTTCCCAATTAATATACATCATAAGCTATTTTGTATTACTTTAATCGCATGATCGAGCTTCGGTCGACTTAGCTGGGGGTGTCTTATTTTATGTTTGCCGAATCCCGCTCTAAACTCCACAACAGGCTTGCTCCATCGTGCATCAGTCCTTCTGCAGATTATGAAGCCCACTGCCACTTCAGCTTACTTATTCTAAGAGATTTGTCGATAACTTTCTTTGTCGGATTATTATTTCGTTACGAATTTTATCCTTCAAAGTTAGGCCGGGTATAGTTCGTTCCATAGCTCACTGCGCGATTTTAAGTTTGTGGGGTATGGTGTCCACGGTTACGAGAATAAAAATAATACAGCATTACTTTATTTTAACGTGTGGTTGATAACCCTAGTTGTGGGAAACATGTTGATGTTTATTTGTTAACGTTAATTGTTGCCGTAATGTGGTAGAGAAACAGTAGCCTACTGAGAGTACTAAATAACTTAGAAACGGGTTATTATAGTCAGAGGAACACTTAGCTACATTTTTGCTAAAATATTGCCAAAATGGAACTTGAGGTTTATTAATTTTGTTTCAGTTTAGCAGTATTTTTTTTTATAAATTTTGTCATCATGTAGAATATGTCTACCTTATTGAGATATTTTTTCTAAAATGTCATAAAAGCACTTCGATTATGCTTAAAAACAATTAAGTTGTATTTATATAGATTCACTCAGCAAAAGGCAAAGGTTACATTATACGAAGTTAAAAATATATTTAGCAAGATTGACAGATCAATTACTGGAAAACGCATATGTTTGTCCCTAATATTTTTTATACCATTATATTTAAGAAATGTAGACATAGAATCGTAATGTTTTGCATAGCAAATAGCAACAATATCTTAATTGCAACAAAAAAAAAAGTTTTGGTATGTTGGATTTTTTTTTTTTTGGTATGACGTACTATTTTAACAGTAGGTACATCAAAAATATTACAATCTAGCCTTAAATTATAGACTAATAAGTAATTTACTTATAACTTAAGCTGCTACATAGAGTATTCCAAGAATGTGTCCAATAACACTTTTTCTTATTTTCTCTATTAAGGGGAAGTCACATCGTTCTTGTGTTTTTCATTAAATATATGTAACACTTGATACACTATATATTGCATATGATGGAATAAATAAAGAAATGTTACCTTAGCAATGGTTTCTATTTTCAAACGTGAATTTAAAATCAGTATAATTATTTTATATCATCATCGTCATCAATCAGCCCAAAGACGTCCACTACTGGACTGGCCTCATCTAATTTCCGTCACAGTAAGCGATTATATATAAATTACTTAACTAATTTATAAACAATACAGGTAGATACATACTGAAAAACCAATTCGAAAAAGTTTACAATAAATTGGAAACCGCATTGACAAAACCTATCAACAAATAACAATTCACTTCAGATTGAAAAACTAAAACTGTACATTTCCCTTTTCATGTACAAGTCACGCCATGGAAATATCGATCACACAACGTTTGAGTAACACACAATTGGCGAAAGCTTCATAAAAAATTAAAAAAGGTATACTGCAAAGTCGGTCAAGGTGACATTTATAGGGGTTATAATAACTTATGACATTAAAGGTCATTGCGTGCGGTAAACTAGCTCGCGTTATTACTTTCCATATTTTTTGTACCACAGTAATGTAAGAAAATTTATACGAACATTTGCCGCCCAATCTGTCGAGTTGGAACTAATTTCCATATGGAACAAAGTTATGCTTTATTCCCTCCAGGCATATTGTAGTTTAAAACTAACTGCATAATGATGTTTGATGAAATAATAAAACAACTGTTTCTGAAGGCTTTTTGGTTAACAATCCAAAAATAATAAGTACATTGGTAATGTTTTTAACAACACGAATTTATAATTCGGAAATAAACCGGCAATTCTTATTCAATACTGTGTAAGTACATAGGTATCATGTTGTTTTGTCTACTGTTTTTAACTTTTGTATTTTCAGAAGCAATAACTACTAGAGGGTTTATTCGTAAACTGCATACAATTAATTTTCATTTGATATTCTGACGATATTCCAATGCGATAATCTATTAATTTATATATATATTTTTTTAAATCTTATAAAAGGAAACTCGAATAACTTGAAATTAAAACATCAACTCATAAAAGAGGTCAGTCAATTGAAAATGTTCTGTTTACTATGGATTTTTTTTTACGATTAAATATCACGCGAATACATCGTGAAATGAGTTTCAATTGCCTTTGTGGAATTTACTTTAATCGATGCAATTGATAAATCGTAAACGGATGCTGAGCAATATGAGTTTAATCTGATATAATATCATGTCGTAAATTTCCAGTAAGCTGAATACTGTAAAGAAAAACAATATAATGATTGAAAATAATAAACTCTACTTGTCAAATTTTCTTATCAGCCAAGAGCAGAGCCCGTCAAATAAGATAGTAATGAAATTTTAATTATGGTGTCTCATTTATCTAGAGATTGACAATCTATCATGGTTAACAAAAGCAACTGTATTTGGAAGCTCATCTTTGTTAATGAACCTCAGTCGCGATAAGGAAATTATATAGCCACTAGAAGTCGCATGGGCTTCGCTCCCGTCGTTCTTTGGCCACTGCTTAGCTCCTATTAGCCGTAGCGTGATTTTATATAGTCTATAGCCTTCCTCGATAAATGGGCTATCTAACAATAAAATATTTATTCAAATCAGACCAGTAGTTCCTGAGTTCCTAGCGTTTAACCAAACAAACAATAGATTTACACGATTTGACATGTAGCTTTTTTTGATTAATACATAGTTAGAAATGGTATTGGTATGGTTATTAAATAGAAAACGCATGTGTACCGGAATAACTAGAATCAAACCTACAAGGCTCATCTGTGCTGCGAGTCAACTTTTATATGTAGAATAATTTATAAAATTTTGTCGTGACTCAGGGAAAGAGGAAAACAGGCAAGCTACGTTGTACCATTCCAAAATACATGACAGAACTCTTTAGTAAACTGTCATCAAACTGCTTTCATATTATGATATACTGTATCATTTTGCTCTTATTTCCTTTTACACGTACACATATAAAGTACAATTTGTAATTGAATCTTTTTGTTTTAGACCGGTTAAATGAAGCCGACGTTGATTTACTGTACAGCCACACCTGTATCGCAGTATCTCCGTGCATAATAAACTTGTTTGTTTAAACAAAAAACAATTGGACTTTATGATCAATGTTTCTGGATGTATCTGGCGTGAAATGAAAAATGATTTTATTTTTTAATTGAAAACGTGTTGTTCTATTAAATAAATCTAGGAAGAAATAAAAAAGTTTGCTGAAATATTACGCAATGAAAATACTCGTAAAATACATGACATACAACTTTAAATAAAACTGCATCATAGAATAGATGCTGTAGGTTAGTCAGTTTTGATGTCGCTGTCAAATGTTTGAAGCGACCATATCTAAATTTCCATACATTTGACAGCGACATCGACAACAAACAAATCGAATGTCGTAATTCAGAGTATCCCCGTGTATAGATTTTTAAACTGTTGAATGTGAAGCAGTATAGCCCCGTAGGTAACTTGGCAACAGAAGTTATTTTGGTCTTACGAAGACTACCCGCGCGTAGCAGTGAGACGTGGTGGGATATTGACGATGATCATGGTAGTAGCAAGCAACATAATTCGTTAATTTTAACTTAACTGTATTTCAATTATAAAACGCAAATTCACGCGTGCATGTTATTACCTAATTTTGCAAGACGTGTTAACCAGTGTACACCGGCCGCGGTCAGAAGCTTCGTAACGTCCAGTAAAGGTATGTAAATAATTAATGCATGATCGGGTGAGTCCACATTTTATAATTGAAATTTTAGCTTTAAATTGTGTAATATCTAATGCAGTGGTTTCGACTGGAGGGATTACTACCATCAGACTATTACATAATTTTATAACTCAACCAAATCAGGGCGCAACAACAATAGTTACATTATTTATATAGCCATATAATATTATATAATAAGTCCTATTTTAAACTTGTTATTACCTTTCGGAGCATTGAATAAATTAATGGTATATTTATTTATTATTTCAAATTTAAATTGAAACAAACGACTGACGACATCTATATATTTATTAATTCACGGCTCGGCGATCGTTCTTTCTGTTTCAATCTCGTGTTCATCTCTAATGATACTAAAGGGGCCACAGTAGTCATACATGAAGTTCAGAGCTGCAAGGTCCAAAATTGGTTTAATAAAAATGTATGTAGCAAAGCAAACCTTTATTACGCCGGGAATTTTTGCCAAGCCATAAAAGAATGTCAACGAATATGTTACATAAAAGCTAAGTAGGTAACATGAGCGCATTTACTTGTTTACGAACATAGTTATACCAAAAAGAGCCAACATTTCAATCAGTTTAAGCTATCACATTCTAATAACTATAAAACTAAAAGTTATTCTTTGTCGGCTGGACGATGTGGCATAACTTACCGAGCCCCGAATATTTTATAGCTAGGAATTTACAGCATCGAACTACAAAGGTATGTGTATGTATATGCCAAATTCTAATAGCTCGCGTTTCATATTGGACATCAAAGCTACGAAATATGAATAGCAAAATTGAAAATCCAATGTGGTTCACAAAAAAGTGAAGATTGAATTTTTTTAGGAATTTTAAGTGTAATAAACAGCGCCCGTGTGAAATGTATGTTCGTGAGATTCTGAACTATATTGAGTACTACCTAATGCTATCAATTGAGAGTGTACTAGACCTCTAAATCTTACGAAGTGTAGTCGAGGGTGCGACCACTAACGATTCAGCTCGACCTTGTTATATTGCGGAAAATTTCAGTACGCACTATTGACTTATGTTTATTGATATGAAATGATATTGATGTCTTTGAAATATTCATGATTATGAAGTCACATATAATAGCAGATTGATGTATTTCAATTTTATAAATAAGAATATTATTTCCCTACATAATCAAAAATGTGTAGTTTTATTGAATAGGGGTAGAGTACTCGTCATTAAAAATTGAAGACAGATAAAATAACAATGCGAGTGCCAATATTCCGCATCTGTAGTCTGTTCAAGCATGTCCCGGGCCATTTGCTGGGCCATAACTTTGCTCGCACCACTGCCCTCGATCTGAACTTACTACCTCAAGAAATATGTTCTAAGGTGAACGAACTAATGTAATGTCTTTTGGTTAAATGTTTAGGGTGGAGGCACGTTATTTATGTTTTCTTGATGCGGTTGTAAAAGCTGAAAGTGTGTGAATATTGTTACGAAAAAACGGCACTGCTTCACGAAGAAATATTGTCATGCTTGAATCATTTTGGCAATGAGGAGAAGTTAATGTTATGTTTAAATAGAACGGGCGATTGAACAACGCCATTTTGAGATTCTAGGTGTTTTAAATATAAAATATTCTCGAAAATTACTTGTATTATGAACACAAGATAAAGTATAGCAACATCAAAGGCCTGGAGAAATAATTAGCGAGGTATTCTTTTTGATTCAAAGCATGTGTGAGGCTGGCACACTGGCAATATCTCGAGCAACAATAGAGCGACCCTGGCTCGCCACTTCAGCCGGTTTTGTTCTACCTCCATTCTTCTGGTTGACGTTATTACTTGTCCTATTGTCTTCCAGTTCTCTACATATGAAAAATAATGCTTTGTGATATTATTCCAAGAGTGTGTTGCAAGAGCTTCGCTTCTGCCTATTATAAAACGGTAGCTTTTTCATTACTTTTTAAGTTGCGTAATCTTTGTTGTGAAATTGTCGTCTTAGACTATTAACTTTACAAGGTCCATCGCAAAAGCCGAGTAGCGTTCAATAAAAAGCGACATTTAAAAGCCCTATTGCGGACATTCTTGGCCGGGAGCAGCCGAGGCATCGCGACACTTTTCTGCACTTAGCTAGCTTGGTAGATACATACGTCTCAGTACATAGTATTGTGTGACCGCAATTCGTTGCTCGAAAAATGAGAACACTTTTCAAGAAAATAAATTGTTATAAAGGCGCGTCTTATGTCTAGTTTGTGGCAGCCGAGACAAAGCCTCTGGAACCCTTGTTGGTTACAATTACGGAAACCTTAATACGGGGGACAACTGCAAACAAATTTATGGACGTCTTGTTTTTTCTCAATTCATTAGTCTCCCTTCTTGAATAAGATTTCCTGGGGTAATGAACCTAAAATTTTATGCGCTAAAGATGCTATAAATATTTCTTTGCGTATATAATTGGACGCTGGATGAGAGTAGCTGCAAATCGTACTCAATGGCGTGCAATTGGAGAGGCCTATGTCCAGCAGAGGACTAGTATAGGCTGATGATGATGATGATGATAATTGGACGCTGTATTCGTTTTTGTAAACCAAAGAAATTTTGTTACTAATCGGCTAGCTAGTGGTGTTATAAGTTAAGTTGTACTATCGATATAAGTTTCTAAGCTTCTAGCTAGCGTTATCTTAGTCTAGATCTACTAATTGCGTTTTCAATCAAACTGATACTGTCACAAGCTTTATTCGTTCTTACGCAAGAAATGTAACTAAAGGAGTTTTATTTGAAAGTAAACTATGTGATCAAGGGTATTAAAGGTATAAGATATTAAAGATAAATGGGTATGTATAAAGCATTAAATATAGTTAAACTACATTAAGATCATTAATTATATCATAATGTAGTTTATACTATTGTGATGTCAAAACGAATAAATGCAAATATTAGAACTTTAAAGCAGTATATCATATCGTGAACTAACTACTAGAATCAGGTACCAAGTAAGCTAAATGCGCAATAAATAAAATTTATTGACTGTGCTTCAGGAGTCCTTGCTTTGTGTGCGAATAGCTAATAGATAGGGGCTCTAGTTAATATAAATAAATATAAATCAAATCAAATCTGTTATGTTGCTCTTCAAAATTTATATAAAGGGTCATTTATAACGATTTATTAGTCATATCAAATAATTTAGCTTTTGTGACATTATCATATTTACGGATACAGAAAAATTGTGATCATTATTTTTAAGTATGCTTAATTGGAGTTTTTAGGAATGCTGAATACAAATCGGTCAGATTAAGATTGAACATAATGTACAGTTTTTTTACACACTAACTTAAAGTAGAGTTGTATCATTATAATGAAAAATATAAATAAGCCCTTTCGGCTCATAATATATTTAATAGGTACCCATTTTGTTAATTTAAAACATATTTTGGGTAGCGTAACGATGTTCTTTGAAATCTGATTTGTTTCGGAGGAATCAATTTAGATAACCGCATTCCAAATTCAACACAATTACCATAATTTTGTCTTTTATTATTGTCATTTTATTTGCCTTTTCAAAATGCCACCGTAATAGGTGCAATGAAGATTAAATTGAAAGACAATTTTTCAAATAACAATATTCGATAATGGAATCGAAATATAAATAAATATAATAAAAGATAATACAGTGATCCTCTGCTCTTTGTAGTCTTTATTAAAGTTCTATTTCATCGAGGTTTTATTACTAACCAAAGAAAATCAGCTCAGTAGTTCAATTACGGCGAAGAACTCAATCTTATTACATTATTAGTACTTTTTCTGTATAAAAGAGGAGAAAATAAACTGAATATAGTACGCTAACTAGTTGACAAGTCACGTACAATAGTCCCTAAGGAGGGAACTAAAGCAAAGACAGCCTCTGTTAGCAAGTCGAGAATTTGGAAAACTTGCAACTTCACAACAACAGAAACTTTGGTCGATATACGATAGTGTAAGAAGTATTCACAGGTCTACTCAGTATCTCAACATTCAACTCAGTCGGCTTTGATATCTGTATTAGATGTTTGAAAATAAAAGAGATCAGATTAAAAATTTCAAGACTTGTCGTCATTTTTGACGTCAATTTCTCTGTCAAAAACTATTCGAAACTTGTCAACTTGTCAAAAAAAAAATTGTCAACAAAGAACTTTTAGGTATATAGTTAACTACATATAAAAATAACTGTCAAAATTATTATCAATGTAGATATGTTTTAACTACCTTCAATAATAAAATCATCTACATCAATCAGTTTTATCAATTCTATCAAAGTATATGAATCGTCAATGAAATCAACCAATGCCTGATACCCAAGAAAATCATGTCTCTCAGTTCATATAACATTATCATCATCATCATCATATCAGCCCAACGACGTTCACTGCTGAACATAGGCTCACGTAACATTATTGTCTACAATTCTGTATCATAATTTAAATCAAAACAGACCAATTTGTAGCAGAAGTTGTATAAATTAGCGTTCGTCAGTGCCAAAGGGAAGTCCGCGTTCGTCATTGCTCAGTCATCTATAATGCTGTTTATTCAGTGTAAACGTTTGGCTCATTGAATATTACCGAAAAACAAAAGTTAATTTACATGGCTGATGAAAAGTTTAAAAATTATTATTATTTTTGAATGGGCTCGAGGCAAATCCATATAGAATGCTTTCAACTAGACTTAACGACTACGTCATTAAGTGGTAACCGGGACCAACGACTTTACGTGCCTGCCCAAGCACGGAGACGGCTGAGAAATAAAGTGTCACAAATGTGACCTTGCCGAAACTTGCTTAACCTCTATGATCATAACGAACATCTCAATACCACAATACTACGAGGGCTTCTCTCTTAACCTCTCTAAATTTTCAATAATATAATAAAAAGAATTTTATATAGCATTAATCGCCTTGTTCCTCCGAACCGCGGGAAACCAAAATTGAGTACGGGAAATCCACAAAAAGAACCCCATTTTGCAACGAATATTATTTAGGTAGGAAAAATATATTCAGTTTCTCGTTAACATTAATCTTTCGTTTTCGGTTACGTGGCATTGGCTGAATTTATTTACAAAAGCTATTAATTAAAGAAGATTTTAGTAGAATGAGTTAGTAGATTAATTTATAAGATATTAATTACGGTTTAGAACAGGCATCTTATTAAAAGTTTAACGTCTGTACTGACTCACAGATGAGGCTTTTTTGTTTGTGTGTACTGAAATATAACAATAATTAATATGACTTAAATATTTACGTTATTATTTTTTTAACGCGACAGACGAATTAGCTTTGCCTTGTTTTATAAGACAGCGGCAATGCTAAAAACAAGACAAGTGACAGCCTATTTAAAAAAAAGTCGCTCTGTTGACATCTTGGTCCTGATTCTGACGCATCGGATTGCTTCCGGATCGTAAACTTTTTCGAATCTTAGGACGACGAATTTTTACAGCAAACTTATTAAGTTAATCAGTTATTAAGTGTTAGAAATAGTTTACCGTATAGAAAATTAAAATCTGATTAATATAAGATTTTATTCTACATCCATCAATTTTTTTTGACATTTCTTTTTTTAAAAACTTTTTTAACAAACTGACATTTCAGTATCAGGGGGCTTAAGTAGTAAAATCTTCTCTATTACCAGTACACCAGATTCTCCTTTCCTTCCAATGATCTTCGAAACCCATTTCTAAAAAAGAAAGATTTTTTTATTTTATCACATTATGTCAATATGAATTACTACTGTCAATACCGCCTTTATGTTATGACCAAAATTGGGTAGAACCAAACATTTCCAACAAGATTATTTATTAAATCATTGCTTCAGTAATTGAATAAAGATGTTTATATTCCTTACGTAAATATTTTCGTTTGAGGAAATATGAGATACAAAAAATCTTCATAAGAACCTCTTCAATCACCTTCGTATGTAATTAGAGAATATGTTTCTCAATATGCCAAGTGAACCAATAAAATTATAAACGACGTCGCCGAGCCCTTATATTAATTTTAGCTGCCGATTTGTGTGCTTACGCCTCACAAAAGCGCGTCTTGTTCAAATTTAACTTTGTTTTTGGAATAACGTAAACGATGGATATGATTAAGAAAGTATTTTATAATACTTGTTAAGATTATTGATCATAATACTGATACTTTCGATGACATCCAAATTGCGAAGAAGAAATATTCTAAAGAAATATTAGATGTTTTGAGTAATCTAATTTGTACCTACCTATTGTATAGTTTATTATTATTCTTTTCTTTGCATTTCATCTAATCGGCACGGAACGACGGTTCCAGATAAAAATCAGCGTCAAGCATATTATATATTATGTGTTTGACAAATGCTGATCTGGACACCTTTTTGAACCGTGAGACGCATTATTACCTTAACATGTAATTTTATTGTTATTAATTTGAACTTATGTATTTTTATGTAATGTTTTTCTAATTTTATGTTTGAATTTGTGTATTGTATTTTGGGTCTTGCGTGTTCAAATAAACGTTTTTTCTTTCTTTCTTTCTTTCATAGAATTAGTTTCCGCCCCAGCTGGACCCGCGTCGTTGATCGGTAAAAAGTGTGTGGTATTCCAGAGTATAATCTCTCAATATGCTAAATTTCATACAGATCCTTCGAGTAACAAACATCTATCCAAACATCTATCCATAATATTAGTAAGATTCTATATACCGACACAATTATGTAAACATTCTCAACTGCCAACTTAAACTTTGATTTTGTCTTGATCTAGATACTCTTAAGCAATTTTACTCATCATCATCATTTCAACCCATAATGGTCCCACTTCTGGGTCCGGGTCTCCTCCAAAGATTTTTGAGGGAATTTGCCCTACTACTAGGTTTTGTTTCGAATTTTCCTTTTCTCGCAGTGCTCTTGTCTCCATAAAGTTAGGTAACTCCCTTATTTTAATTAATTTTATTATTGATTAAAAAACCAATTTTATCGTCGGCCTATAATCATTATTATATCTAAATATTAATTTTATAGAGAACTCAGAAAAGTAGCGTTAATTTTAATGAACTTGCTCGTTATCTATTAAACGGAACATTATCAAGTGCTTCACTTAGGCACTAGTATTAGTGCTAGCCTTTCCGATGTCCGTCGCATCGTAAAACTTAATACCTTGTAGGTTAATACCTTGCAGGTAATTAACCAAGGCTTACGTTGCGCTTGCTAAGGGACAAGTTGCTGGCAATAGTGATAAAATCGTTGCATAATTATTAGAAAGAAAAATTATACATTAGAAAGAAAAAGAAGATGGTGAAATCTATCGTTTGTTAGTTATGAATATTTTTAATTATCTTATCCCTTACTATAGAGAATTGCCTGGATTGCCTGTTAGTAAACCCATTAGGTTTGGGCTTATTAGATTCGTCTTGGAAGCTAGACTGCCTACTAATAAATTTATTGAGTTAGATAGGTTTATAAAAAACTTATATTTAAGAAAAATATAAGTGAAGCAGTTCTTTATCGGAATAAGGTACCGCAAATAATTTAAAAAAAATTTAGAGTTTTCATATGGCGCGGGTGCCAAAACTTTTTTAGTTTATGTTATTACTAATTTTATTTTATTATAGCTATTTAATACATTTAAACAATGATATCTTGGAAATGATTATAACAATTTTCATGAAAATTAAATTTATAATTTGATATTTTTAATGGCTTTTTGTCTTTATATTAGTGTTAGCCCGTGGTCTAGGTTATAGGTACTAGACCTACCAACAACGACCAAATACTGATGTGATGTAACTCCACCTACTGGGGAAAAAAACATGATGCTATATATTTTTTTACAGGCGGTAAAATATGTTACCCGTACAAAGATACGTCATTCATTTATGTAACACACAACACTCATTCACGTGTCAAGGATGACAACACTATACAATATCTGTATTGCGGGCGGCCTTACGCCTGTAAATTAAATACGTACCAGCATGTTAGTATAACCCAGAACCGGGAAAGCCAGCTATTAATCACACGAATGTTTACTCAGAGACTTGAACTAATTACAACTAGTACATTAGCATTGTCTAAGTAACAACATAAACATGTAAATGATCCTAGTACTGAATACCTATTCGTTTTCAGGTGGATTATTGCATGTATCTTTGATAAATGATCTTCATAGCGTATTCAGACCTCTTTGGAGCTTATGGAGAAACAATTATTATATTTTGAAGCTGAAGAGTTTGTTTGTTGAACGCTAGGTACTCAGAAAATATTTTAATTCTTTTAGTATTGGATAGCCTATTTATCGAGGAATATAACGTCACGTTACTGCCAATATTAGACTGGCCTGTTGGTCTAGTGGTTAGTGACCCTGACTGCTAAACCGGAGGTCGTGGGTTCGATCCCCACCCAGGACAAATCTTTGTGTGATGAGCATAAGGGTTTGTTCTGTGTCTGGGTGTAATTTATTTATAATATGTATGTATTTACAAAAAAAAATGTATGTAAGTAGTATATCAGTTGTTTAGTACCCATAACACAAGCAAATATAATTACTTACTTTGGGACTAGATGGCGCTGTGTGAATGTGGTAGAATATTATTATTATTATTATGATAGGAGCTGAGCAGTGGACAAATAAAGAAAGACACGAAGCCCCGCGCGTCTTCCTTTTGTCTTTCCTCTAGGAAAGCGACTCTTCGCTGCCAGAAGTTTTTTAGGTAGTTCAAAAGATTTATCGTATCTCCGGCATTGATATAGCGGTTGGGACCACTTAAGCGGTTCTAAACACTAACTTAAATGAATTCTTTAGTTAGTGAAGCTCTTTGAAGATTATAATTATTACTTACACATCTATTATCTTTGCACTTGAATAGCCCTCCCAAACTTACTGTTATTCTTTCGTTTTTCGCTTCATAACAAAGTTTCGCCGAATTAATGCGAGATGCAGACATTATGTAGCATTGTTTATTAATCAATTCTTAAATTAAATAAATAAAAAAAATATAAATATAACGGAATTTTATGTAAACAAAACTTATAAACGCAAGTTTAATTAAAATTTTAATAGTTTACCAGTTAACTATCGCAAAGAGGCGAAACAAGTTTAATCAGGCAAGTAAAGATCGTAACGATAAAAACTTAACCACCTATAGTTTTACAACTAGACATTACAATTTTATTTTATGCTTCGTCCAGAGAAAATTAACCTGCCTTAATTATTTTTGGTTGGCTCTCTCTCATACACACGTTCAATACATATAACTTTCGAGTATATATTCCAGCTAGTTGGAGTTGAAATTAGTAAGGAAAAAGTCACGTGCCATTTTCTTGAAACTGCTCTCTTTGAATAAAACACCCAGCTCCATAGAAGACCGGCTGACAATAAACCATGTACTTATAATGAATGATGTTTGCCTGCTGTAACTAAGAGATATCAAGAGCTTCTGCTGACAATGAAAACTCTAAGGCAACCAATTTAATGAGTCGCAGATCTGAAGTACTGGGTAGTTGAAGTATGCATTCTTACTACTGCACTTCCAAAATAAACCACATCATCATCCTCTCAGCCTACTCCAGTCTACTGCTGGAAATAGGCCTCTACAAATATGCGGCATATCACTCGGTCCTCCGCCAAACGTATCAGACTTAAGTATTATAAACATTTTTATTTAGACAAAGTTTAATAAAATCTAAACACAGGTATACACTGTCATCTTGTTTTATCTGTTTAATGCAATCCTCAGCAATGGCTTCAGTAATTGAACATGGTATCGTGGTCAGTATACAGGTCAGTATGTATTGGTATGTACGTGACCGCAACGTCCTAAACTACGTCTGACCACCGCTTGACCTTTGCGATTCCACAAACTAGATTATATGGCTTAAGTAGTCTAGTTAGCAGGCATATTGATTATTTCCTTATAAAATCGCAAGCGTTTTCTAAAAGGTCGACATAACTATTTATATTACTATGTAAGGTCTTTCAAAATGCGGTGGGGGCGAATGGAAAGGTGACCAACATGAAAAACCTAAGGTCCACATTTAATTTTCACTTTATGGAATTTTATATAAACTAATCAAGTGACTTACCATCTGTTAACAGTGAAGAAAAAATCGTGAAGTAACTCACACTCACCGTTTTCGGCCACCATCGCTTGAATATTTGATAAATAGAAAATGTGTAATTTTCCACTGAATATATATATAATATCTCATGCGTATAAAAATTACTAATTGCAGCAGTAAAGGCAGATGAAATGTTGATAATAAAATTAAAGAATCACTTTATGGTCTGACAAATTTCACACAACACCTATTGCATTAATACTTAACCGATCAGACGAATAAATATGTTGTTTATTTACTTAAAATAGACCTTATGCCCTGTACATTAAGTAAATAATTTGTTTCAGTGTCCCAATATTTTAGCAGAACTTAAATACTTTCTCAATAGAGATAGTACTTTAATCAGTCACGTATCAATTGAGGACCTTAAATTCGATCACGTCTTATCCGTAGTTCCTAATGCAAAAATATTCGACAGAATGATAAATGCCGATATAATGAGGAGATTGTTAACATGTGTGTGCGACATTCTCATTAAGGATATTAATAGCACCTGTAAGCTCGTAATTTACAGACAGTGTATTATGTGGTAATCCTGCGATTTTAAAACGTATCATATCCGTTTAAATTGTGTTTTTAATTTTTCGTTTTAATTTTTCCTTTTTATAGAATTTTCCTGTCTTATCATTTCCGGACATTTATAATATTTACCTCAGATTTAAAATAATAAATTTCTCATTCTCAATCAAAACTTAAACTTTTTTACAGAATAATAATATAATTTTATATACCTAATCACATATGTTTAAGATATTTCCACAAAGTCATAAAACGTGATAACTTACACGAATATGTACACATATTCTTCTATAACACATTTATCCTTCAAACAAATGTTTCAAGTTAATACATACGGAAGTCTTAACTCATATGATTCTTAGCCAAAATCGAGTTATGTAGATAATAAACGAAGTTAACGTCGACCCGAGGGCCTCAACCCTATCTCACTTATATTCGCATATCATAGATCCTTAGTTCAAGTTGTTGGTACTGAATAAGAGGTTAAAGGAGCCGAAGTCCTATCAAAACTGAATCTCAATAACATTTGAACAATGAGGAGCAGTGAGGATGTATCATAATGTTGTTATAGTACCTATTGTATAGAAATAATAATACCTTACAATAACACAAGCAAATATAATTGCTTAATATGGGACTAGATGGCGCTGCGTGAATGTGTGAAAATGCAATATATAAATATTAAATACGCAGGAGAACTTAAGTTGCCGACAAAGCTCACCGAATTGTATCGCTGAAATGGCAGAGAACAGGCTACATAGCTCGGAGAACTGATGGTCGATGGAAAAAAGTTCTCGAGAAGCGGCCACGTATTGGAAAGCGCATGAGTGGGGCAGCCCTCCGCCAGATGGACCGAAGACCTAGTAAAAGTTGCGGGTGGCTCAAAATCGCTTGTGTGGCGGTAATTAGGTGAGGCCTATGTCTAGCGGTGGACGTCATTGGGCTGATATGATGATGATGATTATGATACAATGTTATAGCATCTGAGTGTGGTACCATATCTAGTCGCAAGGAATCGCACTTTCCTATGTTTCTATAGTGATTTCTAGTGAGAATGAGAGCGGGAGTGCGTCCACACGCGGCGGAATCGATGATACGCTTGGCTTTCACTCTATCTATCTCGCTCTCGAAAATTACAGTTCTAAGTGACAGAAAAAGATAGAAACATAGAAAAGTGCGATATGTTCTTTCATATACCGCTTTCTACATTTTAAATATTCTATTAACTTTAAAACAAAATTTTAAAAACTTCCACACATATTACATTGATACATAACCGATCAGACAAATAAATAAGTTATTTATTTACTTAAAAAAGACCTTATACCCTGTACATTAAGTATATAATTTGTTTCTTTGTATTCTATCTTTTAAAATAGTCACACAAACAAGAAATATTTGTGTGCGAAATAGCAATAGCAACTTAAAAGGTGACGGATCAACAATTCAAACAAAATTTGCTTACGGTTTTAATGAATCGTAACCTTTAAGAGCATACCCTTTTAAAATTAGTATGAATATCAGCTTTTGTAATAACGTCGAGCGCTACGTTTCATCGGGTGACGAAATGAATAATACGAATTCTCACATCACGTAATCCTATTTGTTAAGGACGCGCATATATCCTTGTTATTTTACGGATGGGTCGTGCGTGTGCTAATCCTTAATAATTATATTTGTGACTGACAACAGGTCATAGGAATGATATTCAAACTTGAAAATAGAATAATGTGTTGCCAGCAAAATTGTATGTTAACTCTGCAGAAAATTACAAATGTTATTTGTTAAATTTATTTACATAGATATTAAGTAGAGTAAAATTACATTGAGCTATCTCATTTAATTTAGTAGTTCATGTGAAATTCTTAAAAACTTACAAAAAAAAAAATTAAAATACCTCAACTTATTCAAAATTTAGTAACATAAAAAAAAATTGCATTATCAATATACAGGGCGAATTCCAAAATAAATTTAGTTCATAATAAACTACTCAACTTGAAATAAAAACTAACATAACAAAACAAACATAACATATCATCATCCTTTTTACACCGAAGGGGTAGGCAGAAGTACATCACATTCACATTTCACAATAACAGAGTGCGCACCCAGTGCACTAACCAGGTACTAATCTAACATTGATTAAAAGTCATGCTTGGCACCTTATTGCTGTCCAGTCACGACTCGTACGCCTCGAAAAACCATTGACAATTATTAATACATGTCACATTTGCACCAGATGCTGGCCTTTAAAGGAAAAGCGTGCGAACCATGCCTGAACACGACAATACTACAATCAAACAATCTAAATGTAACAGCAAATTAAAAGTTTTGGTCCAGGCTGTAATCGTGTTCGCTTTGCGGTTTTAACTCTGTGGGTAATCGAAGGTTTTGTGCTATAACAGAAATTGCTTCGGCTGTGGACACATTTTCAAATGTCGGTAATAATAAATGGAGATTTGAAAACATCTTGTTGACATTGTCACAGTAATATAATAATAATAATATAGCCTCATTTATTCCTTAATAAGACCTCTCTACGAGTAAAGTACATCGTCACAGTACAAATTAATAATTAATTTTATTTAATACTAAACAATGAAATATTTATTATGGCTTTAATTCTTTAAGCTTTCTTGTATAATGTACCTACATATTTATGGATTGATTATAAAATTAGCACCTACCTTACAGCGCGTTCTTGGAGACGATTCTTGGCTTGAAAAACTTATTCATGAGTGCGGTGCCCACACCCAATAGCGATACATCTCTATTGGTATTAGAATAGAAAGCGCGAGATAAATACAATAAATTAATTTCTGTTAAAAAATTGTTGCGACTATTGCGAGTGTCTACTACCAGCCATTCATAAGCAAAGTTATTGTTTGCTAATGAAACATTGCAAACTGACACCAGAAAATTATTCACATACAAAACTTTCTGTTCCTTCCAACTGAATAAATAACGAACTATAAAACTTTTGCCAGAAGAATTAGATTAATGTTGAGCGTAAACTTTGCAGTGGCACGTTTCTTACGCTGCGGCACAATATCCTGGTAAATACACTGCCTTAAGTAGAAAATATGGTTCTTTAGAACCACGTACTAACTACCACTGTCTGCTAAACTTGTGTCTATGGAAGAGTTACACTACTACTTACCAGTAATTCTAGGTAAACTTTTTTATTTGGTCCTTTTATATGAAAACCCGAATTCCTCCAAAGTGGAGACGACACGAGAAGAACAGAAATCAGTGTGTGCAATGTTAACTATTGTAAATATATTATGTATATTGTAAATATTGACTGGCCTGTTGGTCTAGTGGTTAGTGACCCAGACTGCTAAGCCGGAGGTCGTGGGTTCGATCCCCACCCAGGACAAATCTTTGTGTGATGAGCATAAAGGTTTATTCTGTGTCTGGGTGTAATTTATCTATAATATGTATGTATTTACAAAAAAAAATGTATTTAAGTAGTGTATCAGTTGTTTAGTACCCATAACACAAGCAAATATAATTGCTTACTTTGGGACTAGATGGCGATGTGTGAATGTGGTAGAATATTATATTATATTATTATATTGAGATACTTTAGATTCTTGAAATGCTTATCGTCTCATTGTGTGAAAGAAAGTATTTCTTTAGTTTGACACTGATACCTTTCTGATGGTTAGGCAACGGTACGGCTGGTACTGTTCGTTATAAGTACCAACCAATCAATCAATTCAGCATATTGCAGTCCACTGCTAGACATAGGCCTCTCCTAACATGCGTCAGAACTTTCAGTTCTCAGCCGACCACACTCAGTCCGATCCAGCGATCTAAGTACAATAAAATACCTAGGATATACATAATGTATATGTGTTAGACATAGACCACTCCTACAGCTACACTTCAAAAGATTTAAATTTAGATCCAACCCATTAACATTCACGTCAAGTTTGTTTAGGCCTAAGGTGTAGGATCCGACAATCGTTTTCGGTAACAGTGTAATGTCTATCTGGAAACAGCCTAATGCCGTGAATAAGTAAGTAGATGTTGGGGTGTCCGTTAATGTTGGGATCCCGTCTACCCCGGAATAAGGTACAGGATACATTGACTTTATGGCATGAGATAAACACTTATCTACATAAGCGTAAATAGTGATTTTGTGCCGGACTCTGGATTTATTTTGTTATTTATTAAATTAGTTCTAATAGCGTTTTTGGGTTATTTGGGGATTTATTGAAATAGTCTTTGTTAAATATAACACTCGATAACGGCATAAACATATTTGTTAGATTTTTTTTTTTAAATTTACAAAGTAATAAGTACTAATACTTAATAATAGGTAATGTGTTTGAAGTTACAAGTACATTACGTAGGTGTTGCTGAACCTAAATTACCGACACTGTCACCATTTTTAATCTAAAGAATATTTTCCTCCAACCAGCATAATTACTGTTTATAAAATAAAAAATAAACTTTCTGCCTATTCGTGTGGAGAGCAGCGTTCAAAATAGGCTATCAATTATGTGCTAACGTCATATAGGCTCATAAATGTTCACTATCGGAGATAATCCCTTGGGTGCTGGAGAAATAATGCCACAATCATAACGCCCTCTGGATTACACCCCGAGTCCCTAAAGACTGGTACTCGTTTTTCTGTACGAAAATTACTCCGTAGTTAGTAACATAATATATTATTATACCTTATTCATAAAACAAATGAATTTATTTTTGCAGAACTTTATACCGGAGTTAAATTCTTCAATACTTGAATATTCTTCATCATAATATGTAGATATAACAAGTCTGATACGAACGAATGCAAACATTCTAAGCCAGAATAATGCACGAACAAAACTTGAAGAGTAATAATATTTTCAGTGGATTACAGCACCGGCCAACGAAATTGTTTAACAAGCTAACAGGGTATTTATACCGAATAGCCAAGCAAACTTCATCAGAGTTGAAGCCGAACGAACTTGAGCCACTCGAGATAATAATGTTTGCAGATTAACTTTTGATATCATTCTTTCATTCATCATCAGCAATCCATTAACGTTCCAATGCTGGGCTCGGGTCTTCTCTCATCTATCTAGCGAGCTGAGAGGGTTTTAGGCCATAATCCACACAAGCTGGCCTATGCGGTTGGTGGATCAGACATACACTTAGAATTTCTTCTAGGGTATGTAGGTTTCCTCACAATCACGAAGTCACATGTCTAGTACATATTTCATCATTGTGGAATTATCCATAAAGTGAAATCACATTGGCACTGCAGGTCGGAATCGAACTCGGACCGCAAGTTTAGCACGCCGCCCGGGCACTTATTTATTCAGCCACCATCGCTTTTTCTTTTATTAATTTAAACAAATACATTTTACGTACCCAAATAGATTTTACAACACATCTGCTTCATGCCTCATTGGGGTAATTGGGATATACACTACACTCTGCATTTTTAGTCAACTTACAAACTTCGGGGTCATATTATGATATAATCGTAGCCATATTAAAAAAAAAACGAGATTTCCTTTATAAGGCTGTTCGTGTTTTCATGCTACAATATATGTATGTATGTATATCTGAGTAACATAGGGTTATGGTACTCAGATTACATACATAATAAACAAAATAAAAACAAAATCGTAATTTTTGTACACTGGGCCATCTAGCCCAGAGTAAACTAAAAGCTTGGATCTAGACAACTGATAAACTTAAGTACATATATCGCATGCTTAATGAAAAATTGACCCATTGGTAAATAGGTCAGAATTGAGATACGTACAGAAACAGGGTTCTGTTACAGCCATCTACCATCAATACGTTCCATACGTTAAAAATACAAGCATCTATGATTAATTATATCAGTGTCAATTGTATGCTTTCACAAGTAGGATTTGTCCTCAAAGCAAGATCTTCTTTTGCAATTCCCCAAAAAAAATGCTTATTTTTAGTAAGATCAGTATTCCATTAAGCATGCGATATATACATTTCTGATAAATGAAAAAAATTTTAAGGTGACTAAAAGTGCACGGTCTATATTTATTACTGTTTCAAATTAAGAACAAATGTTATAGATAAATATAACTAACTTTTGTGTGCCAGTTAATTTTGTTTTCCGAGTGTTTAGACCGTAGAAATATAGCTGCCTCAGTGGTTACTCTACTTTGAAAAGAATTGCGGTAACTTCACAAGTAAAAAAAACTTAATTTGGCAAACAAATGAAAAGTTTTAATTGAAAAACAAAATTCAAGAGAAAGGCTTCATTTTCCAGGTTTCTTAAATGAAGTGGCGAGGTAAACGTCTAATTGAGTGATGTTCTTTATAAAACCACAGTACTTGAGAGACATTCTTTTTATAAAAAAGAAACGTAAAATTTAATTATGTTTAATTTTCAACACTTAACCTACATTTTCATTGTAAACGCTGAAAGGTTGTTGTTTAAATTAATGTTTCATTTTAAAATCATTATCAAAAAACTTGTATGCAACATTTTAATTACTATGATGCAGATATAACACTCCGAATTACGTAGACCTCTTTCACTTCCTCAACATTGATTAATGTCTTAATATGCGAACGACGACTGTAGATAAGCGCAGATCCAACGTTATAGACACTATGGGTATGCCAACAACCCTGATAGATCAGTGACGTCACATTTACAAAGTGTATTGGGATCGATAGGCTGATGATATTTCTAGACACGGCAGCCAAAATACTTAAGTAAATTTTTGTCCTAAAGTTGCAATAATCCAGCGTAGTTGCAATAGTAATAATAAGTACGTAAATCAAGGAGGCTTAATTCAAATTTAATTGTCGACTGTATCATAAAACTTATGTCGAAGCTACTGGACCTACCCATCAAGCGACGACAATAAGGACTTAAATTTGACTTAAGTGCTTTTGCCTTTCGTATCTCGATTTTATGACTCACACTTGGCTGATATTTAGGTGGTTGCCACCACAACCTTTTTTGAGGACTGGATCCGCGCCTGTCTGACTGGATCTGATGTTTATATATCTGGGTTACAGAAATATTATTTTGCCTTTATATGGTATCATGCAGCATGCAGGCAGCATTCACTCCTGCAGCTGAAGTAAACGAGCCATGGGAATAGAAACCTCAATAGAGACCATTCATTTTGACTGTGACACAAGTCCACAGTGCAACCTTTGACCAACTGTAAATAGACAAGGCCACGACCCACAAACAACCTGAACAACACTGCTCAACACTCGGCCCGTTTCTTTTCACATTAAAAAAGAGGTGACTACACGTTTTCCTTATAAAGAGCCCATTTTAGCTCGCGTTAAAAAAAAAAACATTTTGAGTATTCTTTGAAGACGATGTGTAGGGAGACCCCTACACTACACATCGCATTGAAACAAGTTCTCAATGTCGTTCTATTTCTTTAGAACTAACACAAAGCTTTGTTAACGTACCGTAAAAGGTTTTAAGTTAAACGTAAACAATGAATAAGCAGAGATGATGTATTACTTGCGTACATAGTTTGAAGTGTCTTTTTATAGCCTCGAGGTAACTAAAACGTGCCGGGAACTCTCAAAGCCACTCAAAATGATCAGTTTAAAAATTGCAATAACTTTGCACAAACAGTGTGTGATTGCTTGCTGCCTGCTCTCCTCGCCCACAAGTAAAAATAAGTAGAGAATTACTTAAATTTTAAAAAACGCTCGAGTGAGTTCTCTTTTTAACATTTGAAGAAAATTCAATTTTGTAGGAAATTAAATAATATTATCTACTAAAACTGATTAAAGCTAGAGTTATAAACAATCTCGTAAGTATTTTCTCCACAAAAGAGCAATGAATATAAACAGTTTCAGCGGCTATTTCATGGTGCAAACTTAGTTTATGTTACTCGCCGCACGGTAACTCCATTATCTCACCTACAACCAACGCTAGGAGTTTTGAAACGTTTATTCATCAAATACTACCCAACTTTACTGAGCCTTTTTACTCGAATAACTGACTTCAAAAACTTTAGCTACCTACCCCGATAACGTTAGAAAATTAATTTTTTTTACGGGACGGGAATCGTGTGTTTTCGGAGCCAATCTAATTTGGCTAAAGTTTTTATTGAGTAACAAAAGAATTTACTCGTTATATTTTGAAAGTCCTTGGAAATTACATTCTATTTGCTCAATATAATAGAAAATTCAATTATAGAAAATTGTTTCCAGTTATCAATACTTATGAAACTTTTTCAATCAATCATTTAAGCCTTTATCAAACGTGTCTTGATTTTCCATAAAGTATTTTTACCCTTATACACATCTTATATCATTTTTAAAATCAATGTTACAAGAACATTAATTAATAAATATAAGAAATTTTGCATAAGTATCCACATGCAAGTACAATACAATTAGACGGCAGCAAGAAATGAACTTTACTTAATTAAATACCTTTTACATGGCTCGTACAATGGGGTGCCATTATTTAGACGCTTACCTGAAACGAAAACGGTAACATTAAATTGATGTTCAAGTTCAGTTGAAGAGTAGTTTAGATGCATTATTCAAGAGTCAACACAGAATCATGAACAAACAATAAAATCATTAAATCAATATTTTTTTATATTACAATTTTTAAAAAGCAGACTTATTTACTTGAATTAATTACCTAAAAAGTATTAAAAAATACGATACAAAAGATTAAAACTAAATATCTTAACACTTTCTAATCAAACAACTACATATTTATTTATTTCTCGTTAACAATGCCTTTTTAAACATAGATTGCATTAACGAAAATTTTATTTGGATATAGAATAAAAAAAAATAGTTTAGTTAAAAACTATTGTAGATTAGAACACTAAATATTATTCTAATTGTTGCAATTGGTGCATATACTATTTTGAGTAACTATACAATAACATAAATGGGATACGATTCAAACAGACAAAGTCTCATAGAACTACGTCTGCAAATGGAAAGCTAAGTTTTATTTAATTTAGAATTAATTCAATGTGCAATGCTATCAACAAACACACAGTGCTCAAAGCTCATATATCTCTCAACTAGCACGCCACAGTCAGATAGACACAACAGACTACATCTATGATGAGCCTTCCATAAATCCAGCTGCAATATCGGCACTATTTTAACATCTACGGCTCCTATAACGCTCTGTAGATTAAGCATTGACGTAAAAATAACGACTCACTAACAATTAGAATTAGTATGATATTTGACTGTAAAATTAATTGCATTTAAAACAATTAACAATCAATTAACGACGATAAATGAAATTATCTGGAATTTCTTTATCCACAACTTTAACAAAATTGATTTGGAATATAAACATTATAAACAAATTAGATTTTTGCCTTGAAAATGTCTAAAATTGATAGAATATTAATATTTATGCAAATGTGGATATTAAAATCATTTGCGGTACAGGACAGAATATCAATGAACCGGCAAATTCAGCTGAGAGAGCCTTTTTCGATACGCAATCGATTTGCAATGAGTTTTAGCAAAGCCGCAATCAAATTACGCTGGTTCTGGGCGCCGGATATTAAACACAGATGGGCAAGAGACAATCACATACCAAGTAATTTCAATAATGCAGAGCTATATATGAAACGTCCAATATTGCTAACGACCTGATTGCTGATTAGCGATGACCATTTTACATCAGACCAACTTATACATAACAGACGCTCCCAACAGGCGACATATACTAGGTTTATTTACAATAGATATTGTTAATAGAGAATTATGTCCAAATATGACAGTAATCTACTTGTCTGTCTTGTCTGTGTACTGTCATATTTGGACAATGGACCATATGGATAAAATGTTAAAAATAAATATAGTCATACTAAAAAATAACCTCAAAAGTTTAGGTCTCATTAAAATATATTTATATATATCTCAGATTTTTTAAGAGAGATTTTACCAAAACACGTGGGATACTCAT
The DNA here is from genome assembly GCA_905147015.1 of Laspeyria flexula. Lineage (NCBI taxonomy): Eukaryota > Metazoa > Arthropoda > Insecta > Lepidoptera > Erebidae > Laspeyria > Laspeyria flexula. The sequence continues at coordinate 8,941,297 of LR989963.1, forward strand.
ATCAATCAATTAGCTTTTTTTCTGTTTTAAGAAAGCTACGTTAAAATTCAATTTTCTGTCAATATCATTGACTTTATAAATTTTAATAATAATGTCATTAGTCCATCCGGGGGTGGTAATGAAAGCCAAAGAGATGAATGCAATCCGAGAATGTTTCATCGTCATTAGCATACAGATTGAGCCACACGCCGGAGACGATCGAAATGCTGGTAATGAACCCAATTCAATATACATCTGAGTGATTGTGTTTCAAGTTCTACAAGCGTACTCTTGAACGAACCGAGATGCAATTTAATTGCTTTTCCGCTACTTTTCTACCAGACTCTGTAAGAATTTTATTTACATATAAAACGGGAAATTTTGCATTAATTTATATTGTTAACGCTGACAATTTCGGTAATTCTTATATTATTAAATAGCTACCTAAAAATAGAAAAGGAAATTACAACATAATTGCTGATCTCTAATCATTACTCACCTTGTTTTCCTTAATTGCTATCGTACTATCAGTCTTTCCCGTATCCAATTGGTCAGTTTTCAACAACATCTGGTCGGTCATAGTACTCTCGTCTACTAAAATTTCTTTGCTGTTTTTCCTGGAATGGTTAATAATATCGGGTTTCACGGCGCTCATAAGATTACTGGCGTTTTCATTTGTACAGTTCTCTTTTCCCAACTTTTGGTCTTCGTCCGAACGTGATTTATCTTCGGAACTTTTTATTTTGAAACAAGATATCGATTTCTTATCTTCTTTACCATCACTTCTGCTAATTGGATCATTTTTATCACGTTTGCGTTCGTCTTTCTTGTGGTTCTTAGATCCACTTTCTGACTTAAGACGTTTTTTCTTTCCATTCCACTTGGAATTGACATTTTTAGATCGATTGCTATCATCACTAGTACCAACGCTGTCGGAGCATACAGGGTTAACTAAAATTTTAGTTGACTTGGCTTTTCGTTCAATTTTCCTTAGATTTAGTAAACTTCCAGCGCTATTTATGATGGTTGGCGAGGAGTTACGAGAAGGCGAACTATCTTTTGTATCATCGCTGGACTGCCGAACTGAATTAGGTATCAATTTGATTGCTTTCATGGTATCGGCTGTATTGTGACGTAATTTGTTAGTACCAAGTGGCCCCATAGCAACAGGTGGTCCTCCTTTAAACAATAACGCCGTCTCAGCTGGTTGACACACACAAGCTAACATTTTCAATGGTCATTTATTAATTACTTAACACTATTATCACTCACATTTTTTTGGTGTTACGATATGATTCTGTACAAGAGAAAATAAAGTGAGTTATGGCTGGAAACCTTATATATATGTACGAGTATATTCTTATATATACAAAAAAAAATAAAGAAAATTATAGTATTTGTCTTTGTTAAGAGTACAAAGTACGTGAGGTGGTTACGAATATGGTACTGTACAATATTAAATCGCATAATGCATCACATACAAAATGCCGCGCTTATATTAAACTTCCCGCCTGACGCGAAGACATGCAATTTCTAACAGAATAGCGGTAATCATCGCCATAATTTTGATGTGTTGTGCCATTACTTTGACTGACTTCCTCATTTCGTAGCACAATATGTACATGCTTGATAACGTTATAGTGTAAAGCAAACTTTACCTAAGTTCAAAAATCGATAAGTATTTTCAAATCGACGTGAAGTTTTGGAACTCCAATTTAAATAGCATTAGCATATAAAAATATTCCTCAAGGTATTTATAGAGTTTACGAAACAAAATAAACCGAAAGTGAACCGCATACATTGTACCCGAATCCGTTCCAGGCGGAAGAAAAAGTTCAAAATCCAGTTACCGCTTTATTTCGCATATAGGTACTTACGTCATGAGTGAAAAGTTGACGTTATCCGATTTTGTGAGCGAGAGTTCACACGAAGTGTCGAGTCGAAAGGTTGGTATTTATCGTGATATAGATCTGTTACAGATTTGATAACTTGAATCATACCATTTCTTACTTTGATACTTTCTAGTGGATCTTTTACTCTAATAACATTATAATTCACACCTTTTACTGCAATGAAATGTGAAAAACGTGCATTGATATTATAACCAAACCTCATATTTTTTTAAAAACCTTGGTTTTTCTATAAATAAAAAAAAATCAATTAAGGTAAAGACAGTAAAAGCAAATCATTTGCATATCGACTGTATTCTTGGGTTGTTCGGAATTGGGGTAGGTAGCCGTAAAAAATAACAATTGGACATTCAATCACTTATATTAGGACCAATTCCTATACAACAACGGTGACAGAGGTACACATAAAATATATGTAGTCACGAAAAAGAAAAAGAGGCCAGCCATAAAATACTAAATGAAATAACATTATATAAAATCCTCTCTAGATTTTCGGCGTACATTTTTTTTATTTTGTTCCAGTTATCGATGAACATTCCTTATTTGAATATGTTGGAAAATACATAACAACGAATTTGCCATTTGAATAAAACAAAATCTAAACGTTCCATATTCAAACGTTACATAACGTTAGAATCATTTATGTAAAAACAACGTGATTTTTCACATTTCAAAAACATGATTACCTACCTACTGAAATAAAATGTGGTTTTATAACATGGCTAATTTCAAAGTAAAAAAAGAGTAATAATTTATGTTTTTGATGCTTTTAACTATTTCAGCTAAACTAATGAATGGATTTAAGCCCATTATACCATCCTGTACGTACGTATCTATATTTTTAACATTGCAACCTAATGTAAAAATATATTTAAATTAAATAGGCTGTCATGTGGATGGTGCTACGCAAAATTTGCACGTAGAGAATTTTGTCCTCACCGAAATATCCAGACGTGGTCAGTTGGAATGGAATGCTTAATATTGAGTCTAAGGAGCGGGATACAGCTTAGGCATTCCAGACTTTTTTGTTTTAAATCTAATCAAATTGGAATCTTTGAAATAAAAAGAAGCTGTGAAACTATTTTGTTTTGTCTAGTTTTTTAGCGACTAAAAGCAAGTCAGTAGTAAATTTGGAAATAATAAAATTATACATTAATTCAGCCATTATCACTGTTAATTGCCGTTATTTAAGCTTTTTTCGTCGGTAAAAGCATAATAATTGAATTCTGTTTCCAATAAATGTAATTAGCTGCGTCAAATGTGAAAAATTGCATTTTCAGCTCGTTGTTACTTCTGTGTAAATTGTCATTTCATCGTCAGATGAATATTAAAAATTAATCAACAAAAACATTTTCTTAATCCAAGCTTCTTCAATTCAATTCACCATTCTATGTTGTTGTAAGTAATACGGTATGACATTAAGAAATTAGCGTTTAGATGAACAAACCATTTTCTAGCTCTCACGGCAACGGTAAGCCCGTTTTTCGTCATTTTTAATTTGTTATAGTTTACAATCTTATTCAAAATAATTCGAAATGACCACAGGTTTTTGGTTTATTTTAATTTTTTGCATAGGAAATGTGGTCCAGAGCCGCTGTGCCTGAAAATAGCTCAGAGTAAATGTAAACATTCAGGGCACACGACAGCAGCACATCGGAAGCAGGCTCGGAAGTTGACGTTGACCCTCCCCAGTTACCCCCACACACCCACTTCTTCCTTCATTTTACATTTCTTAGAGTTCTAAATAGCCAGAAAACTAAAAAAACAAAAATTTTAAGTAAAGTAATGGTGAAATCGCACCATGTGGGAATAATCCTAATAAGTAATATAAACTACCCTCCTAATAGTACCCACAATTTTAAATTTAATGAAAACTGGAAAACTTTTTAAAATCTATTCTTGAAATTCGTCTGATTTACTCTCAGAAACACTTCACTTTCGAAATAAAGGACCAGGAAAACCCCATTAAAACAGCGTTATTATTCAACCTAACGCTCTAGCGGAAAATTAAGAAGAATTTCCCACACAATGGTTAGTGAAATTGCTTGTAACTTCGCGCAACCGTTTTTTACTGTGACATCAATCACGAAAACTCGGAGCGAAGCGCAATGGTTGTTAATTGAAAGTTATTGCAAAATAACGCTTTTTACACGTAAATGTACTAGTCTTATTTATTGAGAATCGCATCTGCTATAAACTTTAACTAATCCCTACAATTTTTTTGTCAAACATTATTAAAATATTCATAAAATATAATAAAAGTAATTTACATAAGATAATATTTCTAATTAAGGAAAATAATATCATTTTAATTAAATAAGTAATAAGATTTAATTAAGTAGAGTCAAAGGTACGTCATGATTGTTGAACTAAAAATAAAAGAATTTATAATTAAGTGTAAAGGTAATATTCTCATTAGAAGATCGTTAATATATAATTAAGAATGTTTATGAAGAACAGGAACTTTAAGCTTGCTTTTTTTATTTCAAAAATGGATGAGATATTCGCATGCGACTGTCATCAAAGACGGTTTATGAAGTATAGAGAGAGATCCATCGACCCTGTTCAATTAGAGCGAAATTTAATTACCGCGCCCGCATTGAGTAGTCGCCAGAATGTGATTCTGACTTTATACAGATACTTGTCATTTAATAATTTCCATTATATCACGACTTCGCATCATCATCAAAGAAAACTCAGTCAATTTACGCCGCCTTTGTACGAACATCTTTGTCTTTAAAGTTTGAGAAAGTAGTTACAGCAGTTGTATGATTTACAGAAACACTAGGAGTTACTTACCTTAGGGAGCTTTCGCAATTTCAGTTTGTTTGCTTTCTTATATTGCTTTTCTGTTAAATTTAAAAGCTATTTTCTTTCTAATTTCAATTCAGTATATAAATACTTGTTATTATAATATAGGTTACCGTCGTACTTACTTCTGAACCTCAAATAAGAAAATCACACTGTGTATCAGAGTAAATTAAATTCTTATTGAAAAACTTTGGAAGTGAACGTGACACCAGTTAATTTCTGCATAGTTTAGGATTTGAATGTCCAATGACTTTCACTCAGTGTACCATTTCGTGAGGTCCCTGAATTAATAATGAAGGTCCTTGGGCGGCCCTTGATGGCATTTCTATCAATTTATGTAATTAGGCAGTGCTAACAGACAAGGCAAAAGCTCTTCGTTATTCATTAATTATTCTCTAATAGGATCTTTTCTCAACTTCCCAAGTAGAGCCCCATTTGCGACTGAATCTGTATACGGCAAGCTGAAGACAAAGTGCGGTGTTGTTTATTAGGAAGAGCTTGAATCTAGCAACTGAGTGTCTAACGTACTAAGTGTCTCTTTCAAGCGAAAATAGACTTTGCTAACTATTGGACTAAAATCATAACTCTTACTATGACTTAAGACGATGTTAACTACAAACTCAAACTATATCACAAGAACTATTTTCCAAAACAGGTAAAAATCTTTATGAATAACCCTTCTCTCAACATTGTAAGTAACACAATCTCACATTATTACAGCAGGTAATGAAACCACATTGTTTGAGTAAATCCGTTGACGGTATATCACACGATAGTAATTTATTATTCAACTCTAATCTCAAGCCACTTCCCATGTAAGCGCGTAACAAAATGAATCCGCAAAGCTGTTACTCATCTGTGTAATTGGTTTATTATTTCTGGTAATTAGATTAAATTCTATGTGGTTCAAAAGGAGTTTTTATTATTTTTAGAAGTTTTTACATAACTTGCAATGTTAATATGCACGTATGTATTTTAGAGCAAATCTTGGAAACTGAATTTGAAGGCAATTCGAAGAATATGTAATTCGGATGACAATTTTGTTTTTTAGGACAAACACACTCACACTCCGTATTTATATTTTTTTTATCATTACTTACACATGCCTAAATTGCATAACTACAAAAAAATCTATTTTTCGCTTCATATCCAAATCTTTTCTTTATGATTGGAAGTGAAGAATAAACACTGTGCAGCAGTAAATTTCAGGTACTTAGTTTGAATATTATTTCTAAAACGTACGCATCTGCAATAAACGAGTGGCCCTTTCTCTGTATAGCTTAAACTTTCTTACATTACTTGGTAGGTATAATAATATACTGGCAATTATAAAGTAGGAAGGTTTCCAATAAATTAGAGTTCCTCCATCGTCGAACAATTCCATGAACCTAAATTAATGATAACTTTACGGCCCTCTAATAGGCTCTATAAATAATCGGTCCTCACATAGTGTGTCGAGCAGGCCATAGATAATCTGACGATTATTAAACCCAAATAATCTAATAGAAAGCGGGATTAGTTTAAAACAGTCGTAAATCAGTCTCTCAAACCTCTAATTGAGTTAAGCGAACAATTCACTTGGAAGACTTTCCGTTAAACTTAATTTTGTTCTAAATTGAATTATTTTTTCCCAAGTACATGCAAGTTAATTTTAAGTCCAACGAACCGTTTTAAATAATGCACAAAACAGAGCAGAAACCTCCTTTGATTCATTACTGAATATTAATTTTCCTCATTCTGAATAGGCCAATGGAGCGTGATCTATTTCATAAAGATTATCTGCAGAAGATTGCTCAAGAAATCATATTTTGCTATAACGGTTTGGTTATCCTTCAATATATAGCTGTGTCTGTTTTGCGTGTCTTTGTCAAACTATTTATGGTTCTAAGCTTTCACAACTTATAAATGTATTTAGCTACATTACTCGAAGATAAAAATGGCGTATGTCAATACTACCCTACTAAAAAAGAAAGGCATAACTGCATCTCAATCACAAGGGAAATTGTATTTAGACGTAACTATCTCATGTAAAATACCTGGTGGTACAGGCGCCCATAGGCTACGGTAACCGTTTACCATCAGGCGAACCGTGCCTCTACGTTTGCCACCGTCGTGGTATAAAAAACATGTAACATACATGCGTTTTTCCCGTAATGTAACTGCGCTTTTTTTTTCTTAGCAAGGTAGAATATTTGGTTATCTATAGATACAAAGTTTCCAACATGGCGACCAAAAATAATGTAGATGAAACCAAAAATAATGTAGAACGATTCTTTCAGTGCTATGCAAAACGCCCAAATTTACGCGAGCCTTTGTGCTTATAACGAGAAATAAAAGATTTATTCAAAATCATTCACGTATATATTCATCAACGAAAATTTCTAACATTCAAACTCCTGTTTATGGCAATATCGCTACTAGGATCTTTCATTACGTGCGGTGTAAAGGTGCCTCATATTCACTCATAGATAACGGTGCGGGTTGCTTTGATTTTGATTGATTGACTTTGAGACCATTAGGTGTCATCACTCATCACAGATATACGGGGCTATACGCTCATTCATCCCTTATGGGTGTTATGGTATTATTTTATCATACCATTGCATAGTATTCATTTCATAGTCAATCAACGTGGTTAAAGGATTTTCTTGTTTTAATAATAAATTTATTTACGTAGGTAATAAGAATTATATTTATATACTTACTAAAATATCACACTATAATTACATAAAGTTGAAGATAGCGTTAGTTATATTTTATAAAACATACAGCCCGGAACATTTTGTAAGGAGTAGCACGTTATCTGGTCTATTGGGGTTTTATCATTTGACGTATAACTACACATTTAAAGGAAACTATGTTTTATAAAATATAACTAACGCTATCTTCAACTTTATGTAATTATAGTGTGATATTTTAGTAAGTATATAAATATAATAAATTTATTTACGTAGGTAATAAGAATTATATTTATATACTTACTAAAATATCACACTATAATTACATAAAGTTGAAGATAGCGTTAGTTATATTTTATAAAACATAGTTTCCTTTAAATGTGTAGTTATACGTCAAATGATAAAACCCCAATAGACCAGATAACGTGCTACTCCTTACAAAATGTTCCGGGCTAAAACAATTTAGATTCTCATCGATATAAATTTTCGAAGTATCTTCTCAGATACGGTTAAAGAATTTAGTTTCACGAAGCTTCCACAGCTTATACAATGTATTTCAGCAAATATTAAGAATTTATACACAAAAGATATTTCAGAAGCTAAACCGGTTTCACGGCGAGGTATTTTATAAATTACTTAAAGTTGAAATCTGAAGACCAAAGTAAGCGACTGCAAAGCTCTTCGCCAAGCTTAAAAGCACGATTGTATTCACATTTTTTTATCTGCTTTATTGGGTAAACAAACATTAAACAAAACAAATTACAATCGTAGTTAGGTTATTAACAAAACAATTGTTACTCGGGGCTTCATACCCGCCGTTTTTTGGTTGGCCACTGCTCAGCTGCGGTAGTCGTAGCGTGATGTTATCAAACACAAAAATATTTTTTCAATACTTTCCTCCTTTAGATTGGAGAGTTCAATCAATCAAACAAACAAACAAACTCTTCTGCTTTATAATATTAGTATGGGAATTTTAAATTTGATGACATTTATAAATTAATATAATAAAGTTTAACTAGTCGATAGTCGACGACTTGATTGAAAAAAACCGGTTAAGAGCATTTCGGACCATGCTCAATGTAGGGTTCCGCATGAAAAGAGCGTATCTTCATGTCCTTTTTTTTGAGAAGCGCAGTATTTATAGAAAACAAAACAAGTGACTACTTTATGTTAGTCACTGTAAAGGATTAATGCTAAGGATTTTGTATTTGGTACAAAATTATCCAACACCCAAGTTCAACGACTATTACTGCTAAACTAATAAAGTTATATTAACCGCTATACTTTTCATTTAAAGTTCATGAAATGCATTATCATCATGAATTTTTCCAGATTTTTCAAGCCAGCAGTTTAGCTTCTAGAGGGGGGGGGGACGCCCTACTGGAACAAAAATTTGCTCTTTAAAGTTTAGTATTTCGTAAATGGACTATTAAATCGAAAAATAATGTAAGTAACCCCCAAGTCATTTTAGAAGACCTATACAACGATACCCCACACTTCACATGTACTTATGGGAGCTACCCTAAAAAAATATTTTCCATAATTTTATTTTACCACTTTGTCGATGTAATTGATATACACACTCCTACAAAATTACAGCTTTCTAGTACTAACGGTCTCTTAGCAAAACCTTGGACAGACAGACGGACATAACCAAACTATAAGGGTTCCTAGTCAGAACTACGGAACCCTAAAAAAAAGGACAAAGGAAGGTCCTTTGTCCTTTTTTTTCAGTATAATACACAAAATAATTGTTATTTTTCTATTAAAACTTAACTCATAGTCTATCCTGCACTTGACATACTTCATTTCAGCTTCATTTTTCAGTGCCTAAAAGGAACAATCATGCTTGTTCACGCGGCAAAGAGCTTTAAGAAAAAAATTTCCTTTACCATGTTTAAGAAGATTACAAAATATGAATTGGAAAGCATGAGTGAGGAAGCTTAACAATACGCTCTTGACATCGCGTCTTGATGTTATTAATATAAAAGTAACTCTGTCTTTTGCGTATAAGATATAATATAACACGTCACATAGGTAGAACACCTAATGTTTTACTGTCATATGTAGCAAAAATTACATCACTATAAATTGTAAAACAAATTGCTTCAGCTCCGCTTTTGTCTGACCACCTTAACGCGATTAATGAAAAACAACCGAATAGATATTGATACAGTTTTAACCAATGAACGAAGTGGTCCTAGACTAAGCTACCTATAAGCTACGTGTGCGAAGCCAACACAGGACGTATATGATGTTCGATATTAATATAATTAAAATTACAGCATTTTTTTTGTTTGTTCCGTTCTTAGATTTAGTTTTTTCGATGTAATGTTATTGTACTGATGAAGCGGTATTTTTTTCTCTCAGTATTTTGATTATTATTAAAAAAAAACAGGTACTCCATTCCCAGGAATTTCTTATAAATAGAATATTTGATTGAGAATTGTATCTACAGATAATTCAAAGGTACTTTCAAGATTTTCTACAAATCGACTACACGATTATAGAACGATGATCCTTATATGAATACTTACGAAACAGCCCATATATTTGCCGACTTAAGTCGGAAAATTGAGAATTAAGTCCCCTTGCGATTGTAAAACGTGTTAAGAAAGTTTAGATGCGGCTGGTGTTTCAAACATCTGCCAGATATTTCGCTAATGTATCTTACTAAAGTTTTGGTGTAACATTTTGTAATCAAATTGCTTAGTTTATATACATGTGTTAATGACACAAATATAATTTGAATCTTGAGGTATTAAAGTTTTGGCTTGATGATGTCACGACTGACAGAGTAAGTAATTAATATATAAATATTAAAAATATTTTTATTCTAAGGTTTTCATAAATAGAGTATTATTTTTAAATTAGGTAGGCAATACTACATAATATAATAATATGTAGTTTGGAAAGCGTAATATTAATAACGATATTAGGTTTATAAGCATTCGTCATCATCATCAGCCTTCGGCCTCCCAATTTAGGCATAGGCTTCCGCAAGAGATTACTCATATAATGTTGTCTCTTCCTACCCCTCTGTTGGGAAAGAGGTGTGATGTATATGTATGTATGTATGTTGTCGATACTAAATATTATAGTCAAAAAATTACCACTGATGAAGATTACTATCGCCGCTATAACAATATCTTTTAGTACATACGTAAACTAATTCCATTATCTCCAAGTTATGTAAAGGTAAGAAAAACGGTAAGTTTCCAAACATTACTTTGGGTGGTTCACAGAGATTATTCTACCTGTTGGATGTGGTAGGATCATTAAGTTAATGCCCCCTTTTACTTGGCTTACGTCGAGCCCAAAAGTGTTTAGATGTTAACATGACGTATTTTTGTTCCTTGCTTTTCCTCTTTCATTTGAGAGATTTATTATCTTGTCAGAAGAACAACTGAAAGGATTTGGATGAAATGTAGTATTATTATTTGGTTACTGCCTATTACGTGGTTCTTTTCGGGCAAATTGGCACGTACAGTCTTGTAATACTCGACGGGATTGGAATTTGTTGCTCGATTCATTCGATGAGAAGATTTGTATGGGGCTTAATGAATGTTTACAAAACGGAATCAGATACATGGATACTTCTGGAACAGAATATACTTTTAAATGATACAATCATAAAATTTTATTTAAAGATTACACAAATGAGAAAAGTTAATTAAACCATCCACGATCCAGTGTATTTATTTAGTTTGCAGTATTCAACTTTTTACTTTTTTATTTAAACTCTTTCTCGTGTGTTTGATTAAAAGTTTTGTAAAGTAAATACACATAAACTGAATATTTGATGCTAACTGCTCAAGTTACTGTAGTGAGAAAAAGTTGTAAACACTAAAACAAAGTTGGTAAATAAAAATATCAAGTGATTATGCAAGCCGCTAGATATGAAAGTCTGCTAAGAATTATATTCGTGGAAACGCAAGTTGTTTATACAGTTTTTTTTTTAGAATATTATCGACGTAATACATATTTACTAAGTATGAGTTACTTAAGTTTTACGTCTATAATTAAGTATAAATGTTTTGTTTTCTCAACATTTTTCTACTCGAATAAATTTAACATGTCATGTCATATACATTACAATTTGTTTGTTCACATATAAAATAAAGCTCAGGCATTATTTTAATAGATGTCAAATTTATATACAAATATAATGCATGCTAGCGACATAAATTTGAAGCACAATACGTAATTACTTAAAAAAAGTCTTTCCGTATTATTCAGTAATATAAGTCACGCGGGGTTCGCTCTCATCGTTCTTTATTTGGCCACTAATCAGCTCCTATTTGCTGTAGCGTGATGTTATATAACCTTACTTGATAAATGTGCTATACTAAACGATTTTTTTAAATCGGACCACTAGTTCCTGTGATCTTAGCGTTCAAACAAACAAACTCTTCAGCTTTATAAATTTGGGCTTATCTACGCAAATTCAAGCATAAATTGAACAATAAAAGTAAACCTTTACATTATTCAATGTAATGATTGTCTACAGAGTGTACTTAAAGAACAAACAAACTCCTATTAAATTTTGATGACAGTATAAATACATCGTTAAATTAAATTTTCATGCGACATTGAAATCGTTGAAGGGACTTGGATACTGAGACTATTCAAACAGCGTAATTAAGCCAAGTTACGACATTACTATTCACACGTAGTAATCATGTCGTATATCTTTTATGAAAGCTATCAAGCTTAAGCTTTCATGTCTCAGTAAATTGGCATTTAAATGGAAATAAAGAAATAACACAAAAATTAAGCCTTTTCAGCGTACTGTTTGGAGATTATCAGAAACGAATTAATATATTAGATCTATATTCAGAAGATGAGGATTACTGCCAGAGGGAAACTGATGATCAATTAACGATTCTAACTAGTAGGTATATACTCAAGTCTAATAACATTCTAATAGTAAGGAAAAAGCACGGGTATGATATTCAGAAATAATTCTTGAAAAGTTGCCAATACCAGGATCGGTTTACTAGACGGATTGAATAATATAATCTGACTAGTATCTGAAACGAAAAACTTTGTCTGTAGTTGACAGCTTTGTATTACGAATTTCGGATATAAATCTTTTAAATTGTGCAGTTCAAGACAAAACCATTGATTTACAGTCAACAACCTTCATTATTCACAAAATATACAAACTATTCTCTCACAACATTGCGAGAATCAAATGCTAAGCAAAGAGAAACAAAAACGTGTCAACGCAAATATGAGTCTGAGGGAATTCATTCAACCCTTTATGTAAATCCAATAGATCTGCTGTATGTCTCCCAGAGGGGATATGTCACAGATATACCTACATAATATTATTCTGCGCAAAAGGCAAGTTTCCATAACAGTACAGACCTGTCAGCAGTTAGGAATAATGTTGCAAAATTTGATGTTTATTTATTTTGTGAATCGATTTGACGGGTGGAACTGATTTGCATGCTCGTAACTTGACTTTCAATGAGATACCTAAGCTGTCATCAGTTCCTCTTTAGATCAGCCATTTACTAATTTTAAAGCCGATGAACGATCTTGTGAGGCGTACATGAATATAAAAAAACCGGCCAAGTGCAAGTCAGACTTGCGCACTGAGGGTTCCGTACAACCGATTATGAAATTCTTTTGATTTAAATGTAAGTTATAATGTAAGTAGGTACCGGGATAGCTATACAAAGTATAGTCGGTCTAATATTGGACTTATAAAGCAGCATAGAAGACGACCGACGAGGCAGCTGGGATTATTCACTTCGCGTGACTCAAGAAGCACTGAAAGTCTCGAAAACGGTTGCTCTAAAGATGGCCAAACTGTAAAGAACGCTTTTGTATCGCAATGTTAAGAGCACTTCTGTAACACGGTAATAAAAAAATTTTAAATATTTGAAGAAACAATTTAAAGTAGGTGGGTATTTTTTTTATCAGGGTTTTAATTCTCACAATGAAATGTTTTGTAATACATTATGAAGTTCAATTCTAGTAAAATCATCATAATATTATAAAACTATACCTATATAGTTAAACATTTTTATGCTTTACTGGCTGAATTCGATATTTAATTTAAAACACGGGATTATTTTATGATCTGCGCTGATTTCCAAAATGCACTGTTCAATATAATAAAATATCGATTATCTGAAGCATGAAATTGAAGCTCAGTCCGATAACTATGAACAATAACGTACTCGTACCTATATGAAAGTATATAGCCACGTTCGATAATAATTAACCATTGAGTTTAAATGTTAATTAACTAGCCAATTTTAGTCGCTCTTCCATAAATTAATGATCAAAATATCAGATTTATTTATTGCAACGTCAACAAGTTAATATGCCGATATTTATTTTAAAGGCAAAATTTGGTTTAATTTAAAATTTTACCTTCACTCTTTCTATAGGCTAATTATTTATTATTAAAGTTTTATACGTTTTACATTTATTATCTGAAACAGTAATTAATAATACCTAATTGCAATTATAAATTTAATATTTCATTGAATTGTGAGTTGCCTACTCACCGTACATAGTATTTTTAAGTTCATTTTATCAGTGATTTTTTAGAAGTGAATTATTTTATTCACGATTAATACTGTGCCTGATCCCTACAAAATATCTCCGGTATCTACCTTTTATATATTTAGGCTAGACGCCGTGAAAATGGCAACGACCGATGCTAAAAACGTGAAAGCTCTTATATAATCAAAAGATAATGACAGCCCTATAGCAGGCTAAGTGACGATTTAACACATAATAATAATTCTTAGAAGAATACGGTTTGCCCTAGGCAGGCTGAAGAAAGAAAGGACACAAAGTGTGTACGTCATAAATCAGTGACTACCCACAATAATATTAGTTTTTGTGGGTCGCATACATTGCATGTGGCAAGCCTATTGTATTGCTGGTTTTTCATAAAAACCATACGTTTTTGTGAGAGGAAGCGTCACTAGGATGTCACGAATGTGCATTCTTTGTGAAATCCTACAACATCATGTAAAAATATGTAGGTATTTGTGGTATACAAATTAAATTATCAGTAGCACTGATTCTGGAAAAGGCAACGGTTTGTCTTAACGAAGAAACGAATAGTCTTATTTCAGCACGTCCAATTGTCAAGTAAGAATTTTATAGTGGACAAATGTCATACCATAACTCAAACATACGCTGAAGAGCTAGAGAAAATATGATATTTTTATTATTGCGGTTACTTGTGCTACAGCATTCTTCGAGTGGCTTTTATTATTTTTATCTCGTTTTCATTTTGTGCCAGGAATTCTAACCCGTGTGATGACATTTGAACCATATTGTCTACACAATAAAATTTAATTTTGCGTTGGGTGTGTGGCATGAGGATTAGTTGTATTGTGGAATTATTTATTTAATATTATTGTACACGATATGAAAAGACTCGTTAAATGGTATAGACAAACATTACTAAGGTAAGGTTCCGTGTTGATACAACCCTAAACTGATGACGCACTTCACTACACGCACTATTCTATCCACTCAGGGTTGTCACGCGAGCTGTCTATATGACCCAATAAAATTTTATTGATCTTAGGTCTCACAAACCCCAAACTAAAGTCGTTTAACCGATATTGTGGGTAAATATCAACGTGGAAGTTTGCTAAAAGTTTGTTACTAACAAAAATTATTATCATTTTGTTTCTATCAGTAGTGCTTTTCTATAAATAAAACATGTAAGTAGGGTTGGTAAAGCTTTTAAAACAAAATGGATGCTATTTAAAAATTAAATAAAGTATTTATTTTACGGGGGCAGACACAAAGTTAAGTGGTATTTGGCACCTTGAAACAACGATGATATGTTGCATACATAATGGACTTTGTTTATTATGCCTATATTTTATATAAAATTAAATACAATCTTCAAAATGTTATTCTCTATAGTAACAATATACAATTATCTCTCTGTTTACTCAAATATATGAAACGGTAAACACTATTTCAGGAACTACATATATCTTGATTCAACAATGACACTGAGTATTTTCAAACGAAGATCAATTTGATAGAGTATACTTCTCTTTATCTTATTCATGACTTAGCTCCAGCTATTTTATCGATAGAAACTCTTGCACTATTTTTGTAAGATTATATTGTTTTTTTTATAACAAAGAAACTTTGGAATTCTTCTTCATCTTTAATACTTGAGGGAGCTTAGCTTTTGAGCTTTATTTATGTTTACTGACTTAACAAGTTTCAAAGTTAACATATTATTATCTGTTTTTTTTTCAAGATGAGACACATACACGTAAAGAATCAATTTATCTTTATATTGAAACACGAAACGAAAACTTTAAAAGATATTATATTAAATTGCGAGGAGGACTGTGAAATTTGTTATTAGTTATTAAAGAAAAACTACAAAAAGCTAAAATTATATGAAGTCACAATCGAATTTAAATCGCTATAGGACACTTAAACATAACACTTTTTTTAAGGGTGGTAAAATTATTTTATAAGCAAAGTTAATAAAGTTATACATTGCATTGCTAATATAAAACCCTCAGGTAAATCTTTGTGATATAAATGAAAGAGAACCAATTCACACATACATACCTCAATAAATAACACACACCCAAACAAAATATAGATCAACGATCATTTTAAACGATATGTTTCTGAAAGTTAATAATCAGACGAAGAAATATTTTTCTAGTAGTTATTTTATTGTCAAAAAAAAAATTCATTTGTGAAAAACGGGATATTATAAGATTATTTTGTATTAAATAAACCAGTTTTGCAGCATCGGAGTCTTCTGGGTTCTAAATAAAATTCCCTTAAGTGACTATAGCTCACTTAACGTGTATACATAGTATGATTAATATTCATATAACAGAATAAGAAATCAACTTTTTTACTCAAATGCTGTGCAATGGTAAGTAAATCATACTGTATTTTGTCAGCTATTTTAGAAAGATAACATAATAATATATAAACTGAAAGTACTACAAAATTCTCACGTTCGCAATCGAGTGAACGTTCTAGAGTATATTTTCTCAGTTCTTGAGCAAAAATAGGTGATTTGTTCTGCCATGAATATATATCGATAGACTAAATATCTTTTGTTTAGATAGATAAACCTATAAACCAGTTCTCAAGATACGTGCGCCGTGGCAATGAAGCGCGTGGGAAAATCGAGAATCTTTCTGTCTCCTCGTATTTTTATGGTATACCTGCGGTTATTGGAGCTTGTAACGTATCGATTTTCAATATTTTGATAAGCAACCTGTCTGAACACTGAATACTGAAGGTGACTCGGTAAAGAATACAAGTTGTACTTCTTACATCGTACGTATATAACGAGCGAGTCAGTAGTTGGATTCTGTTATGTTATTTGTAGTACTATAAATATGATTTAAACAAGAAATGTATTAATAATATACAGTGTTTGTAATATGACAAATAATAAATTAAGCTTGTTGATAGGCAGGTAAGTTGTTACAACCAGCCAGTCGTAAGTGTGGAGATCAAATAAAGAATATATCACATTTAACTATAAATATACCTAAACTCTTTAAATGCATTTAAGTTATTGCTACAACTTTGTAAATTTTAATTTATGGATGGAAAAAATAGACGTGGACACTCACTGTAGGACTAGCCCACAAACTAAAAGTCGCGCAGCGAGCTATGCTCGGCGTCTCTTTGAAGGATAAAATTCGCAACGAAGTAATCCGACAAAGAATCAACGTTACCGACATAGCTCGTCGAATAAGCAAGCTGAAGTGGCAGTGGGAGGGCGATAGAGCAAACGTGTCCTAGAGTGGAGACCACGACTCGGCAAACGTAGAGTAGAATGCCCTCCGGCTAGATGGACCGACGACCTGAAAAGGGTCGCCGGATCTGAATAGATGCGGAAGGCGGAGGACCGAGTGTTATGGCACGTGTTAGGAGAGGTCTATGTCCAGCAGTGGACTGCAGTAGGCTGAAATGATGGGTGTAAAATATACAGAAATTCAAAATAACTATCCCCACTTCATAAAAATATTTGTTCAATTCACGACGAAAAATAATTTACGTAAAGTTACCCTTTTATTACGTAAATAAAATGTTACACAAATCTTTATAATTTTGCACTTTTTGAATTCAAAAATCAACCTGACTTGTTTTAATGTAGGTATTATTCGTATTTGTATAGTCGCAAATTTGTACAAAGCTTGTTCATGCAACAGTAAAACTAGACCTATATATTTAAAAATTTAATTTTCAGCACTGAAACGTTTTGCCATTGAACATCACGAGTATTAAAAACTTGTTCGTTTTATTTCAAGACGTTTATATTAAATACTTCCTTTTGATATTGGTTCTATAAGTTATACTATTGCGCTTAAGTTTAAAGTAGTACGTTGAAAAGTTTACTTCATTAGTAGGCTGTTTCCTACTAATGAAGTGAACTTTTCAACTTCATTATAATATTTTGATAAAAAAATAGTTACTTATTTGTTGTTTTTTCTTTAGACGCGTTTAGCCCTAAAGCCTCAAACGTCAGAATTTATGTATAAGATGATATATTTTATTTGTCTGGTAATTGCCTTCTAACTAATATCCTTGGGTTCAAAATTGCGTGTTTTTATACAAAACGGTTCATTGCTGAGTCAAATAATAATTGAAATTAATGTTTATCCAGCAACTACATACGATTTTATGTATTGACAATTCAATCGGTATTTTTCAAGTAAATCGAAAGCCAGGTCGTCGGTACGTTTCAGTAAAGTAAATATTGTCCTAAATAAATAAGTGGGGAACATAAATTGTACCGAAGCTGTTTGAAAACGTTTTATATAGTGTCCTTTATCAAAACTACTTGTTTACTTTTACTGAGAGATCTTTACTATTATTGTAAGAATAAATTGCTTATTTCATTAACGCATATCTACCTATTCCTATATGTTGTGTATTGATTTACATATTTCTTCCTTCTATTTCTCTATTTTATTTTTACATTTTTTTTTTCTTTAGTCATTTAGTTGTACATTTCTTTATACCTACTCTCAAATTCTTACTTTTTTCCTCTATCTCTCTAAGGTTTGCTGTTAGAGAACTCAAATATGAGTTAAGCTCGCCTTTGTACATACCTACTTGCTTAGATTTTAAGACTATTTTTGTATGTTTTCTTTTCTTTATGTGCAATAAAGTACAAATTAAAAAAAAATCCTATAATGAACTAGTTTTACTCTTGTGGCTTTGCCCGCGTGGTAGATTATAAAACTGTATACTTAAATCTTCCTTATGAATCATTCTATCTAATGGTGAAAACTGCATGAAAATCTGTTACATAGTTTAGAAGATCTAAGCGTACAGACAGTGGCTTTATTTTATATTATGGCAAAGATTAAAATCAAAGAAGATACAAATATTAAGGCTTGTTTAAGATCTTATACTCGTAACTAACTAATATACTTTTCAGATAAAATGTGGCGAAATATGGGTGTAAAACATCTCTGCCTATCCCTTCGGGGAAAAAGACGTGATGCTATGTTATGTTATGTATTATTTATTCAACACCTATACATGATAAACAATTCTACTATACTACATTCTTACATTAAACATTTAAGCTCCGTAAACCATTGAACACAAAGTGTCAAACTGGTGCCGAAATCCGGACACATTCCAAAGAGTTTTTGTCCTTTCTTTTTCCTTGCAAACTGTTAGTAAAATAGAAAAAGAGTAAAGTAAATAAACTATAAAAGTAAAGGAGCTATATCTATTGAAAACGAAGATATTGTTATGTTATTAAACTAGATAATTATTTCTCAATATTTAAAATGTATAAAAAATATAATAAGTTAGCCCGAGGCTTCGCAACACATGTTCCTCGGGAACTTTTGGGATAAAAATAGCCTACTACGTCTACGTACTAGTCTACATAGCTTTAAGGATATTGAAACCGAGGATAATAACCAAAATTATTAAATAAAAAAACTTGAAAATTGTATCAATAATTTCAAAAATTATTGAACCAATTTCAAACCTTTTCCTCTATTTTATCCTACATATTTTAACTTAGTAGCAGACAGGAATTTGAAGTAGGTACTCTTAAAAGTTTAATCTTAAGCTCGCCAATACATTCAAGTCCTCTCAACCAAAACGGTGAAGTTATTATTCTAAAAGGTGATGGATTACTGCCTTGGTGACGCAGCGGTAGTGTATATGGTTGCTGTTTCTGAGGTCTCCTGGGTTCGATTTCCGAGTCGCAACAAATGTATGATCTGCAAAAGTTTGTTTCAAAAATTGCGTGATTTTCTATGTATAATATTATGTATCTTTTTAGCTATATATGTATTATATGTTTGTTTATCAATTGTCTAGATCCCATAACATAAGCATATATTAGCTTATTGACTGGCCTGTTGGTCTAGTGTTTAGTGACCCAGACTGATAAACCGGAGGTCGTGGGTTCGATCCCCACCCAGGGCAAATCTTTGAGTGATGAGCATAAAGGTTTGTTCTGTGTCTGGGTGTAATTTATCTATAATAGGTATGTATGTATTACAAAAAAAAAATGTATTTTAAGTAGTATATCAGTTGTTTAAAGCACATGGTACCCATAACACAAGCAAATGTAATTGCTTACTTTGGGGCTAGATGGCGCTGTGTGAATGTGGTAGAATATTTTTATTATTATTTTAAAGCTGTGTAAAAGCAACCGAAAATGTCCCAGAATAAATTACTAACCAATAAGCAAATCAACGGAGGATATTATCGACTAATGTGTAATCATTATATAGGTCAGTAATTTCAACAACAGCCTCTTCACATCCGCAAATATAATATTATGTTCTATAATACGCAAGGAGAGTACTTGTGTGAAGGAGCATTGCATTAATTATTGCATCAATTAAATTGTCCATCTCATGTTACCTTTTACTATCAGTGTTAATTACTTGTATTGCCACTTGTTTATATTTATTATAGACAGTAGTCGTTAGAGCTAGACTGGTTTTATGACTGCAAGTTAATAGTATTTAAGAGCGTTAAGCTGAACGATTTTTGCGTTCTATTAATCGTGAACGCGTTGGAGTGATGGAATTGCGTATTTAAGTAACATTCCTAATAACTGATTCTTAGGCTCTATTTATGACATAGTAAATAGAAATTATATAAAATAATAAATACTAAATAAATAAGTACTTCGTTTTGATATTATTTTAAAATGTTGTTTAATAATTTTAAATAGATGATAGGATGTCTTATCAATATATTTTAGTAAATGACACTTGTCTTTAATCGGATTATATTTATATCGGGTAAGTTTCTTGTATCAATCAGTTCTTAATATAATTTTGTGACCAATTAAAAAAAGATTGACTAAATACGCCCTGCTATAAGCGCCGCTATTCTCAATAGTTGCGCTAAATTGTGAACTAGAAACTTAAAGCTATGATCGGTGCTATAAATTGCAATCACAAGTCTCAGTCTCAATAAGATATGGTTGGACATTAATAAACTGTGTTTACTAATTAAGTTTAGCGTGGACTATTTATCATAAAACGTCATTAGGGATTATGGTAGTTCAACTTATAACCTGAGGCGTTTCGGCCTCATGAAATTTAGTTGTTTATGATGTCTTATTGTTATTTGTAGGTTACATTTAACTCATTGTTAGATATAATAGGTTTGTGGTATGAATTTAAACTAACGGTACATCTACATTATGTACATTTAGCAGTATAAAATATTGCCCGATATATACAAGTTATTAAATTTATAAGCAAAATTAGCTTCAGATAGCGTGGTGTGTCAGTAGAAAGATAAATTTAATATATCCATATCTAAACTTCCTTACATTTGACAGCGACATCAAAACCGACCAATCGAATGTCGAAATTTAGGGTAAGCCCCTAGGACAGTGAGTGGTGACAGGTTTTAACAGATATAATTCTAAATCTACAATATACACCAGTCTCTCACAAAGTTCTTATGTGTGTTCACCATGTTTATTGTACTTTGTATTATTGTTATAGCATTGTGATGAGAAAATAAATGAATTTTTATTAAAAGGGACAAACTATTCAAGGAGGGGCCTTGACTTACTAAAGCTCACTTAACTCATACAGTAAGTAATTCACATCATCAATATTCTTGTTTAAAGAAGTTTATACTGTGCTCCAAATACCCAAAAAAAAAATGATGTTACTGAAACAGTTTCGTACATATAAATGGTAATTACTAGGCCCCCAACCCTCACACGAAGGCCTAATTAATTAAATACGATATCGTTAAAACCGAAATATAAAACCTTCAATAAAATTAGCTCAATATCGATACCCTCCCAATGGACCCGTTAGCCCAAATTTGTACATATAATAAATATGATATTTATTTTGGTCGAAAACTGTTTGTATAGCCTACGCAAATGAGTGACAATTCACGGAATACTTTTTTGTCCATCAAATACTTACTAACTCACTTTTGTTTTAAACAAAATATGGCATCATCATACCCGCTTTTTATCAGCTCTGTTTTATCATCATCTCATGTAATAGGCGAACTTGTTGCCGTTAATCGAGCAAATTGCCAGATTCAGGGTTGAGACACAGAGAATTTCAAGATAGAAAAACCAAGTGCCATTTTTATCCGTCACGGAAATTTGAACCCGAGACCTTCACCGTTAGCAGATGGTAAGTCACATGACACATCATCATCATCATAACAACCCATAAACGTCCCACTGCTGTCCCACGGCAAGGGTCTCCTCCAAAGATTGTGGAGGGAATTTAGCCTACTATACCACGTCACATGACTAGTTTATATAAATTACAAAAAGTGAAATCCACGTATTGGTACTGCTTTTTGACACGTTGTATCGAACCTCTTCCTTAGCAGTTATAAATACTCATACTACGCCACTGAGGCAGACTTTTTTGTGATACATGAAAAACTGAAAGTATCGCGTACGTCACGTAAGCCATCTATCTTGACGTAGAAAAAGCTATCCAGAGGCTTGTTTCTCATCTGCGTAAGCCCTAAAAGGTACCTTGATCCGAGAGTCGAGACCCAGGTGTGAGTCTCGCGGCCATCCCAAACGATAGTTTAAGACGAGAAGGGACAAAAGTGGCCCAACTATACCTACTAAGTCGACGGTCCCGGAAAAACTTTCAAGTACTTATGTTTAAAAAGGCCATTTGTAACTGTATTCCCAAATAGATTTCGGTAATGTAAGTAATGATTTGTGGGGTTTAAATAATTTAAATATAGGTGCTTGTATTTAATATTGCTAACGCAGCATAGTATTACGGCATTTTTGCCGAAAAGATAAGCAGAGAGAGTGTGTGAATATTTGTTGCACGATAATACGAGTAGGGGGCGACCCAATTGTCATTAATCACGCTGATTTCCAGACCTTGGCAGAGATACGAAGAATTTAGAAAAGCACATGCATACCATTTCTACTTACATATTTTTTATTATTAATAAGTAATTATTCAAAGATCGTCGAATGTCCTAAAACGCTAAAATTACTACAGAAAAATTTTAAGCTTTTAAAACTTAACACAATCTCAGTCCATAATTCTATTTTGAATTCGAAACATCAAATTTAATGTTCCATATTCAAAAACATATACGAACATACGACACGAAAATGTACCCCGAAACTTTTGGACAGCTTCTAAACAAAATACGACCGACTAAAAAATGTATCATCTGTCTAACTTCCCACGCAAATCATTGAGGTAGACATTTCTGTAGATAATCATTCCGTAGAGCCTTAGTGGGCGACGGCGAGGCAGGTAGGCATAGATGGTATACAGACCGAATATACTTTAGGATATTATTGCAATCTACAAAATTTGACGTAACTTTGGCATCTTGCTGAGAGGTATTGTTTGCGGCCTTATTCATCCCTCAAGAAATACAATGAAAGGTACAGACTTGTTCCCTTGGTAGGTGTTCTAAGTTTAAAGTACAAAAGAGGAAGAATATAATTGATGTTGTGTTGTATAAGGTTTTGTTTAGACAATGTAATACTAGAAAATTTGATATGAATTCTCGTGAGTAGCCACAGAAATAACTTTGTGGTTTGGATATAATATGATAGTAAGACTTACCTATGTTATAATTATGTCTACTACAAATACAGATAAAGTTATCGGAGTTGCGTTACCTTTATATTATTATTAATGAATATTAATAATTGAAACTGATTTGTTTTATATGTCTAGTCTTGTTATTATTCAAATTTGTTGGATAGACTTTAAATTTCAAACCTATAATAATTTTTAACTTTCTTATTAAGTTAAAATTGTATGTGATGCGATTGTGCTCGTAATAATTAATATACCGTACCTAAGAAGTATCAGAATAAGAGGTATTTAAAAATAATGAATACTCTCTAACAGAGCCCATAAAACTATAAACGGTTAATGACAGTTTCAAAAGGTACTTGACTATTCCAATCTTCAAGAATCTGTGCTTCAAGTTTTAACATATGGCCACAACATGAATAGGCCTATTGACCTGACTCAATTTTATAAAAACTTCAAGTCGAGAGTTCAACCGAGCCGAAATCCCACTCACGTAAACTCTACTGATTCTCTGCCAAAATATACATAACTTACGTTATTCAGTTTACAGGTACTTACAAGTTTTAGGTATTTACAATTAATTATAAAATGTACCAACAAAGGCTCAATAAAAATACTTTCTGCCCAATGAACCTACACAAATCTAATTTAAAAAGATTTATTATCAAAAATCTTTTATCAACAAATAACTTCTTCAAAGTGAAATTAATACGAAAATCGAAGCCATTAAGAGTCTCGTAGTTAACAAAAACGATTAAGATTTCCAGCCAATTCTAAACTCACACATAATCCAAATAATATAAAGTGTCTTTGAAAATAAAACTTCACTGGATAACACGGATGTATCGAAAGAGGCCGTACTGCGGCATCGCGGGAGAGCGCACAACCACCCCTTACCAAGGGATCCAAGCTACTGAACTGACGCAGACGGATACGCCGGAGGCCGACGACAGAATGAAAGCTAGTGTGCGCCCCCCAACCCCGTTCTCCCCAACACCTCATACCAAAAAATGCACACATTAAAAGCAAAGAATGCAAGAAGTGCTGCACGTTCATAATTACTTGTGCCTTAGATTTGGACCTTTGTTTATTACGGAACGGGACCATGGGTCGGAATGCGCTACCTGTATTGTACTTACTGTAGCACTTGTTGGAATTCATTTATCTACCACCCCTGTAATTATCTTCCGTCTTCTTTGCATGCTGAGTGGGGAGCTCCGAGATAATTAAATGTTGTTCGTCATAACAGATAGCTACGCGACATTAAGAGTAACTTTGCTGGTATGTCAGTTCTATCAAATTAGAGCTCTTTTTAGCTGACAAAAATTATCTTTTCGGGTACTATGTATACAATATACCACTTTAATAATACATTTTTCGTTACATCGGGTTAGCATTTCGGTCAATTATAGATAAATAATTATAATACCTAAATATTTAAGGATCGAATATTACAATTATTTTATTATAATAAGCGTTTACTTACTTTTAGTGCATTATTAGATTTGAAGACAGAAACAATATTAGAGTTACCTCCAAATCCAAAAATGCATCTTCGACGATCAAGTAAATTCTGTGGTTTGTCCGATTTCAGCAACGTCCGACCACCTTCACAGAGAATACTGAATAAATTGGAATGTTTCTGAATTGGCAAGATACGTTTAAGAAAATGAAGGAAGTTTTCATATCTGTTCAATAATAATGGACAGTGGTGTGTTATTGGAATTTGATTGTCATTATTGAGCTGTGCTATGACACCGTCCTTGCAATTGTAACAAACACAATAAATCAATAAACAATGTAATGAACCAACTGTGTTTAAAATGTAAAACTGAAGTTACACTACGAAATAAAATTATAGAATGACAGTACGTCTGACCGTTGTCCGCAAAAAGAATTACGAACCTGTGAGTTGACGTTGAAATGGAGTGAATTCATCGGAGACCGCCAATCTAAAGGTGTCCCACTTTGTGCAAGCTGTGAATGGAAGAGTGGCGGGCGACGAGAGCCCACACCTGGCCGTAAATCAGATACCTCGTTGACAAAAAGATAATGGAATAACAACCGTAGCAACCCAATGAAAGGGTCCAAATTCACAAAAATAACTTTAGACGTAGCTAACATACGGTCGAGAATGTGCTATTGAGAAAAGGGTGCTTCCAGATAAGGGCTTTATCGATGCATAAAATATGTTATTATGAAGTTGGTCGGCCACCTCTAAGACTCACCGACCAAAAAGAAGTATGCTGCCCTTATTTATTGAGGAATTTGTGGTATGTCTTTATTTGCACCTGTCGTAAATTGGCGACCTTCTCTGGGTGTATTTATGCGACAGATCGCGTGAGTGATTACATCAACATAGCCTTACAGGATTCTTTTACTGTTATATTTTAAATTATTTTGATATAATAAACGTATAAATTATGTATTCCACTGGAAATGAATTAAAATGATGGTAGTGAATTAATGAATATTAATTGACTAGAATTAATAAGTAAATATGAACCGGAAAGCAAAAGGTTGAAATGTAAGGAAATGCTTTTAATATTTTTTATTAAAGAGAAATAGGAATGTAAAATTGTTTCAATTTGAATTAAAATTTAAAGAATGCTTTCAAACTGAATAATTTGATGGTAAAGGAGATTTTGTGAATCCAAGAAAAAGTATGCTATGAATGAAATTTCACCATGCTTTTACATATTTTAATGATGCACTAGACGGTTGCACAAAATATAATATATGATTCACACAAATAATTTACCATATACCATGAAACCATAAAACATCGTACGTTCTATTTAGACACTTTGTATGAGTGTAAGGCTACCATAAAAATTATGTCACTATTTTAAGTTTAGAATAATCTTAAAAATAATTAAAAACATAGAATAAGACCTAAAATATGTAACATGACGGAAATTGAATATATTAGTTAAATCAACGCCATCCTCAAATTAATCATATCAAATTTAATAAAATGAGACTTTTCAGGGTACTTTAAAAATACAATCTCCTGAAAGTCAAGGTAATAATATCTTTAATAATGAAACTTCAAGTTAATGTTTGATTACAAAGTTAAATGTTGTTCATGTAAGTTCTAAATTACTTAATTGTCTGATACTCCGTTCCAATTTGTTTCCACGAGGCGTAATTAAATTTGAAATTTAAAAACTCCTGTCAAAATTTGATCTTGTGACACAAACTGATTTTATATTAAAAAAAAATTTCTTTCACGACGTGTGATGTAAAGAATAAATTAAGTAAATTAATAAAGGTACCCAATATTACTTGAATGAGTTAGATTTTCTGAAATTGCCACATCTCGTTCAGCAGCAGTATAAACCTAAACGCCACCTATGCAGTCAGCCGAGGCAGAACTAGGATAATTGGCTGCGTAATTCACTCTAATTTATAATGCTTCTCTGGTATGTCCGTAAAAAGTAGCCTATGTACTATTTCAGATCTATCTGTATGCCGAATTTCTTCTTAAGGGGCGGCAACGTGCAACGCAGTCGTGATGCCCCTGGTATTCCAGGTGCCCATAGGCTACGGTAACCGCCTACCATCAGGCGGGCCGTAACGTCTGCCTGCCACCGTTGTAGTATAAAAAAATTCATACCAATCCTTTCTGCTGTTCTGGCGTGATTGAGTACCAAACATCCATCAGCCATCCAAACCTTCGCATTTTTAAATTAGTTTGATATAAAGATCTAAGTTTTAATATTATTCAACAAAAATAATAATAGTCAATAATATTAATGATCGAAGGATAAAGGTTTTCAATAAAATAGAGCTTACAATAATTCAAAGTTTGAAGCTTGTCGCAAATAGTTTATGCTGTTCATTTTGAGACATACTCCTTGGCATGTTGCCAAGAATGTCAGCTGTAGTACTTCACGCTATATAATATACTGCTGGTAATACGACCTAGACTTCATCGTGATATGGATATGCTATGATTTTGTTTTGACGTCACATATTCTGACATTTGCTACTGTCTGGGCCCTCTAGGTGTATGTATTTTAAGTTGAAATTTGTCTCATTGTGTTATAATTCTTTCAATTTCACTTTATATACAAATGTGGGTAGATTGTATTGTTTTTAATGCATCCAAATGTGATTTTATTGTTTTAGCTTACAGATTCATTATCGAGTAATATGTCAATATGCCAAGTGGGCTTGTGATTAAAATAAAGTAAGAATTTAGACACAAATTCAAAACATAAAGTAAAAACAGTTTGACGGGCCTGTTGGTCTAGTGGTTAGTGACCCTGACTGCTAAGCCGGAGGTCGTGGGTTCGATCCCCACCCAGGACAAATCTTTGTGTGATGAGCATAAAGGTTTGTTCTGTGTCTGGGTGTAATTTATCTATAATGTGTATGTATTTACAAAAAAAAATGTATTTAAGTAGTATATCAGTTGTTTAGTACCCATAACACAAGCAAATATAATTGCTTACTTTGGTACTAGATGGCGCTGTGTGAATGTGGTAGAATATTATTAAAAAAAAAACATGTCATGGAGTTATATTTGTCAATACTTTAAAACATATTGCTTAACATAGCACGTGATCAAAATGACGCACGATTTATATTTAATCTAATATAAATCAAAGTTAGTGTTCATTTATAAACCTAAATCCCCACCTTAGTTTAATAAAGGTTTAGCTAACTTAGCTAAAACCCTTGCTTTATCTTCACCTATTTGTTATCAATTACTCGGCCTAGCAGAGCAAAAGGTCCTAGTAAATCGGCTGTGATATCCCGATGTTTGCAGGTCATTAGATGACGTCGAGCCTGATCTTTACATTTTCACGACATTGCGTTCTCACCCTTTTGACACCGACAAATTATCCCTTAAGCGTGTAAACATACCGTTACATAAACATCACACGTTTTTATAATATAACATAACATAACATAACATAGCATCACGCCTTTTTCCCCGAGGGGGTAGGCAGAGGTGTTTCACACCCACATTTCGCCAGCTATGTTTGGTCCCATGAAATCATGTCATCTACCGGGAACATTTGTTTACCAAACTCCTGGAAAATCTCACTACTGGAATTTCATGATAGAAAAGCCCAATACAATTTTCACCCGACCCGGGAATCGAACCCGGGACCTCTTGCACAGCAGTCGTATACACTTTCCACTGCACCACCGAGGCAGTTTTTATGTTTAGGTAAATATTCAGATTTAAAAGTCGATCTCAATTTGTACTGATCGCTGTTGACTTAAGGTATCTTTGAGCTTGCACGTGTATAGTGTACAACCAGGTATATGTTTTTGTCGAAACTAAAATTGATATTTTTGGTTTCGGCGACGCGCGACGCTTGATATTTTAGAGGCATTATTTTCAGTTTTCCAGTTAAATTTCACACTAAGTAAATATAGCTATAGAAAATGACACACATCATACAGGTAAACCATAGATCCAACGTGTACACTTGTACAGTGTACAATCAGACAACTTATTGCTCGACTGGTTTTCAAACATTTGCTGTGTTTTACTGGACTACTGAATCTTCTTGTTTAGACCTGTGCTGTGCATGGTAAATAGGCTTGAACTTTCATCATCTCGAAAAAGACTAATAAAAATGTTTGGAAACTAGTCGAGCAAGAAGTCGTCTGATAGTAGACTTCTAATAGTATAAGCCATTTACCATCTGATATCACTATAGCAACTTTAAATAAGAGGCATAAATTGAATAAATAAATAAGAAGTTAGACTTCACTTTTGGTTAAAGCTTTACTTGATTATTCGCTTTGCATGCCTTTAGGTAAAATATGACTTAACACTGTTCTCTATTCGAAACCATGTATATGGATTGTACCATAATATGTAAGAATAAATATATCTTGGTTTCGGTGAAATGAAAACGTAGCCCAACACTAGTTTTAATGCTCTGCGACACGAAAAAGGCATGAATATCTTTACATTTTGCATGTTTTACATGTAGGTATGTAAACAAGAAGGTGTGAGTCGTCGCAATGTGTAAACAATTTCAGTGTTCATTCATGCTTATTCACTTTTGTTTTTAAATTTAAAAATAAATTGTTTTCGTGTTACGTTTCGTCACGTTTGTTATTTAAAAGATATTTCAGTTACATTTTCACGACATGTAAAACAATAACAGTAATTAGTTTATCAATTAAAATTGGTACGCCGCGCCACACTGTCTTAAAATTATAGGTTCCTATCTATACATACAAATAAATAAAATTGGTGTGTCTGTTTGTAATAATAAAATAACCGCTTTTTTCTACATGCATTTGAATTTTGAATATATACCAAAATATATTTTTTTGTAATTTTTGTCTGTCTGTCTTTCTGTCTGTTTGTTCCAGCTAATCTTTGGACAGGCTGGACCGATTTCGATGGGACTTTCACTGGCGGATAGCTAATGTCACAAGGAGTAAATTAGGCTACTTTGGTTTTGAAAAAAATATCAGGGTTCCATAAAAAAAATGAAAACTCCATGAATGCGGGATAAGTTGTCCACGCGAACAAAGTCGCGGGCACAGCTAGTCTATAATAAATATCTACATAAATATATTAATATTATATAAAACTGAAGAATTTATTTGTTTGTTTGAACGCACTACTCTCAAGAACAACAGAACAGAATTAAAAAAATATTTTTCTTTTGATAGCCTATTTGTCGAGGAAGGCTATAGGCTATATAACATCACGCTATGACCAATGGGAGCTGAGTAATGGACCAGACAATCCACGGAAGTGAAGCCCTGGGTGACAGTAAAACAATAAAATACAAATCCATCCTTGAGTTAAGTTAGCGAATGTAATCAATTGATGAACATGTTATCTGGGGATTGAAACTATAACAATATTTGGTGTAGTTATACCACCAAATATGGGAGGATATAAAGTTTGGAAGCACCGAGTGAACAGTTTACGATACCTTATTAATTTTCGTATCATGTACAAGCTTTGAGGAAAATGTGTTATCGTGACAAAGGGGTTATTGATTAGGTTATAAATACCCTAGTGATCAATTTTCCATTGCTTTGACAGTTGTATTATAATAATAATAATAATAATATTCTACCACATTCACACAGCGCCGTCTGGTCCCAAAGTAAGCAATTATATTTGCTTGTGTTATGAGTACTAAACAAATCATATACTACTTAAATACATTTGTTTTTGTATATACATACATATTATAGATAAATTACACCCAGACATAGAACAAACCTTTATGCTCATCACACAAAGATTTGTCCTGGGTGGGGATCGAACCCACGACCTCTGGCTTAGCAGTCAGGGTCACTAACCACTAGACTAACAGGTCAGTCTGTTTAGTCATTATGATTCATTATTTTACTGCCTTTGCTTTGTAGTTTCGCTTCCATCCATTTGATTATTATGTTTCTTTCATAACAAAATGAGTATCTAAACGATGCAACCCATTCTTTGCCAGATTTACTATACATATACATAGGTATAGTTACTTGTCCACTTCTGTAGATAATAGCATGATGTCTTATAGCCTAGTCTTGATAAATATATCTGGGTAGAACATAGCGTACAAGTAAAATATTGTACATATTATAGTTTTATAACATTAGTCCTGACTACATTACAGAATTGGAGACAGGTACAGGCTACGGAAGCTGCTGTTCTTACATTTATTTGTCAAATCTATTAAATAAAAATCTCGTGCCACGGTGTTTGTGGTCGCAATCCTCCGAAACGGCACGTCCAATTTTAGTAAATTGTTTGGTGTATTTGGTGGACATGAGAATAGCTCGTATTTTTCATCGCAGAACAACGTTTTCCGGATCATCTAGTAATAAAATAGAAAACGTTAATCTATACCTAATTAAAAAATTGTATCTTGTAACTCCATGTTTGTTATAAATAAATGCTCCAGTATCCGTGTAGTGACGGATTAAGAATACATAATGTCACTACCCCATCTCAACCCGTGGGTGTCGTAAAAGGCGACTAAGTTAGTAATCTTATGCAGACAAGAACACTGCGAGAAAAGGAAATTCGAAACAAACCCTATACCAACCCGTCTTGCCAGCGTGGTATTGTAGGCTAAATTCCCTCCACATTCTTTCGAGGAGAGCTATGCCCAGCAGTGGGACATTTATGGTTTGAAATGATGATGATGATCTTGTAACCGTCCATATTACTTAGTAAAGTACATTTATATATAAGCTTAATAGTAGGTAACTAACATTTTATGTGTAACTGTAAATTCGGATTCATGGTGCCTTGTTAACCATTTCGACGTTTTATTTTCGGCAGTTTTTAGTTTTAAAGTTTTTATAGCACTGTTTACGATACAAAGTTAAGTACTAATAGAATTAAAGACGTACCTCACCCACGGCATTGGTTACAAATTGGTCCTAAAATGACAATAAAAATGTAAATAGCTAAATAATATGGGAACAATACGACCAGTGGTCTAAAATTTAAAGCACGTGAATAAAACTATCTATTAACACTTTTACGTGACCCCCGATGTGAAGTCTTGAAGATATCGACCCGATAGACTCCCCGCATCGAAAGATAGCCAGTTCGATATAAAACGGCACTTAAAAATATCGATTCTAAAACCATTATTACAAACTAAACATTTTCAAATTCAATGTGGAATATAAGATTGATATTTTCGCAAAAAAATAGTAGGTAATTTATAAATCGTATTAATAAATTATTAATATTGTTACATCATCAATCTTCTTTATAATTAGACACATTTTTCATAACTGTTATTGTACAGAGAAGAGCTCACACTTGCACACATTAGTAAAGCCCCGCCTCCGATAACCCACGACTGTTGCCTTTACCCATTTTTTGCTCTACATAAAAAAAAGTTAATAAGCTGGTTCCGAACAAAAAACGTTTTAGGGTTTCGCATCCCTAAAGCTCCGATAGTATTCTTTTGTTGAGGCAATTTTGCCATTGTGTTCGTCACTTAAACGGCCTGAGACAGGGAGATTATATAATTTTTAAGGCTGCATTAAAATTTGAGGATTCGCATAGAGGACTCTCCTCTAACATTCTGAATGTAAGTTAAACAAATGTCCTTGGTGACTCTTTATTAAAAGGTACTTCCTATTTATCTCAGTATATTGCTGATTTCATCGTGATTTATTAGACAGCTCTTTTCCTTAGATAAGAAATACTTATCATAAAGCACATTGAAGATTTACTTTTCACGAGTTTGGTGCAGAAATAATTATAATCATCATAGAGTGTGGGTTCTGCTAAATTTATTCCTCTTTTAAGGAATTTCACAAATTCACGATTTATTTATGCAGTCAAAAATCATATTTACAAGGTCAAACATACCAATAAAAAAATCTAGGTATGTTTTTAAATGACGACAAATTCTTTTATAACCCATGCATGTCCAAAACATTTTCTATGTAATTCTTTGTGCTTTGTGGTAATGTAGGAGGATAGCCGACTTTGACCCAATTCCAAAAACAAAAATACCTCAATAAATGAAGAATTTCAGTAACCGCTTTACGAAAGCCGGCTTGATAAAACAGGTAATGCCTAACAGTACTTTGTCGAAAACTCTTAAGATCCCATCCACGTTGGAATCTCAAGAATTCAAGGTAGTCCTTGACATATATCCCTTATCACGTATTTTATGGTAAGCAGACGTCTCTAGACCACTTAAAGGACTCCTCGATAACGCATTGCACTCCGCTTTAAAAGGGTTTCAAGTGTCGTAAATGCCTTTCTCAAACATGTTTTGGACAGTTGTAGAAATGTAGTTGATATTCCTGTTTACTCGAACTTCTATTAAAATATGCTGATGGTATTCCTCTCCCTTCTATGGTTGTAATGTACCTATTTTATATGCTTGAACAAATCTCATCGAACATTCTAGAGACGATCATCATGAATATCGAACAAAAACATCGATTATTCAGGCAAGTATTTGGTCAACACTAAAATAAGTAGGTAAGTCATAAAGGTAAAAGATAGACAGTAAAACTTGTGGTAGAACGCAGCACCACGCCTGTTTAAAAGCCCATTTGGATGGAATTTTAATTCCGTCATACAGGCCTTTGTAGGGATTGACAGCGAGCCGAGGAATTTCACGCCCCCTTCTAATTTATACTTCCTCGTTTTGACTTGGAAGCTTTACATAGACCGACCGGCCCATTCAGCGTAAGCATGTTTTGTTTGAACAACCATTCAATTCTGTGGTCAAAAAGAATAGGCTACACTAGTTTGTATAGAGGAGTTGTGCATATTTAGGCCAAGGTTAACATACTAGTCTTGTTTTTAATTAAAAGTGTACAGAAGGCACCGTTGCACCGTAAGAGTTATTTATATGTAAAGTGTAGTAGTCTAGAAGTTATTTGTTACTCATAAACAACTGATATACTACTTAAATACATGTTTTTTTTTGTAAATACATACATATTATGGATAAATTACACCCAGACACAGAACAAACCTTTATGCTCATCACACAAAGATTTGTTCTGGGTGGGGATCGAACCCACGACCTCCGGCTTAGCAGTTAGGGTCACTAACCACTAGACCAACAGGCCAGTCTCATGTACTTAGGATTACAATATTTCCTTTTTTGTAGATAGTAAGGGAAAATAAATTGAAATAACAACATTATAGATAAGTACTCTATCCATTTTTGTTTGAGACTTATGTTGATGTTATTACTTAGAGCTTGTATTTTTTTAACCGTGTAGGTATAATGTTTCCAAATACATATGATTAAACGGTAGGTCTGTTTAGCAGTAAAAAGCTTCTAATATAATTTGTTCCCTTGGATATGTTCGAATCCTAATTTCTTACAAGTAAGTCCTTAGTACACTCCAAGGCAACCTAATTTCGCGAATTCACAAGAACAAATCAAAACTAGAAAGTTATTAATACTTTCAAACAAAACATTTATAACTAATATATTTCTATTAACATTGTAGTCTGTGATTATCAAAAAACCTTGTTTATTGAACTTGGCAATAGTAGCAATCCTGTTTAACGAATGGAAGGATATACCTATTGGTACTGGGGGTCGTTTAAGTCATTCTTAACACAGTGGTCAGCTACAAGCGCGGAAATTTCGGGTCAATGACCTTTCAACTCGCAAACCAGTTGATTTCCTTCAGGTTAGTACATGCAAAAATGTAAGAGTGTAAAGACAAAAATTAAACAAAAATAATTATGTCAGTGAACTGGTCTTGGGTAAAATATAAACAATTTTTTTTGGCTGAGGTACTGCCACATTCTTAGGTTATGAATTTCATAAGAGTTGCTTTTTCCTCTAGCAATGAACTGTGTTGTTCGATTGCTGTTTAGTATCCCGTACTTGTAATTTTACTCAAACGCATTCGGTATGCACGCTTCCTTTGCACCGAAAGCACGTGCTTAATTCAAAATACGCGCGTTTTGAAACGCTATTCTGTAAGCGCACTTACTCCAATAAAGATAATTATTTAGCTAATAATTATTATTATTAGCTAAATAATTCTTCTAACCACGCTTTTGATAACCTATTGGTTTTGATAACCTATTGGTTATCAAAAGCGTGGTTTATAGTTAATGTTTTTTTCGTCATTACTTTTAAAGACAAATGCAGGTAAGTAGCTGGTGTTTATCAACATATTAGTGCTTCCTGAACTACTATTAAAATGTCATTAGACCGCCATTTTGGCTGTTATCGAAACGGGTCTCGTGTTAATGTTTCACAAGAAACACATTAAAATGCACATGTGTGTGTTTACATTCTTTTAAACACTATTATTATTTTAACATTAATTTGCAAGTTCGTTTCAAATCCCAACTATGGGTGAAGTAACCACAAATGGCAAAGTAAACCAACTCCAGTAACCAACCAACAAATAGTAAATTAATTAAGTAAAGACGGAATCTAATAAATACCTATAATATGCACATAACACATAGCTAGACAAATAAGAGAGCACTAACGAAGTCACACGTACAGCAATTATATGTGAACATGATACTGATTGCAACTCGGCTAGCAAACAGCATGTTAGAATTAGCTACGAAGGCTATGTAATTTGAGTGCTGCCATCAAGCGAGTATTTACCTATTGCGACTGCATTTCAGTTTACATAACTAACTATATTATGTATGGATACGTTTATTAAATATAGCATCATAAGATGATAATTATTAATACTATTTCAATTCTGCGGGCGGCACAAAATCGCTCGCTTTGGCGGAAATTAGGTGAGGCCTATGTTCAGCAGTGAACGTCATTGGGTTGATATGATGATGATGATGAGGTAACACTAGTAAGATAACCATATATCATAGAAAAGGGATATATATTTTACTAAACATCCTTCGAAGGAACGTTAAGATTATTTAAAAGATAAACTAAAAATATGTTTATTTTTTATTCAATAAAATATTTACAAAAAAATATTGAGCGTGGCTGCTTTTGCAAAATACACAACAACGTCTTTAATCTTTGAATATTAGTTACTGTATTAATACGGGCATTAAAAGGAGTCATTTGCTGCAATCAATAGTTTTCAAAAATATATTTTATGTATTTTATACATATTATGAATTTTTGAAAATCATCGATTGCAGCAAATACTTCAATTATAAAACTAATATTAACCAAAAAGTAGTTCTTGTTTATTTTTTCTCTATCATTGGGAAGATATTGTACCTATATTTGAACACTTTATTCCAACATATTTCAGAAAAACAAACGCAAATGAGTCACAGATCACAAATCGTTTCCATCTTTATGCAAATACATCACTATTCTCGGATCAAATCACAGATCCAGCTATAAGTCAGGCTGAAAATATTCTTACCCGTAAAATAAAACATAGCATACTATTTGTGATTGCCACACAACATTAGGGCGAAGCTGCATTTACATATATGAATAAGGCACGCGTTGAAAACTCTCTTTTACGAAACGGAGACGCCTTTCCACAGACTCAAAAGGATGTCGCATGACCATTTCCTGATGGAAGTATGCTCTCATCTCAGAGGTTATATCGACGTATTTTTTCTCCGTTCCTTTTGTTAGAGCTCTGTGTTTGATATAGATGTGAAGAACTTTTCGTGCCGTCAAATGTGAAGTTTCTTTACAAAATACAATCTTGTTGGTGAAAGGTTTTGTATTCGTCAATGGTTATGATCACTCATTCCATAGATAAATTGTCGGAATTGAAATGATTAATTAATGTATTTATAAGTTTAATTAGAAATGCTGCAAACCAATTCTTTTAAAAATAAATTAGTTCCATATTTGCATTAGCAGTGGTTAAGGTGGTCGCCTCGCCACTACATCGCCGTGCTGGGTGACGTGGGTTCGATTCCCACACGAGACAAATATTTGTGTGATTCATAGATATTTGTTTCTAGTCTGGGTTTACTTTGTGTTCGTTAGTTTCATGTTTGTAAAGCTCCCCGCGACACAGGGCTTGTTCCCTAGTGCGGGCGTTGTCTTTTTTAGAAAAAAAAAAAAATAAAAAAAAAAAAAATTATCATGTACCGTAGTTACGTAATATCTAGACTACCCTCGAAACTGAACTGATACGAGTACATCTTAAAATGTCTTTCATGAAAATTTATTAAGTATTAAAGGTCACCTCATATAAAAATTCTGTCTGCACAATAGCGTGAAGTGTATCAATTATAAGAACAAAAGAACTAATTACTAGGTACCTTACTTGTAATCTTTTTGCGCCTGTCTCAATAAAGAATAAATTACCGTGAATCTAGTAAACCTTCAATATATCTTCTTATACGGGGCTTAAAGTAATCTTAGCTAAGTGTGATATATTATTTCGAAAACAAACTCACGCATCTACGGAGGAAGGTTTTAAGTAAATCCTCATGAAGAAAAGAGTAGACTAACATTTCTTGATAGAAGTGGTTTTTGTTGTTTAGCTGTTGGCTTTTAAAATGATTGCTGTTTAAAAAGTTGGGGTAGGGCATGGTTTGTAATATTCAAAATGGTGCTCTTGGCGAGAACTTAAGAGGATACTCTTGACTTGTCTCTGTTAAACATAATTATTACTTATATTATAAATCAGAAACATTACAGTTTCTGATGAGTCACTGTATTGTAAATATAAATTGATTTTATATACGAGGCCTATCCCGTCTATAATAATAATAATAATAATCCATTTATTTCGGGATTGCATAGATCCCATAGATAAATACCTTAAAGAATAACATACATATATTTATTATAGATGTGTACACAATTTATTTCGGCGTCGTGTTTCGCTGAGCGGTGTTGTGCAATCTTCCACGAAAACGTCTGTACACAACACCCATCGGCCAGAATTCTTCCTTGAGGAACTTCTCGAGATACTGAGTCACATAATAATAGACGTTTTAAATAGTGTTCGAGAGACACCTTTTAAAACTTTTTACCAAATAGTGTTAAATAAAATAATTAAACCAATGATTTTTTTAACATACAATATCATTGAATTAAACATAATAAAGTAGAAAATTGCATAACATTATTAAAAAAAACATTTATGATGTAAGTGTATAATAATATGTATACTATACACAAATAAGCTCAAGGCATAATCAACCTTCAAAACATGTTCATTTGCCAATGTCTCATCGAAAACCGAGTCTACAAGATAATTTGTTAAGCTTAGTTTTCTGAACTTGTTTATCCTTATTCAGTATGTTTTCCTTGGCATTATCAGTGCTTGTTACTGGCAATACGCCAGCTGCTTAACACTACGCCTTTGGCTTTATTGCAGAAAATAAGTAAACTTCTTACATATGTTTTGATATTATCTGGTAAAATATTAAAAGCGACGGTGGCTGAATGGATAAGGAACCGGCGTGCAAATCACGCGGTCCAAGTTCGATCCCGACCGGCAGTAGCAAATCTACTTTGTGGAATTTATATGTACCTACTAGTCAAGTGACCTACCATCTGCTAACGGTGAAGGAAAACATCGTGAGGAAACCCACATACCCTAGAAGTTCTATGAGTATGTCTGATCCTCCAACCCGCACTAGGCTAGCGTGAGTGGATTATGGCCTAAATCATCTCAGCTCTCTAGTTAGAGGAGAGGAGCCCCGAGCCCAGCAGTGGGACTTAATGGGTTGCTGATGGTAAAATATTTGGGACTTTTTTTCACAGCACCATCTAACACAAAGTAATAAGCTTGTGTTATGAGATCTAGACAACTGATAAACATATAAAAATATTTCTAAATACAAGCATATTTGACTGCCCTGTTGGTTCTATTGGTTAGTGACCCTGACTGCTAAGCCGGAGGTCTTGGGTTCGATGGACCAGGACAAATCTTTGTGTGATGAGCATGAAGGTTTGTTCTGCGTATTTTATTTTTATTTTAATATTTTTTATTTACAAAAAACAAAAATGTATTTAAGGAATATAATTCAGTTGTTTAGTACCCATAACACAAGCAAATATAATTTCTTACTTTAGGACTAGATGGCGCAGTGTGTATGTGGTAGAATATTTATAAAAAAAAATTATTATACATAGAAAAACACCCAAACTCCAAAACAAACATTTGCAGATTTAGAATTACGTTATTCAAGCCAATTTACACACCATATTTAAATGTCAAAAGTTTGACAGTGATATTGAAATTGATCAATCGAATGCAAGATTGTGATTAGGCCTCATTTATTACGATTTTTCTTCATTTTCTTTTATATTAATTAAACATAGGCATTCTCTTTACTCTATTTAATTATGTGACTGTATACAAAAGCCACTTAAGTAATAAGATCATTAACACGTAATCACATTGTATCTTCGCGTTTAATAAGCATAAAGTAGTGGAAGTTAATTAAAAATTGCATGAATTAGGTCTCATGTGAGCTCTAGTAATAGCCAGTCTGTATCTCTTGGGAAAAGCTGGTTCGTAAGTACATTAAATCTTTGTGATTTCCTGAGAGGAAGTGTAAATTGATACAATAATGAATTGCAAGATTGTAAATCAGTAGGTACGATCAATCAGTAGGTAGATGGTAGATTCCTATTACAATTTTTAGTCTTATAAAAAGTTTGAAAATCCTCAAGCTGTTTTTATTTTAAAACGAATAGTAAATCTATATCTATAAAGAGGAAAGATTTGTATTTTTGTGTGTAAAATAAACTTAAAACTACGGGACCGATTAATAAAATTCTTTTGGCGTTAGAAAGCTATATTATCATTGAATAGCATAGGCTATATAACATCACGCTGCGGCAAATAGGAGCTGAGCAGTAGTCAAATAAAGAACGACGGAGGGAAGCCACGCGTGACTTCATCATCATCAGCAACTCATTAAGTCCCACTAGTGGGCTCGGGTCTCCTCTCCTCTATCTAGAGAGCTGAGAGGGTTTAGGCCATAATCCACTCACGCTAGCCTAGTGCAGGTTGATAGTTGAGAATAAAATAACTGTTGTATAATGCAATATATTGTAGCTGCGTAATGATAAAAGTAAAATAAATGTGTTGTTCCAGACTATACGTTTCATACGGATCCCTTCAGCCGATCTGGCGTGATTGAGAAACAAACATAGTACATCAATTCATCCATCGAAACTTGCATTATGCAATATTAGTAAGATAAGTCTAAAATATTTCAAATCAAAAGTTAATATGCTCACTGCTCCGGTTTCCAATCTCCCTATCGAATATCATCACAATTATTCAAATTACTTCGCAAACCAACACATACCAAATTGCCTGAGTTTTTTTTTAGTTTTCTCATATCAATAGATTGCACTACCTACATAAAGTAATTTTGTATGTAACATCAAATATAGCCACAAAGAGATCCATTATCAATAGAACCTTTGAACTGTCCCTCAATCATTTCCTATGAAATTTTGCCGACTTGCACGTTATTTGCTATATTTTTATTTGCTTACAAGTCTTATTACATTTCCGTTGGGTATATTAAAATGCTACGTTGAATTTAATGTTCCATTTTCGTTTTGTGTGCCTGGCAGACACGAAAAGCAGTTTTATTTTTACTTTCCAGTTGTCAAGTTTGATATTTAAGTTTCTGAATGCGATACTTCTTTAAATTGTTAATGCAAATGTTTGCATGAATAATATTATTTTTGGTTACATAGATTTGGTAATTGTGTTTACTGAGTGTATATTATTAATTTTTTTAGCATAACACAAATAGATTACTTCGAAATTATCTAATTCCTATAAAGCAATCCACTCAAGCTATTACACTTAAATAAAAATAATGCATCACAAAATTAATCCCAACGCTATAACACCGTACGATTTCAGTAGAAGGCACGTAACCTCCGCGTAATTAAGCATTTTATAGCCCAAGTTACGACCTTCTTAAGGGCCCTTTACTATTTATCTCACTGTTAGATGTCTCTGTTCGCATATACCCATAAATCAGTGTCACCAACAACAATAAATAAACAATTAATTAACAGAAATGAATTTCGTATGGCAGTTTTTAAGCCGAGTGTCACTCAAATAGATAATATTTTATGAACCTATTTTGTCATTTGTTTAGATATGCGTAGAAAAACTAACAATTTATTATGAAATTTAACTTCATTTGAATTTCAAATAATGCCTTCCCTAGAGACCAATAAATAATCAACGTTTGAAAGTGAATCAAACCAAGTATCAAATAAATCTTCTATTTCAATTCGTATAACATTGCGTTTATTTTTAGATTATACAATAATAATAGAAACATCAGCAGTTGTTTGAAGATAAGTTTGAAAAATGGCATTCTTAACGTGAGTGCGATCAAAGGCAAGAGGCAAAATTCGGCTATAAATATGAATAACTCCGAGAAAAGTTCACACGAGAGGATTCACGAAATATGCGAACGTGTCGCATTTCCAAACAAATTTATATCATGGCTTCTCGTACTCGCAGCAATATTTATAACAGCTCATTCTTCTTCATATAGAGAGGTATTACATCAAACATTTATTATAAAGCGGTCCTTCTAAATATAACCATGTGCAAAACAAGAACAAACATTTACATAAGCATGATTAAAAAAGGCGAATATGTATAACGTGACTTATAAACCTTCGAGGACGGTCGGATGGATGCGCCATAGATCGTAATGGGATCGTATGCCTCTGCCTACCCTCTGTTTAAACTGGCACAATACGCAAATATGTGAACAGTGCTTAATTTAGGACATGAGCCACTAGCTAGCACTACGGTTCTGGAATAAATTCTAACTTAGCACTGGCAAAGGGAAAATGTATTGTGTATAATGAATGAAAATTGACGTTTTCCTGGAAACCCTCACTGCCACGTGGTGTTTATGGCTGCTGATAGTGACACGACAAGGAAAATGTACACTGTGGCCTTTACCAGTCGCGAACAGATGTTTTATATAGATACATGTACTAGACGGAAAGATGGTCACATTTTCTTTTCCAATATATTGGGTAATTCGGGTGTCAGACTTTGGATCCCATATACGAAATGGAAGAGATGAATTTTGTATTTTATCGCGTGAATACGTGCCTTAACATAGTGTGGAATTTCTGTTTAACATATTTAGGAGCATGCAGCCGTTCTGCATTACAAAGGTGCCCTACTTATCAAAAAGGAAAATTTCACGGCTCCATTAACAAAGAAACTTTAGCCTCAGCACCGCACTTAGAAAAAGCAGGCGCGGTACGCTTTTAATTGCAAATATGTACTATAGGACATACAGGTTCTTCGTTTTATGTTCGCAGTGTACAAGAGTGGAAAACATTTTTGAATGATTTAGTGAAAGTGGACAATAGTCACTTTTATAATGAAATTACGTAATCGAATGTAATACATACAATCATAGAATATCGTATTTAAACAACAAAATCTACGTAGTGTTATTTAGGTAAGTGCTGTTTTTATTCCAAGAATGAAAATACCTATTTCTTGGCTTGCTGAATTTAAGCAAGAAATGTTATATTTATTGCTTGAGTTGATATTACAGAGCTTAACGCTTGAGTACACTTATCGATTCAAAGGCACAACTGTCGTAAAGGCTGACCTCTCATAAAGCTTCCTGGGAGTGGAACTTACTAATTTAGACGTCTGGAATCGCACTCGACATTATATTCCCAAAGGAAATAACCTAAGTGCTGTTATCAAAGTTGTCATTTCACAAACTAGTTTAGTGCTTTCACATGGTAATAAATTAGGTTATGTTATGTTTCAAAGGAATGTATACAAAGTTAAGTAATTTTTAGATTTATTTACTTAAATGCTTCTTTAATGATACTTTATGCGGTTTAATGGTTATTAGGTAAATAATAATAATAATAATATTCTACCACATTTACATAGCGCCATCTAGTCCCAAAGTAAGCAATTAAATTTGCTTGTGTTATGGGTACTAAACAACTGATTATACTACTTATATACATTTTTTTTTTGTAAATACATACATATTATAGATAAATTACACCCAGACACAGAACAAACAATCATGCTCATCACACAAAGATTTGTTCTGGGTGGGGATCGAACCCATGACCTCCAGCTTAGCAGTCAGGGTCACTAACCACTAGACCAACAGGCAGGTAAATGTATTAACGGCTTTGATGATTTTTTTAGTTACCTACAAGGAATGAGTCCTGTGCCATTAGAGAGCCAATAAGCCATTAACAGATACACACACAGCCAAATTTGAAACAACTATTCTATGTGTTATCAGAAAAAATAAAAAATTGGTTATGTCTTATGAAAACTATCGCTGCAGAAAAATCCTTCTACTATATAGAAGAGCTTGAAACATTACTGTAAAAATGAATTCGTGGTAAAAGTGATTTTAATTTCATTGGATTAAAGCCGACAATTCACAGGATACGTCCAAAATAATTAATCAAATTGGTACATCCTAAAATAATATAACAACAAACTTTTACACAATTAATATCAAAACTAAATGCCAAAAGTTTATATAGAAGTGGGTAGAAATTTGAACAATAACTTATGTTTGGGACATTGTTACAAATATACTTTGACAAGAAGTCAGCAAACAACCCATTTCTGAATTCTCAAAAAGTTTCAAAGCACCCTCACTCACACTCATTAGGCATC
Organism: Laspeyria flexula; assembly: GCA_905147015.1. NCBI lineage: Eukaryota > Metazoa > Arthropoda > Insecta > Lepidoptera > Erebidae > Laspeyria > Laspeyria flexula. The sequence continues at coordinate 8,984,794 of LR989963.1, forward strand.
GTACAAACATAAATACAAGAACTCCCATGGAGGTTTACTTAATTTAATTAAATATTAACAAACTTTCTTGTTAATTGCGAATTGCTTTTTCTACTCATTCGCGATTTGCTATTTCAAAACGTAAGACAGTAACGCCGGAGTTAGAAGTTTTTTGCCTCTTAATATTTTGTAGATCGAGTAATCTACAAGTAAGATAGTCCGTTCAATATCATCATCATATCAGTCGCAGGACGTCTCTTCAAGAGATTTCCAATAGGACCGATTGTATGCGGCCTGCAGCCAGCATGCAGTCGGTCAGACCGTTGCTGTGTTGCAACGTGTAACGGAACTAACAAATAATAAAACACGCATGCACCTTTACAATATAATAAGAACAGAAAAAAGCAGTACGTAATCAATCAAGTATCACTTTCAAGATCAGGTGAAAATCTTCTGGCAGCTAGAAATAAGTATAGTATTAAAAACTTTATTTCGTTATAAACTTTGAGGGTTTTAAAATAAAGATTTAAAAATTAAGCATATTTATTTTGATTAGGACACATTCGGAATATGAAAAAGATTTACTATTTTATCCTTCTCTAGCATATTTGGAATTTTCAACAAGAAATCTTCAATGAAATATATATAGAAATGCATGTTTCGTAAATATTTCGATAGTTATGTTTCATAAATGCGAGTACTTCCAGTCAGGTCCATTGTTGCTATCTAGCTGACATATCATCACGTTTTGTCCTCAGTGAAGGCAAGTGGTATATCGGTCACCGCAGTGAACGCTTGCCACTCTTTGCTGCTTGTACTCATGTTATTAACATACCTATGAACTCTGTATAGTACGTGAATTACGAAAATACTATTACTTCATGAGTTAGCTTATGTTAAAGAGAGTTAAAGGATATCAAAGAAAAATAACTACTTTTCTTTCCATCGTTGAATAAAAACTTATTAATTAGCAGATTCTTATAATAAGACCAAAATGATTTCTTGAATTATTGGAAATAGCTACGCAACTACGCGTTCAACATAATAACATTATTATGGGATCATCAACAGCAACCCATTACCACTGCTGGGCTCGGGTCTCTTCTCTATCTAGAGAGCTGACAGGGTTTAGGCCATAATCCACTCACGCTGGCCTAGTGCGGGTTGGTGGATCAGACATACTCATAGAATTTCTTCTAGAGTATGCGGGTTTCCTCACGATGTTTTCCTTCACTGTTAGCAGATGGTAAGTCACTTGACTAATACATATAAATTCCACAAAGTGTCCACATTGGTACTGCCGGTCGCGACCGGACTCGGACCGCGTGGTTTGCACGCCGCCGCCCGGTCCCTTATCCATTCAGCCACCATCGCTAAATAATGCTACACTAAATAATTATGGGATACAAATTTATAACTTAATTTTCATATTTTCATATCTAAATGACTAGTTCAATAGGTTTATAAAGCAAATCATTATTCCCAACAAAACGCTACTCGCAGAGTATCAACATAGACGTTACACTTTAGTTTCTGATGCCCTCATATTCAACCAGGTAATCTGCGTGATTTACACGTCACATCAAAACGTCGCACGGCTATAAATACAATAGATCGCCTATTTTTGTACACAATCACATCTCTATTGGACTGGTGGCGGTTGAATGACAGTCTCTATAAATGACTACAGACTGTGTTTTAAAAATAGATGTTATGTGTAGTATAAAACTAAACTTTAAAGACTACTCATACAGTCTATTGTCTTTCTAAATGATTTATTTGAGAATAAATTCGAAATTTGATTCATTTACAATTAGGAACGAAGTGCAACTTGTTAAATGAATAATGTTAATTATGCTTTTTATTATTTATTAACAAGAAGTTACTTAGTTTAAATATAAATATCATAGTTTTTGTAATAAAAAGTCACTTCCTATCATTGCGGAATTTCCGTATCGTGAATATAAACCATTATTCATATAAATATCTTACAGAAATAGAACAATAGGTATTAAATGAAAAAGTACAAAAAAGCGAACGTAATTAAAACAAGACAAGTATCACTCACGAACGAGGAAGTTTCATATGAATCCATTTTTAATTAACGTAAATATTTAATCTGATGTATAAGATGTTAATTAAATTTCTATCACAAGACATCAGAGATGTTGCGGCGGCATATCCGTAGGTATACCTAATATGTGTATAATTGTATAATCACAATACAATCGTATAATTATGCTACGAAAGAAAGATTCTGTTGATGCTTAAAGAAATTAACAAAATCCCAACTGATTCTAGTAGTGAATACCCTGTAGTAAAGGAATGAACGCATCTCACCATTCAAACGCACCATACATAAATACATATTGATCACGCCTCTTTCCCAACAGAGGGGTAGGCAGAGAACATTTCCTTCACTTGCTACGATTCTGGCTTCGACAACATTCATCAGTCTTTTCATGCATTCTCGCCGGTTTAGGGTACTCCTGATCTGTCTCTTCTTTAGAACGTCACCTATTTGGTCATGGTACGTTCTTCTAGGTCTTCCCCTTCCCACGTTTCCTTTCACATTCGCCTCATATATTTGTTTTGTCACTCTTCTTTCATTCATTCTCTCGACATGTCCAAACCAGCTTAACATTCCTTTCTCTATTCGAGTCACAACATCCGTTTAAAATGCACCAATTGAATATATTAACATGACTGTGGAAGGAGGGCCTGGCTGATACTGGGTTATTTAGTGCGCACAAAGCTTACTGCAAAATAAGCTGTGTTTATACACTGAAATTACTTCCATTATCCCACACCCTCTCCAGACTTCGACAGAATTGAACAAATTTTCATGAGACAGAATTTGAATAATGAAATACGGCTCCAGTAGCTAGGAATCTTTAATAACATTGTGATTGTTCACAAGGTACGTGCTTCATCGGTATGAATACAGGTGACCATCGAACAACCGTTACACAAACCCATTTATCACGGCTGCCTGTTGAAACCAATGCTGGATTAAATTCTCATGACTATTTTACGTTTTTATTTTATTACTTCAAATCGGCATGCTAATTTATTATGAGGAAATCAGATGACCTACTTATAAAAGAATTTCAAAATCTGCAAATCACGAACAAACATAGCAATAACAACTGTAAGTCGTAACTCAATTGTCAAACTTCGAGGCAGGAAAAATCAGGGAATCACAATATTGGGCACGCTTCGCAATATTCATAAATTTTGTATGGTTTACCGCAGCGGTCACGTGTGGAATGTTTTGGGCAAATTGTTTTCTCTACACACAACAAAACTTACGCATGATATTTCGTAGAATGGAGACGACTATTTACTGAAGTAAACCTTAATGTTTGTTTACTCGAGTAGTGGATTAACTGCATTCTCTCCATATCTTTACAATAAACAAATTTAAATCTATAATAATATTATAAAGCTTGAAAGTTCTCAAGAACAACGGGTCCAATTTGGAAAATTCTACAAGTGTTGGATAGCCCAATTATCTAGGCAGATTATAAGTTATATAAAATCACGCTATGGCCAATATAGCAGTGTTCAAATAAAGAACGATGGGAGCGAACCCCACGAGACTCCTAATCATCATTATTTGGTATACACTATTCAGTGCTTTTAGTTCTATGCTGAAAGTTGGCGACAGCAACTGCAGTGTACGTTACATAATTTAAGGAACAGTTTAGAACATAATCGAGTTGGTTCAATATGTATGAAGTAAGATGTATGAGTTTAAACGTCTAGTCGCAAACTTCGCTGCTTGCGAACTTCTCGCGCGCTTTATTTCAATTAAAACTCAGTCACCGTGCACTTCAAAATGGCGTCTCATTTAATACATTACTTACTTTAATTAGCGCATTTAAGTTTCTCTGCGACACTAAAAGCTAAATAAAACTATGCGAGACAAGACTTTATGGAGACGTTATGACTCTACCCGTTTATGAACCATCCAAATTAGAATAAAGTGATATTATACGCTTAATTGAATTAAGGAATTACTCAAATTAGTAAAAATGTTAAGTCATCAAGTATCGCTGTCTTGGCGCTTACTAATTGACTGTTGTTGAGAAGCTAGAAGATTAAAAAAGCAATTTGGCTACAATGGATAATGTTGCCATTATTTTAATTAAGTTTTTAAAAATGACGCCAAGTGATTAATATAAAAACCATCTATTCTCATCGCATGTGTACTAGTCGCACACAGATATACACATAGTAAAATTAACCAGTAACAATAAGAACACACAACATTTGAAACATTTGAAATCACTATTATGTATTTTTATTTTTGTGTCAATCTAAAACTCCAACGGCAACTGTGAAAATAATTACCTCGACAAAAGCTATTATTTATACTACCTTTAGGTTGCCAAGGGCTGGTTAAGGTAGGTCAATATCAAACACGGATCTGAAGCCGAGAGAAAAGCCAATTAATCAGACCTTAAGCAAACTTTGTTCTAAGCATTACCGCGTTACGTCATATTAAAATCTTATAACACCCTTTGTGTTATAAATTTAAGGCTACCATTATGTGTAAAATGGAAGTTCTGAATTTAACTACCATTAGTATTAGGTATGTCCCAAGATGTTATGGTTAACTAAACACTCGCTCATCTAATGGGCTGTATTCTCCGACCGACGACCCCACATCTCCGTTCATCTTAACTGCGGTATCACAGCAGGTACAACTTGCACCCTTATTAACTGACTGTAATGTCTTGAACTACGGACATAACTATGACCCATTCTAATTCGCATAGATCGTTGTAACTTAGCGAGTCAAAGTACGAAACTTGGACAAGTGGTTCCATCCTGCAACCGAAACTTCACTTAGCTTTGTACTAATGGAGTTAGTCCGATATCCAGCTAAGTTTACAGAAGGCGAATGAACTTTGCTCGGAAAACAATAATTAGACAGTTGCTTCCGAAACTGTATCGGAGCATCGGAACAGTTATCGTATTCCAGATGTCTTTGAAATATTATTCTGTATTCGTTGTTCCAATATTGTTGCTTAATTCATTTAAATATGTATGACTGAAATTTGTGCAAACTTTCTTTAAAATATGTTTGGATTTTATCAAAATTAATTAACTTATATAGGTATTATTTATTATTAGTGGCAGTTTTCTATATATTACTTATGTATAATACAATGAGGACAAAAAGAGTCCGATAAACTCTAGGCAGGTTTCTGCAAGCTATTGGTTTTTAAGTTTTGATCTGGTTATATAACGAAAATGTTTTTCTTAATGAAATAATTATGACGTACTAAATAACACCGCTTTGTATAACAGCGGCATGTCCGCATGTACTAGACGTAAATAGTTCAGTACCGAAAAGCGATAAAAGCCTTGATAGCTTGCTTGTTTAATGTTATTATTACCTTTAACTTGCAATTATCGTATAATTACAACGATTACAGAAATAAGTGCTTACATCTTAATTACCTGTCAGCTCTTACATTCGATGGCTTAATCACTTTCATAATACTGTCATATAAAGGCCATCATTGCGCCTTTAATTACGTACCTGAAAAAAAAGAATAAATATTTAGAAAAATTATCACGAATTACAATTATTATTGTCTTGTAGAAGAGCAAAAATTACCGCATAATTTTTCAATGTCATTGAAAGAATGCTAAAAGTTAACGACTTGTAAATGAGTAAAAATAATTAGTTTGTTCTCGGCTGCGGATGGTTGGGTGTGACGTTAAAGGAAGAAAAGATAATTGGAGCAAAGAAAACGAGGAAGGTTAGATTGATGTTGTGAGACATTAGTGGATACTTAATTATTTCATGCATCATTCATATAAAAACTGTATGAAAGTACTTTTTTATTATTTCTTAATTGCCTCTTTATCAATGTAATGGGTCTTTCAGACAGTATGATTTATGTTCTTAGTATAGAGTACTCATCGAAGTACTCATAAAGGTGGCTACTGAATTAAGTATTATTATGATCGCATCGTCGGTGGTAACACAATCAACAATATTTAAAAATCATGGACGTCCTCAAAATGAAAAATGAGTCTTCACTGTACTGAGTTGAAGATTCAGTTTTCTCTTTCAGCGCAATAAGTTCTAAATGCCAATTTTCAATACACATACTCAAAAGTTTTAGCCCATAACTACGATCGGTGCAAATGCACGATTGAATGTCATGCAAATAAATAAAGTATTTTGTATTCCTTAAAATACGTATAATGAGGTGAAGTGGAGCCGATTTAAAACAATAAAATTTTGTTAATGATATTTTTAATTTAACTTTAATTTCAAATATACCCAAGATAAGTGTTTTGTCAAATTACGTACTTAATAGAAAATTTATTTTCAAAGGGCTTTTAGTAATTTACAAAAGAAGGGTAGTGTGAAAAATATGGCGTAGGAAATTTGATTCATGGTTGGAAGCATTCTATCTCCCGATGAAAACGACCTTCTCTTTTTTTAGTACTAGCAATGAGTGAAATTGCTTTACGTAATTATAAATTACTATACAATTCTCAGTACGTAACAGTTTTCTTAATTTATGTTTTATAAAATAATTTTAGCAGTGTAGTAATTAATTACATCTACATAATATAAATTGATAAATATAGTATACGATAAATTGCAAGTCAAATCTAGATACCTATTTTTTTGCTCCAGACGGTAAATCAGACTAGGAGAAGAAATTAAAAGGTAACTATGATAGCACAACTATAAAAAGATTACGGAGTTCGGATACGTCCTTTCTAAAAGTTTCAAAGATATTTTAAAACTGATTTAACGATAAAAGTCTAGTCCAAAGAAACCTTGTAAACAAATCATCGTATCATTTTCAACGAATCATTCCAAATTTTCATATAATTACCCTCGAATCCATTTGCAAATGAGAAAGAAATAAAGTTCGCTTGTAAGATATTTAATAATAATAATAATTAACGTTGACAATTCATTATAAGGGTATTTAAAGACAGTTACTATAGCGAAGTACGAAATGTAACGAAAAGTACCTTTTCTATTATTTATCCATAACCTATTTCGTGTTTTCGTGAATTTATCTACAACCATACAATTAAATAAAATTGAAGTGTCTATTTAAAATATCAAAATAACAGCTTAGCAGCTTAATAACAGCGTTACTTATTACAAAAGCACAGTTTTACAACAAAAAAACTGTCTGTCTGTTTGTTTAAGGTAAATTCAAAAACGAATGATCCGCCTTCGATGGTACTAGCTACTGTCACAAGGCTACATTGATTTTGGAAAAAAAATACGGTTACGGTCACTTACGGTTAACATGGGAGTTATACACCTCTGCCTAATGCTTCGTGGATAACATTGATAACAGGTGAAATGTATATGTTTGCTTTTATAATGGTCCTGCTTAAGATACTTAATGGTTAAAAAAAATTAAATAATCTATTCTATCGAAAGATAGGCATTCTGAATCTCAGTCTAATTTGATGACATACTACTACTCTGCCCTACCAAAAAAGAACGGCATAACTGCATGTCAAGCAAACGGGAACTTGTATCTAAATGTAGTAACTTTACAAGCGTTTTTCCGTTGCTTATGTAATGCAACTGCGGCTTTTCTTCTTAGCAAGGCAGTACTGCATAAATAGTATTTTAAAAAGAAAACATTTAACTCAAACTTCTTTAGATTCATAATTTTATGAAGAGCTGAAAAAATAAAACGATAAAGAGGCTAAAATCTCATTTTAAAAGATATCCTCACAAACATTTTCGCATTTCAAATATTACTTAACTCAGCAATTCTTAACTGGCTCAATTTTATAAAAGATTTATATCTGAATCTGTGAGACATATTGCGTGATTCTCATCGGAATATGAATATTTCTATACGAAATAACGTTGCCAATATAAACCAAGTGTCGTCCCTTTATAAGGCGCTAATTTTTCCTCTGTCAGTGATGGATGATGCTAAGGAAAGTCTTCGGGGAAAGTAGATTAACTTTGAGATTATGAATATATATAATTTTATGTATAACAGCTATATTGGAAAGTGATACAAATTGTTTCTTAGAATAATTATAAATAACTAACCTGTCTAGAGCTCATTGGAGAAACAACAGACTTTAAAGGGTCGGCAGGCCCATGTGATGCTCTTGGTGTTGCAGGCGTCTATACGCTAAAGTTCCCACTTACTACCAGGCGCGCCGGGCTGGGCCGTGAGCTATTTACCACCCTCATGGTACAAAATATTATAGTATTAAAAATATTTTAGAAGATAAAAATTGTAACATCTAATAATGTATGCAAATATAAATTAAGAAGTAACTACAATATTACAATTATACATTTAATTTGTGACTTTGTACTAATCATAATTATTATTAATAATGTTAATGGGATTATATTTTAGTAAAAAATTGTACACCAGTTACTGGTAGACTGTGGCTATGGCTAGTACCTAAAATGTGAACAACAACTTTGTAATTTACCCATACTCTGACAAATAAACGCTTATTTATTTATTTAAATAACAATAATTATGTTATAATTGTTATTGACGACGCGACAAGCGTGATTGGTATACTTGTGTGTACTCATAGTATGAGTGTGCTTTGCGTTTGTGAATTATATGTTTATAAATTTCAATACTTTCCTATAATATATAAAATTTACGCCACGTTAAAACCCAACATTAACTTAAATTTGTGAAGGTGGTTCACGCAAGCCTGCACGTCTAAAACAGGTATTCAAAGTGGTGAAACATTTGGTTTATACAACTTCTCTCTGAGCTAGCTAGTTAAGTCATAACTTAACGTCATCGTTACTGACTACTTGCCGATAGATACGAGAAGTATAATTCAGTTTGATAAAGACACCGCCACACTAACTAAGATAACAAGACCTTTCACAAAAGCGAACTTAGCCTTATCTTGTTATACGAAGGCTGAACTTAATCAAGATTCCGAAACGATAGTTGTGACGTTTGTAAAAGATAGTTCAAATATCTCGGTTCACCCTGCTTCTTTGAACAAACTACAACTATCCGGCTTTTTTATAAATTTATGATGTTTTTCCATCACCGCGGGAACTTCCGCTATGTCATTGAAAATACAAATGGATAATACATTGAAAATCCAATACATAATTAATAATCACTCCTAATCTAATATTATTAGAAATATCTCTCATTGATTGTATAAAATAAATTTTAAAAATTAACCTAATAGTAAGAATACGTTTCTTTCAAATCCACACTCAAATAATATATAAAAAAAAAATATTTTTCCGAGATTTTTTTTTATATTTGACAAAACTTTTAATATTTGTACATAAATTCATACACAAATTCAAATAAAGAACAAAAATTAAATAACGTTCACTCACAGGTATTTTACCGATACTATAATTTGAAATGTTGCCAGGAATAAAATTAAACCCAAATTCGTCGAATATCGGTCCTCAGTCCAGACAAATGATAAATAAATTCAATTGTACCGTAAAAGTTGCTTATGAAATGGTAGCCTATCAGAATATTTATATACTTTGTTTTTAACAATAGACTAATAAATTATATTATAGCTCAACAATTTATTTTGTCTTGTATTATTTCTTTGTTCTTTTATAGAACTTTTACTGCCGTTTTACCTTGCATCTGCTTGAGAAATTATTTTTTTTGCAAAATAAGACCTACCGTGGGTAAAAGTTTTATTTTATTTTTCAATACAACAAGAAGACAAGTCCACAGACCCTACTATCATCTAAGTTGTAAGAGTCGATATCGATGTTAGATGTTTAAAAATTTAAATATAGTCGCTGTCATTTTCAAAAAAAATACAGCGATATCCACTCTATAATGTCGAGATTCAAAGCAGGGTCTCTGTATCATGGGGAATTATACAAAAATCCAAATAAAAGACTAATCTTCGGACATTATTGCAAGTCAATAAAATATTTGTTCAAGAGACGAGACATATTAATTTGTCTAGGATACAAAGCAATCATGGCCATGACATATTCGTAATTATATCGTCCTAAGTCCGCTAGGAATTTAGTATCATCAGCTAGAACGTAAGTAGATAATAATATAGGTTTACAGAACCAAACTCTACTAATACATCGTGCTACCGTTTATAAAGAGTATTATTGTAAGAAAGGATATATTATCAACTACTAGCGGCCGCACACAGAGACAACACAATTGCGTCATTGAATAATCGTCTTTAGTCGTGTAGACTTAAGTATTACACGTTTTTACTAAATAAAATTTAAAGTCAAGTAACGTCTCTGAGTACGGCAGTTAGAAAAGTATATTTATTGGTTAGATCTTTTTGAATATAGGTAAGAACATTTTCTGATGGATGTAAGAAAAGAACCAAAGTTCCCACCTCAGCCTTCATAGTTTTTTTTTTTGAGAATTTTGCACCATTTTATAAAATATCCCTATTTTCTAGTAATCAAATCATTCTACGATCATTAATATTCTATTGGTTGTTTAAATTACACTTTTCTTTTTGTGGAGTCGAAGCCAAAAGCTCTATAATATCTGCCTGCCCCAATGTGAGACATGCTTAATGAATGATAAATAAGAATAAATTGTATTAAGGGAAAATTGCGGACATTTTCCTCATATTACAAAAGAAGTGTCGTATAAATACCGAACCATTAAGTATCATTCACAAGATGTTCGTAAGATAATAAGTTGTTTATCGTTGTTTTTACCCGACTGCGCCAGGGGGGTTATTTTTTCGAGCGTATGTATTTATCTTTCCTGGCACACCCTAGAGCCTAAAATAAAGACTCCTATAGGGCCAAAAAGACAGCTCCTATTAACCTGCATAACCAAATCCTATATTTTGACTGATTTTCAGATACGGCCTTCAGTTTTTTTGTAAATTTTGAGGTGGCAAGGCTATGGCAGATGTGTAGTCGTTGTTATTTTGTACCCAAAAGCCGGTAAAAATACGTAGTACTAGCTTTCACCTACCGCATCGTTCGCGTGACCCATAAGAACATATTATCAGGATAAATTATAGCCTATGTCATTCTCCAGCTCGCCAACTATTCCTATGCAAATAATCATGTTTTGTAACGTAAAGGAAAGACAAACAATATGATTTAATAATTTGCATTTATTAAATTATATATTGGTTAGATATTTTAGATGGATAGATAGATGGTCAGATAGATGGATAGAGATAGATATATGGATAGATGTTTGTTACTCAAAGGATATGTATGAAATATGGCACACAAAGAGATTATAGTCTAGAGCTTACTAAATAATACTTTTAATGACCGCCAGAGCCAATCGGAGCCGCGGCCGGATGCTAGTTTAGAATATTTGTAAGCATATAATACAAATTTATTCAGATTTCGATATCGTTATTTTTAAATATGAAAAACCCCCGGATATTACTTTTACTTGAACCACAAAATTAAAAGCTCACATTTAATAAATATTAAAATTCAATGAATCTCATCTTCAAAATTCATCTATATTATTGAGGTCCATTCTACTTAATATATTCTTCACAAAACCGCCAATATCCGGCCCCAATACGTATCTAATATCCGGATTAATGATGACTTACTATCATTACACTGAAACCTTTTTTGTTAAAACATGACAACGCTGTATTAGATCTTTATATTGTGAGGAATATGACTAATGATGTCCGCTCATTACACCGTTTGTAACTGCTATCCTTACAGAAATCAAAACGGTGTGGCTCTTTGTTTATTTGCCCCTTATTTTACGTTGCAACGTGGTATTTTTGCTTTGAAATAGTTAAAAGTGAGAGAAATAGTTTTCCGTGGTTCGGCGAGCAAAATTTTGCGCGAAAACTTGGCTATCATAACACAATTTCTAGTTATCTCATAAAATAAAAATTGACAAATGAATCCGTCGAGGTAGCTACTAATACCTGCTACCACACTTTGCTACTTAAAACAATATGAAATATATTTCTATGGTTGGTATACTGTCTGGTTAGGATACATCGTGCAGATACTTGATAAATTCTGTGTATCTAGGTTCATAATGTGTCCAACGCTCGTAGCATTGTGGTACTGAGATGTTCATGACGATCATCGAGGTTAAGCAACACTCCTCAAGGTCAGTCCATGATGGGTGACCGTTTGTGGCAAAATCATTCTCGAGCGTCTCCGTGCTTCGGAAGGCACGTAAAGCCGTTGGTCCCGGTTACCACTTAATGTAGTAGTCTTTAAGCCAAGTTAGAAGCCGTATGGGCGACTTGATAAATTCCAACACCAGGGTCTACTTCAAGCTCACACGATAAGAAGAAGAACTTGCTCATTTCACTTTATAAAATTATAGCAATTTCAGTAGATCTTCCCACGCATCTGAGACACTTTATCTTTTGTAGTTCCAGGTTACTATTTACTAAGTTATCATTACTTACGTTTTAATTAAAACTCTGCAGTTTAGTTTTTATTACGAGGATACACTAAGGCTATTAAAACTATGTCGCAGTGGGGGATCAGACGAGTTTATCGTCTCTTGTGTCTTCGTGGGGATATCTGCTATGTTTAGTACTCTATGTAGCATGAAATTGTTCTCGAAATCCTTGTACCTATATACTTATATAGGTACAGTCAGTAACTGAACATATACATATATGCTACGGTATACATGCGATTTGAAGTTTTGCATATTATGTTTAGTTACTTTTTGCTTGCTGACTGTACATAGATTTCGAGAAAAATACTCTGTATATAGGTAATTACTGTCTACAAAACGATGATTCCAGTCTCAAAACTATTCAAATTTCCGTTCATAATTGTCAAAAAAATCATTTTGTTTTTAATAATGAATTATCTTAATTCAGTTTATGTTGAAAAATAATGTTATCATAGAAATGTAAAAATCAAATGGTAACACAGAACTCATTCAGTATTTTACAACAATATTGAATTCACACTTACGTAACGTAAGAAAGACAAACAGAAATAGTGTGTGTCCCGTTTCTGTATGGGCGTCCAATTAGGCAGTATACACGTGGGCACCCCTTTTGTTCTTCGAGTGGCACGTTGTTATGACAAAAATGTTGCAGTGTACGTGTACACATTGTTCCCTACGTGTTGTACCTAGACAGCTTGAAATTGAAAATAAAATGCCTGTCTGTTCCTCGTCTTGTTCGCTCATAACCTTTGTTCTGTAATTTGTTCCCTGTTCTAAGTAATTTCAAATATGAAAAATGCATTAGCTCTTGGGCCGGCGAGCGCTGCAATTTATTTAAATTATGCTTGTACTCGTATGTCGTACTTAGTGAATTTTAAAAGCTTTTAATACGCTTCACATATTGAGATTGTTTGTTGGACAAGTTTTGTTCATCAGCTAGTGATTGAATCTGCTATCTTCTTTAAAATCCATCACAATATAGTATGAATAAGTATGAATACTTAATTTTGTCGTTGTTGCCGTTTTAATTCTATTAAAGGTCTCAAAGATAAGTACTCATCTTCAATTAAAACTTTGGTTTAGCCGATGTACATACCACTTACCACAATACGGATCGCTACCACGTTTAGTACCAAATACTTGCAAAATAGAAAACAAGGAATAGATACAAAAAAAATAATCTACATAATATCTATTTTTACAAAAAAAAACAAGTAGTCTCGATAGACCAATTAGTATGAAATATTAATATTTAATAAATTTTCTGGGCCCTTGTAAATGAGGTAAGTAATTAATTCACAAATTGGCTCTCCCTAACAAGATGCTTTACTTCCGCACGTGCCTTCCTCATTACATATCTTTAATTTTCTTATTTAAGTTGTTATCTTTAATGATAAAATTTTAATTAATGCCATTGCATTAATTATTAATATAAGTACGGTGTGTCATTACATATCGTACTTATATCAATCAATTAAATAGCAGGTAGGTATCAATTAAACAAACAGTCGAAGTCAAACATCAGTCTTGTAGTAACTTTGGCAGGTATACGCCACAGTAAAATACTTTTGTCCATATAAAGTTTGGAAGTCGGATGGCGCGGTATGTTCGTTTCAGAATATTAGGACAAAAGTTGAATATAGCGCTTTGAACTCGCTCGCACTCCATCATAAACTTTACATTACACTGTGGCGGTGCCTAATGAATTAATATTGGGTGGTTCTCGGTACCAAAATCTGGGATAGCGTTAGTGATTTAAAACATAATAATCAAGGTCAATAACCCCTGATGTGAATACCTACAGAGCAGCAAGTGCAAAAAGTTCGGGTCAGCTGATTTTAATAACATTTCTCAATGTTTATTATAGTACAGAAAAATTTTAAATAGAAATATTTCTGCCATAAATAACATTTTATTCACGCATACATAGATGTGACAACACTTTTGAAAAAATAATTTTAAATACCTACATTTTCTATAGATATATATTTTAAGTGATATTGTATGAGGTATCGGTAGTATTTATTACCTGGTTTTAGTACTGAGAGCGATCACTACCATTATACCTAATGTAAGTAAAGTAACATTTTTTAATACTGAGTTTATATTGTCAGTTAGGATAGTCTTAATAAATCAATCTATTGTTGTCCGATAAGCTATCAAGTTATTTATGGTTTGGGTTATAGGATATTGGCAGAGGTGATCGTGATAAAAAATCTTAAGCGTCTGTCTGCGGAAAGTGTGATATGATGTCAACAAAACACTGTTAAATAACTTATAACTTTATATATAGCATTCACGGCTAAAGTGGAAAACAAAAACGTTAGAATAAGAGTTATAACTTAGATTTTCAACCTTATGATAATGGCATTTACGAATATTGTTGCAAAAAATGTTGGTTTATTAAAGTAATTATTCCTTTGAATAGTAAAAAATGTCTAAGATAAAGAATACAATTGACATCACTTCTTTCTCAGTCACCAAATGTAAACGGTTTGTTTTTATTTCGAAGCTAAATCTCGCTATTCACTATGGCTACAACATTCATAATGAAAACCGTAGCGAAAGCGAACCTTGTTTCACTGAAGGTGCTATTACACAAGTGGTGCACCACGACTCATTGAAACGCAGAGAAACTGCATCATAATACGCTGCAACTTCATTAATAAGTGAGATAATGAGAGTACGGACAACAGATGTGGAAACTGAATGGGGAATCGTGAGGACAGATCCGTCTAACTATTGTGTGATTTATCTTTAGAACGAATGCACTTGCTGGAGATTTATATGGAGATATAAGACGTATTGTTCGCAAATATTTATTTATTTATTTGAACTTCATACACAATAATGTATAGACGGACTTAATGCCTAAGGCATTATCTACCAGTCTACCTTTGGGTGATGCATAGATATGACAAAGTAGGTGCAGGTATGGTAATAGTAGGTATTTGTGAATTTTGAAGACTTCTATAGTAAAATATTGAACGAGGGTAGTCATTATTGTTGTGTTGTAATGTTATAGGCAACCCTTATAAATCTTTACTTCCAACATATTTAAATTTAAAATAGAAATACTAACAAAAAGATTACATTAAAACCTCTTTTCACTAATTCACACAACACATTGAGCGACCTTAATTCCGTATAATCCATCAATTTATAAACGATGTAAGGGGCTTACACCAATAATCTCTATGTATTTGTAGGTTTAAATTAAAATCTTTGGAAAGGAAATGCTAACTCAATTCGATTTTCCGCCTATAAAAGTCGTAATGTCTCTACGCTTCGGGTTCTCGTACCGCAGGCATCGATGGCAAGGAAATTGCCCGGGTATTGACTGCCCGGGCTATACGTGCTAGGTCACGAACCTCGGAAACACCGATACTTAATAAATATATCTAACATTTTTGCCGAAAACACAATGAGGAAAATCCGTGATATTTTCGATCCATATTTTGATAAGCTGTTAAGTGGTACTCTGCTGATACAATAATTTATTTATCAAAGTAATATCGTTTGAATAAATTCTCCGTCTAGTGAAATAGATAAAGAATATGTGTGTACCACCCCCTCTCATTCCCACCCAGAAGGTCATAAGAGGCGATTAAGCTCAACCTTGTCAGTGAACTGGCCGTAGACAAATTTACTAACACCTTTTTTTGGCTTTGTATGACGTTCATAAGTATCATGTATGTGATCCAAATGAATACAAAAAGATTTGACTTTATGTGATAATAGCGGCCATAACAACTGCGCTAGACAAAGAAAACTCGCAACAAAACCCTATACCAATCCGTAATCCGTTTGGCCTGCATGGTAACAGTAGGCTAAGTACTATTTAGGTGAGACCTAAGTCCAGCGGTAGACATCAATGTGTCGATATGTTTTTGAATAAAAGTAAAAGCCGAAATTTCAAACAGAATATAGTTTAATGGTTCGTGAAATACTATTGTACCTATATATTGGCGAGAGATAGGCTGGTATGCGCAGACACTTCCCATATGGAACTATGCCAAGTCGACAAGTATGTAGAAAAAATATATAAAGTACGTCCAAGAGTGACTGACGGAGACAGCCGTGTCTACCTCAGGTTCATTGAACTTTACTGGTTGACAATTCGTACGTTTTGCAGCATATATAAATGTGAAAGTTAGACTGAATGGATGGATGTATCTATGGATGAAGTTTTGTTACTAAATCACACCAGAACTGCTGAAAAGATTTCTGTTTTTCCGCAGACGGACCGCTAGTAGAATTAGTTGGAACTAGCTATGCCCGCGACTTCTAAAATAAAAGTAGCCTTAGTTACTCCTTATTACATCAGCTATCGGCCTGTCCGGTCAAAATCGATCCAGCCGTTCCAGACCGAAACAAACAGACAGACGAATAGAAAAAAAATGTTATTTTGGTATAAGGTAAGTGCCGTATATATATGTATATATTCTTGTGCATGTAGTAAAAAGCGGTTATTTTAATATTACAAACAGACACTCTATTTTTATTTATTTGTATGTATAGAGGCCTTAATAGTCAAACACTGCTTAATAAACAAAAAAACAAAAAAGAGTAAACTAAACACTGGCAAAACGGAAAAAAAAGTCAGTGCAGAAAAGTTTGTTTATTAATTAGGTAGATAGCCTATGAACGGAACGGCTATGAACGGATATGAACAAATAGAACAATAACGTTTGCTTTTTTATTTGCATTTTGCATGGTATTTCTCTGCATGTAGGTAACATGCAATAAGTCTAAAACGTGCCATACCTACAAATAGCATCATTTGTTGACTTTACTTTTACTTTGAAATGTAACAAAGAATATTTTATGTAATCATCTCGTAATAATCCTTCCGTTAAACGTTTAATGAAAATAATGGAAAACTTTTGAGTTGTTTATGAAATATTTATTTTTAAAACAAAATTTGTACAACTTCACAGTATAACAATAATATGCCTTTCGCCATTGTTTTCCTATTCAAAATTCCGTGGCAATTCATACAAAAATATCACAATCACCACAGTGTATTTTTAATTAATCTGAGACCAGCTTCTGTTTTTACACAAAAACAGCTTATCTGATTTATATTGAACCCACATTATTGGAAAACTGACAGCGTTTGGCATACGATACAGTAAATAGGAGATACGGACCGAAATCTTTTTGTATCGACAATATGCTTACATGTTCTTACATAATCTTGATCAGATTGCTCATTATACGAGTGTAAATGAAGGTGTTTAAAATGTCAAAATACTCGTAAGTACAGTATATCAAACTTTAGCAGCTTATTTACTTCAATATGGAACACCTATGATTTAATAGTGGTCAACTGCGAATAATCATACGCGGTACGTAGGTATTTACAATATTAAATGAGGGCTAATTTCACAACAGTAAAATTATCCAATTATAACCGGATAAAGATATGACTGCTAGTAAAAAATAGTAAGTAATAAGTAGGAAATACAAAAATACGCTATTATTTGAGTTGCACCGGAGCAATTATATATTAACTAGTAGAAGTCACGCGGGGTTTAGCTGCCATCGTTCTTTATTTGGCGACTGCTCGGCTCCTTTTGGCCGAAGTGTGATTTTATATAGCCTAGCTATAACCTTCCTTGTTATATGGGTTATCCAACACTAAAAGAATAGTAATTCCCGAGATCCTAACATTCAACCAAACAAACAAACTCTTCAGATTTATAATATTGTATAGATTTTAATAGTGAAGATAAACTTTAATTGTCATTTTCTTCGCCTGTAAGCCATAATTATAATTTATTTGGCTGTTAGATACTCCTAATTCAAATATTAAATTGTAATGAATATAGTTTAGCTTTTATAAGTTCTTGGTGTAAATATGGAAGCTAAAAAAATATTTCTGTCGAATAAACTTATATCATAAAAAGGACAATATATATGTCAGTAAGTATACATTTATGTCGATATCCTACTTAATACTCGAAAAGAAACCAGCGAATGAAAATATCACATGAAAGTATAAATAGAAAAGATTCATGCCTTCGAGGCGTGCATTACGCTTGCAAGGCATCCTTTATTCGCATAATCAAAACCGACGACTCTTAGCGTACATATTAAAGTCTTTCAAAGGAAACTGATGTAATATGAATGGGAATTAACTAGGTAGTGAAGCTTTGGTCTCTCCATACGAGCTATAATGCCTTTGAATTCTATACAACATTGTTGTTATAATCAACTATGCGAGTTACATTACAGTGGTGGGTCCCTGTCAGCGTTAGTTTTGCAGCAAGTATAATGATCGCGTTGTAAAGTATGCTGAACATCCAGAAATTAGGTGCTATTTATTGAACATTCTAACCTAAAACTCTATGCTCCCCAATTATTTTTAATTAATTTACAACTCACGCCACTAAGGTAAACTTAAATTCAGAAAGACAATTTAAATATAAAATCAATATTTTTCAATTATTTGTTGCTGTGTATGTGATCATAACATAATTACCTATAATTTAGTAATAATACAAATAATGAACGCAAATAAATATTAATTCATGAAAAAATATGAGAAATTCAAATTAAATTCTACTAAAAAGGTTATGTGGGATCGGATTTAAATATTTTTTCAAAAATAGAATTGATAAAATAAGTGAATATTTTTTATTGAATGTTATATAAAGCAGTGTAACAAACGTGATCGTCGTCGTATAGGGTATATAACTTAAGCGCCTTCTGTACCGTGTAGGTACACTAATGTTCAGGTGCGGTCACGTAGCACGAGTCGTTAGAAGCTTTTACCGAACCACGCTATTTAAAGTAATATACTTCTGCTTTATTTACTAGTCAAGGATGTTACTATTTTATATGACAATGTTTATCTTTTGATGGTTAACCAGAATAGAATAGCACTATATTTTGGGGAATATTGTGTACCTGTCAGAAGATTATACTTGGCTTAGAAGCATCCCACATACAGCGAGGTATGGTACACATATCATGGGATAAATTAGCATATTGATTTTAGTATTTGTCCTTTA
Organism: Laspeyria flexula; assembly: GCA_905147015.1. NCBI lineage: Eukaryota > Metazoa > Arthropoda > Insecta > Lepidoptera > Erebidae > Laspeyria > Laspeyria flexula. The sequence continues at coordinate 9,004,196 of LR989963.1, forward strand.
AAGGAATTCTCGTAAGTATAAGTTGCTATACTTAGATCACCTAAAATGTAATAATAAATAAAATTGAAAATTTCCTTTTTACATAAAACAAAATAATTGTCTGTCTGTCTGAGGTAAACTCTGAAACTACTGAACCCATTTTGAACGGGACTTTTATTGGCACATAGCTAATATCACAAGCAGTAAATTAGGATACTTTGATTTTAGAAAAAAATATCACGGTTGAAAACATAAAACTTTGAAATAGCACGCGAATGCGAATGCTGTACAGAAATCCTAACACAACGTTTCTACTGCTATGACAGATGTGCCCTAAAGAGAGATCCCAGAGTTCATTTTGGTTAACAATATTCAAAGCTTGAAAATGTATCCAAGAGTGTCTTACATTAGAGTAAATGGGAAAAATGAGAAAAATAAAATTTATTATTAACCAACAATTCTTACTAACAACAACAATCAAACGATTGTTCTTGTTTAAACTCAAAAGCTTTTCGTACAATTTGTTAATATTTTTGCTAGCAATAAATTATGTTCTTGATCTTATATCATATTCTCATAAATCAAGAATTTATGAACAACAAGAAACTTAGTGTTTGTAAATTAGGTGCCTACATTGTTTGTTGTACGGAAAAGTTGTTCCTTCCCATACCTCATTCTTAATAAAAGTTTTTCTTTGTAACTTTTTTTTTGTTATTTTAACATCTTAATTTCATATCACAATGAAGTTGATGGAAAAGTTATTTAACGTTTTATATAGTACGCTTTCGAGTTTTCTATAGAACAAATTAAAGCCAAAAATAAATAGTACTCATTAGAAGAACTATTAAAAGTTAAAACGTAAATTTCGCGTTACATGAGATTAGAAATGTATCAGTCGGCTTTTGACGGGATTAAGAAAAAAAATTACCTGCCTTTTACCCACAATAATTATTGTTATAATAATATATAATATGGGTATATATAAAATAGGACTCAAATTAAGAAATGTACTTCGTGAAAAGTCAATGCTAAGGGATATAAAAGTCAACCCCTGTAGAGGGGGAACCATGAAATTTCAAAATTAGCACTTTAAACAATGTATTTATAAAGGTCTATGTCAATATCGAAATCTACTCGAACGAAGTAGCGGGCATAAGCTAGAATATAATAATATAGGTATATATACAATATATTATTTTGCGAAATATGACCAACTGCTCTACTTTTGGCACACTTTTATTTTCTTTATATCATTCTCAGTCGAGTAGGTCTTCAGATCAATGATACTTGAACAGAAAAATATCTAAAAATATCGGGTCAAAAATCGGATCTTATTTCTGATCGTATAATTCCTTTAATGCTCCAAAGAACACTTCTTTGGATCTTTGAAATAAATATATATCAAAACACTTTTAATGATTGTGTTTAATTTGTTAAGTATGTATAACAGTACTTGAGACAACAATTTTAACCCCTCTGTTTGGGTCGGTGGTTAAAAATGAACAAGAATAATTTACAAACTAGAGTAATTTGGTTGCAACGCGGCTAAATTTAGAAAACTTAAATTAGAATTAAAGGTATAGTTAACAATTAGCATTCCAAAACGTATGAAGACCTCGTAATAAAGAGGACGCTTCGATTATTGTAAACGTCTTTTCATGCGAGTTCTGTGCCTATTTTACGACTTCATAATTATAATGCACACATATCATAAATTAAAAACAATTCTAATGGGAGTTTTAATATTCAATTACTGTCCATAAATAGAATGTTTATTACCACATCCTTATAGGCCACATAGTTGTTTGTAACAAACGCAATAGTTCTCCGTAAGATATTATATGTCCTATCTTCGGATATATTTCTAAAAGTAATTATAAGTCCGAGGACCGAGCAAGAACAAGAAAATGCCGGATCGCTCGACTATTTATGTCTGTGTTCGATAAGATGATTGCGATTTATTTGCAACTCTGTTGGGACGGGCCCTATTCCAGTCATTCTCGTTTTAGTTCCCATCGGTTCTTAAGCTAGTTCGTTACGCAATTCCCTACATTCAAGCCATTCTTTTATTCCATCTTTAAAATAAGCTTACACGGATTTGAAACTAAACGCGGTATTGGATGAAAATGAACGCTTTGAACGGACCGAATGAATGTTGAAGTCTCGGGCTTAAACTATTTGACTTCAATCCAATCTCATCTACATTGTTTTTGTATTCTTTTCGTACAAACTAAAGTCAATTTTTGCAGTTCTAGTGCAGTACAAAGTTCACTGACAGTGCTAATTAAAATCGTACAGCATACCGTAAATTTGTAGCGAAAGCTCGCTGGTGCGATTAACAAGACCTCCCATATTCGGTCGCCGATTTTATTTGGCAAAACTAAAATATTTTGAATGAAAATCCTATTTTCATAATAAATTCGTAGAAATTATAGAAATTGTTTTTGATGTAGGTATTCATTTAATTTTTCTCAAGCTATTTTTTATCAAAAATAAGCGCCACTGATCCGATATTTCTTGTTCAATCGCAACTTCGGTAATGTTGTTTTTGCTATGGTTTCTCTAATTTATTACGTTGCCACATGTATCTTATAACACTATATATTATGTTCGGTTATATTTTGAATGTAAAAGTTCAATCACAGTAATGGCGAAAGTTTGTGAGTGTTTAAGATTGTTACTCCTGCACGCTCTAACGGCTGAACCAATTTTGATAAAAATTGGTATAGAGGTAGCTGATACCCTAAATTAACATATATGCTACATTTTTAAACCGTGGGCAAAACCGCGGAACACAGATAGTAATATATTTTCTTTGCAATATAGAAACGCCAAAAATGTCATACATGAATTCTACATGTACAGAACAAAACCGCATATGCTTCAAGTACTTCACAAATATCTATGAAAGAATTTTACCTTCAAAATAAGTACATAGCAGTGGTGCGTTTACAAGAGTTGTGTACAATGCAGTGTTTTAATTAAGAGGACGTTCCCGGCTCAAGCGTGGTGTAGAAAAGCAAATATCAACCGGCGACTGAATTATAGCTGGTCATGTTGACCTGTGCCACGTGCAATCCTAGTTTAACATAAACTTCTGTTATTATATACGACATTTAGCTCAACTTATGATAGTCTGAAACTAATATTGACATCACTACTGTTTACAGTGGTTATTTATATTTTAAATGAAAGTGTTTTCGTTTGTTTATTGTTCTTTGACGTTGCAATCAAGCCTCTTGACCGTGAATTACGCAAGTAAAGAAGAGAAGAAGCTGTAGCCAGTAGAACCTTAATATATTATAAATAAATAAATTGTATCATTATCATCATCATCATCATCATTAGCAACCCATTTAGTCCCACTGCTGGGCTCGGGTCTCCTCTCCTCTAACTAGAGAGCTGAGAGGGTTTAGGCTATAATCCACTCACGCTGGCCTAGTGCGGGTTGGTGGATCAGACATACTCATAGAATTTCTTCTAGGGTATGTGGGTTTCCTCACGAAGTTTTTCATCACCGTTAGCAGATGGTAAGTCACTTGACTAGTACATATAAATTCCACAAAGTGGAATCCACATTGGTACTGCCGGTCGGGATCGCACTCGGACCGCGTGATTTGCACGCCGGCCCCTTATCCATTCAGCCACCATCGCTTATCATTTGCACGCCGGTCCCTTATCCATTCAGCCACCATCGCTTATCTAATAAATTGTATATGTATGTAAAGAAAAACGTGAAAATGCGACGAACCTATAGTATAGCTTTGATACACAAATCATTATTCTTGATAATATTAGTATGCTTACCTTGGCTTTGTCATGTAAATGTTTGTCATGTGTCATGTTTCAAACCCATTAAAATTTCCGCAATAGGTGAAAAATATATATAGTTAACACATACGTGCACATGTAATATTAACGATGGTAATTAACAAACTAAATAAGGGCAGTACACCGAATTAATACTAGTGCCAAGCTCAAATTGAAATCTTCGTAAATGTTGTTTTGTTCGTTTTTGTGACATTTCAATTTCATCCTGTCGAAACAGACAAAAGATATCGCATTGAACAGGGGAAGCAACAAAAAGGAAAATGAAATGTTAATTAGCCGTCACAAACTTTGACTCCTATAACGTCGACGCAATGAGAAAAAAAAACCTCAAAAATATTTTCATAAAAGAGCAGTAGCGATATTAATAAGAAGAGAAATGAAGCCAACCTTTTTGTACCCGGCGAGACGTAGCGCTCTCTGCAGGCACGCGGCTCGCGTCGTCGACAGGTACACTATAGGCACCGCTTCCCCCGCTTCCAACTCGATGTCGAAGTCGTTAACTGCCTCACAAAACTTATAATCCTCAAACTTTTTTGCTTCACTCTTCATTAGTTCCTCACTGTCCCCGTCGTCACTTATCTCGTCTTTTAAAACTTCGCTTGCCGGGATGAAAAGAGGGTTTTCGTAATAACGATTAAGAAGTTTAGGAACCTCGTTTACGATGGCTGCCTCTTCGGTTATCCGTTTTTTCATATCGTGACTCGATTCTGATTCGCTGTCGTCCGGGAAAGTTATTAGATAATTGTCAGAGCCCGCACAGGCTTGGTCACCGGACATGTCCTCAATCACGACGGGTGACATGTTTACATCTGACGAGAGGGACCTGTACGCGTTCCACCTCGGGCTGTTAGTGAGACGTCCGCACTCCATTGTTTGTAGAGTTAGGTTTAACTGAGTCGAATCAGAGGTCTACGGGTGGCTGGGAAACTCGGACACTAGAGCAACAGCTATTCACACTTTATTTATTACGTATTCAACGAGAGAATATAATATTATGTATGTTACAAGCGTTCACTGTGACTGTGAAAATGACATCTGTGGAGAGTGGGCGTATTGAGTATCTGATTTCAATCTGCACTTTGACCACTGCACACAAACATGTGGCTGACATCAGAATGTATCTTTCACCGCTAGGCAAAGAAGTTATTTTTGGAAACTCCACATTCGTACAAATAAAACAAAATAAATCTTGTTCTTGAACTATGGGTAAAATTTAAATTTCGTGATATTTGAAAAATAGTATCTTAGCGTATATCACATACAAAACATATATTTTTACTTCATATATAGCCACTTTTTAGAATATTTTATCGAAACGTAGCAAGAATATGGGATATGAAAATGTTTTGACGTTTTTTAAACGGAGAATCCTATCAAAATGTAGCGAAGCTGTCCACAGGTGTTGAAAGGCAGGTGATAAGGGTTACCGGGGGATTCTACGCCCTGTTTCTACCTCTCACCTCAAATTAGCTACATTCAACCTCATGGAAATACCCTCATGCCCTTTTTACGATATTCCTTTATGACATAATTGTGTTTATTTTGCAGATTGTATTATTTTGGCGAAAATTGTTTTACCCTTTTCCTATACGAAAGAAAAAAAAGTTCACATATTTTGTACGTTGTTTTGAGAGCTCGCTGGATGTTCAAATTTGTTTATTCGTCGCTACTTATGGCATTTGAAATAAATCAGACTGAGTCCAGACGGGACAAGCCAAAAAGTAAATGTCATGCAACAAAACTCTATACGGTGTCATCGCTCCCGACCATCTATTTAAACTACATGTACTAAAAGTAGAATATCATTTGCTTATTTTCTACACTTAGGTTTCGTTTGACGTTGTCTGTGTTAAATTTGGTGAAAAACCCCACATGTTAAACTTAATATTCATAATAGGTATTCGACACATTACGTGTTATATAGCCATTACATTTTCATATTCTTTCCTATGAAATCTATAATGTGAACGTTTAGAAATTCATCTTAATATTGAGGTAGGTCTCAATTGAAACTAAAGTAGCAACAGTTGAGAAACGTTTGGCTTTTGACGTTGCAATGATATTTCATTTTCCCGACACAGGTGCTGCCACCTGACGCGGTTTCCAAAAATAATACTATTTATCATTTAATAGAACTATTAGTAAAATGTATTTCGAATAAAATTCCGAGAACTACAATTAATTACGCTGAAGATAAATTGAAAGGCGTCTATTTTTGTTTTTAGAACTAAATAAGAAATGTAGTGACACACAAATGGATTTTAACTTATTGGATAGTTGGATTGAATTTGACATATAATTAATGTTGCTTATTAATTTGAAACCAAAGTTACGACTTGATTGACTTTATATCTATTACAGTTACTTTGGATAGTAACATTTTCAGTCCGGAACTCGGGACAGTCTCTCTTCCAAATAAAGTCTCGAAGTTTGGAGACAACTTAGCAAAGCACTGTGTTGATATTTTTATGGCTGTGGTATTTTAAAGAATAATGGTGTAATTTTTGAATCTTTTGCTATTAATCAAAATATCATTCAAATTCATCCGTCAGTAACGGTAAGCAATACTGACTAACTAATACATAAAATCCACCCTTTGATTGGTTTGTACTCTATATATGACGTTAAACTACAGTTTCATTACGTAAATTGTAATTAACAACTGGTTAACAACTAGTTTCAAGCAAATACAAACTGTTAGAAATCACAATAGTTTCTGACGAACAAAAGCCAATTGCATTATCGATTTTGCTTTGTGTGCAGTACCGAGTACATATTTAATGGAAAACAGACGTACATCCATTATTATGACGTAGCTGATTACTACAGGTTGATAAGATATTAGTTGGCTAGTAAAATTAAATGAATCTATTTAGTCGTTTTATTTTGATGAGCTAATTACAATGAGTTGGTTTACGTAACTAGATGAAATCCCTTTGGTTATTGTTATTAAAAGTATTTAACTATTTCGTTGAAGAAGTTGGCTTTATGAACCAACAATATACTTATATTAATAATATAGTCACAAGGAAAACTCAGCGCTTTCGAAAAACATATATCAGCAATTTGCAGAGTTTCCAAAAACAACTGAACTAACTTTTTACAGATAGGGGATAAAGTTTTCCCCATTTTCTAAAAAAAATATCCTGATTTCCGCAGATAAGCAGGAGTTTTAAAAGTTTTACAAAGTGGATGAATTTTTTATTGTGGGTTTATAACAAAAATGTCGCAAATATAAAAGACGAACAACCATAACATATAAACAACACAAGATATCAAAACGAACCTAACCTACACCATTCCAATATTAGTAGCAAATTTAGAAAAGAATCCGAAACAATTAATCACCTTTTTCGAAACTCAACACGATACGTGGAACCATAAATTAGTTTATTAAAACGGCAATGACACTTATTCACCTACGGATAAACTTGTCACATTCGCTCCATTATCTACTCTAAGTATGATATTTAATAAAGTGTTTGAATGATAGTTTCCGATTCAAACGTCAAACACTCGCGACGCCGGCGCATACACCGCGCGGGATGAATCGAGACTGAACCGTTCTAATTTTGAAATGAAGTGGGTTTAATAACATTGCGTATATTTTCCCGTTTTCACAGCCGGTGACATCCGCGATGAGTCATAGATTCAAATTTTTGCGTTTCAATATGACTGAGGGGATTTTCTTGGCGCTTATTGAAATTCGGGGAGTACGGCAAAGACAAAGGAATCGCATAATTTAAAAATATTCATAGAGTTGAGTTCAAGCAGACTATAAGAGATTGCGTTTTAATACCGAACTTAATATATCAGTTATTTTAAAACTTATCATTACAAAAACAGAAAACTACAAAATTATTGAACAGATATTTCACCAATATAATAATACGGTACCAAATAATACGGTACACTAAGTTAACATTTAAAATTAATCGGCACTCTCTCCGTTAAAAACAATATAACATTTTATCATCTACCTAGGTAAGTGTTGTGATGGGACAATTATTTCTATTAGAAACAGCGACTTGGTTTCCAAGTGCTTCACACTATTCGGAGAAAAAGTCTTTACTTTCCACGTATTTATTACCAATGTTATTATCCCCGGATATCGTTAGTACCTACTAGGAACATTCCCGGCATTCGGTGCAAAGTCTGGCATTGATCATAAGGAGACTTTCCTGTAATCAACATTAAATTGTAGACAACCTTGAATGTGGCGTTGTTTTTGTTTATAAAACCACATGAGTTGCACTAAAACTGCGTGAATTTTATTAGCTAGTAGCCACGACCTTGCGTCGTCCGCCGTCTGTTGAGCTCGTGCCAGCGCCACCTCTGTACTCAACAAAAACATTTCAAACTTTTCTGTTTAATAGAAACTGAATATAAACTGTGAATCACAGGGAGCTTCACCAAAAGGTCATGGAAACTAGAAAAAACTTACATTGTTAAAGTGTTAGGTATAGAAAAGTAAGCTTTAAAATTGAAAAAAATACCAGTAATGCTTTGAAATATCGTTATTAATATTAAAATGTTTACCATACCAGCATAATTAGTCATCAAGAACGCTATAAAATTAATGTAAATAATAATTTATGAATTATATACATTAATTTAACAAAGGGCAAATAAACAAATATTGATGGAGATGATTTTAAACTCATTAATAAGAAGCGAAGTGTGTCCTATACCAGAGTTCCTAAGGTCCAAAGTACCATATCTTATGACCACGTAAAATACTAACAGTATCAAACGAGCATTACTATCCTATGAACATAATAACAGTGTATTTGTAGACCTAGAACCAAGGTCCCAACTGCTGCCAATATACCGCTTCCCCAAGGAGAGCTAAAAGCTTCTACAAATACTTATTTAATAATATGTCTAGACGACTAACATGGTTATGGTTTTAGCTGGCCATAACTAATAAAGTTAATACATTTTATTTTCTTTTGGAATATTGATTCAATTTGTATTACGTTTCAATGAGCTAATATTCAATTGAAGGCTCTGAGATCCTAGCTTTATTCATCGTCTTCTACCTTCGCTCAAGACGGTCTTATAATGCCAATCTATTTATCTTCATGACAGCGCAAATCCTCTAATATGTCCAAAGCATTATCTTCTAACTATGTAAATTATTCACTACCGTCTTGTTCATTAGCATAAAATAAAATGGGTCAGAAAATAAACGATAATGGGTGTTCCATTATTGAAATTTCATACTTGCGAATAGGCTCAAAAAGTGCGTAATGAACCTTGATCTGAATAGTCACTTCGAATGAATATCGCAGGTAATTGTTTCTTTTTATACTGTTAGAACAAAGGGAAGGTTTTTTGTTAACCCTCCGCCTGTTCAAATGTTTGTGGTGACATCGCTAACGAAATCCCGGCTGCGCCGACAGCCACACATGTTGCGGAGATATATAAATAAGCTTATTGCGGATTTAAATGATATATTACGTGAATACTCTACTGTTAATGGTAAAAGGTACTTTTTATTGTTTTTATACTTATGATAGTATGCAATTGAATAATGATAACACGTTTGAATGTCTCGTGACTCGTGTAACAAAACCTAGAGAATAAAAGAATCTATAGACTCTAGGTTTCTCAATATTCTTGGAGGTATAGTCGATTGTTCATATGCACCTACTGCTTTTCTCTTCTAGGTACTTATGTATTTTACTTTCAATGCTAATCCTACCACTTTACGCAAATAATTCCTTAGATTAGAATACGTTAAATTAAAAATAACAAAGTTCAATCAAGAAATATAATATTTTCCGAGTGAACAAACTGATTTCAGCACGGTTATATATTAAATATATGTTATCTAAAAATGAGGAATAACCAGTCCAGATAGGGAAGAGGCCAATGCCGACCTCATAAACTCATAATTCATACGAGGCAAGATAATTACTAAAAGTGTGAATGCGAGTCGGCCTATAATTTATTCTCTCTAACAAAATATATTTTACCTACGGAACCTTTCGTTTTATTAGAAATATTGTTGATATCATAGAAAATATAAGTTGTAGAAATTACTGCAAATGGCTTGTAGTTTGTAGTTTGCAGCTGTGTTCCAATAACATAGAATTGTGATTGCTGCGCCTTTTAAGCCCGGTATGTTCTATTAGAAACGCTTTATGTAATTTCTCCTTCTAATCTTGAGCAGATATTAACAGATGTTCTTCTAGACAATATTTCTTTATTCAGTATTAATATAATAGGAGCTCACACGTAGATAAGAATTCTTTCTTTATTCAACCATTAGTCTATTTTGATGGTATAAGTAGTTGTTATTTGAGTAGTTACCAAAAAAAATATTTATCTGAAATTTATATAATTATAATTTGTCTTCAAGTAGTGTAAGAACTAGAAAAATATCAATTCAATTGATCTGTTGTTTGTAGGTCCAAATCAAAATTATGCTATTTTTTTATTAATTTTACTCTTCGTTTTTAGAGCGCAAATTTATGTATTAAGATTTTATTTTATTCTATTAAGATTTTTGTCAAAATAATCGTGTATATAATCTGGCCTACAGATAGACCATGACCTTAATTAACACGCAGCTACATCATAATTCATTCTTTCAAGTCGGTTAGGCTGTTTATATTATAAATTATTATTTGTCTATGTAGATACATAACACCAGAAAGTAATACATATGTATATTTTGTGATGAACAATTACTATTAAATTAAAACCGGAATTTACTATTAAAACCGGAACCGTACAGTGTGAACACATTAATCCTTCACTGTAGGCACTTTGCATACGCGTAAATAAAATATAAGTTGCTTTTCCATTTAAATCACCGTCTGTTTCATAGTAAATTGTAATCAGAGTCGGTGTTTCGAAATAATAAGCCAATGTGTTTTGATTGGCGATTGTTTATCGAATGTTTCGTTTCACTATTCTCTGATTAACTCCAGACTTACTATTTCTAGATTTTATGCGTTCTAGTTTTATAAGAGTAACGGTGTTTGTAATCATTCGTTATTGAAAGTTCTTATTATAGCTTGATGGAGTGCATTCGATGAAACTAAATTTGGATTAATTTAGAATTAACTTTATGGTCTAAATTTCATTATGTTGGTCACAGAAATGCCACATAAAAAAAATTACAGTACAATATAATTTATGTAATCCGAACTACAGTCTCAGGAGTAACAATTGAAGTTTAATTGTAACAAAACAATATCGCTTAGTAAGAAATTACTAATTTCTTGGTAAAACTGATTTCCATAGATTACACGGAATTGTTCTTTTGTTTTATCTGCACAAATTATGTTTGGGCTTATGAGAAGGTTTCGCGCAATATAAGCTGTATTCTTCCACATTGTTTGGACTAATTTTCCGACATCCCCGCTCCAGAATAAAAGGCGGATCAATTGGCGCTCCACCATACCGACCTTAATATATTATTATTATACGTATAAGTGGTAATTATTTTGATAAAAGCTTGTCTTAGAATATTCGTATTAATAGAAAAGAAGGTTGTTTTCTTGAAAGCCTCTCTGAACTTGGTATATAATTGATGTAGACTAAATAGATGCCGTTCTACGTACAACGTTTTAGAAAAAGAATTATGTATTTAAAAAATATTAGCGTGTATTTAATCACATGGACAGTTCTAAAACTTTGTTTAAAATACAATAGACAGCAAATTTCATTTCAATCAGTAAATTGGACCAATCTTGTAGATAACATATTTTTGGTAAAACAAAGGGCAAAATAGAACCGTTTGCTAAATGAGAATATTGCGTGCCTTTTCTAATTGAGACTCCCAATTTGAATTCGCTTCAGCTTCCAGACAGTAGCTGTTAGAATTGAGGCTGGCTGCCTAACATTCATGTATCCTGTCTGAGCACGCAACACGAAACGCACGAAACCAACTTTCACACGAAGAAAACCATCCTCATTTATTTTGATCCAAACAAAAAACGTCAATTCCAAATTGGCAATTTAGACCGAGCAGAGGTTTCACCTAATGATTCTGTTAACAACACGCATAACACTCGAATCAAGTGAATCAATAAACCTCTCTTCGGGTTCTTGATCATCAATCATATGCGAGCGGGTCCTTTTGAGCTCATAAAAACTGACGTCACACTGTCGTGTACATATTTATGAAGCATCCAAGTGATCTGCTATTGATGGCCTGTCCCATTCATCAGTCAGAGAGCCGTCAACTAACAAAAACTTGTTCCTAACAAGATTTTTGTGGGTGGACAGCAATAGACGGAAACGTGTATGTGTTTGCAAGTAAATATAATATTAGAAAAAATGTTTCATAGTTTAGCCTTGGCCACAATCACTGCTTAAGCAACAAATACGTAAAATAAAGACTACTAATGGTATACTATTTAAACACTATAACTTAGCTCGTTAAATTTAATGACGTTGCAAAACTGTATTTACGTGTATTTTTTTCTCACGGGTAAGCAATTAACCAACAATTCAACCATTCAAATATGAATTGAGTATTCATAATACATTATTATGTTCCTGTTAGCATTTCAATTGGTAAATCAGAACACTGTGTACAGGGAAATACTGGATGGAACAGGTTTTTGTACCATGCAGTATCAGTCCGACTGCGTGCGTCTAGAATCCTGTAAATCGCAGTGGGTTCTCCTAAACCCGCACGCTCTGCTCTGCCGCGTCACTTTACACGCTACCCAGATTGTAAATTACAAAAGATTGTAACTATCCATTTTTTTAAAGAGTGACGTGAATTTCTATTTCTAGTGAATTTCTCTAATTTCAGTTATTCTCATAGCTCCACCCCGTCAGCAAACTGGTCGTAGGCAAATTTGCCGACACTACTTTTCGGATAACCTGGTACATTTTTAACTTGTAACTTTCATGAGTGTTACTTTCTAACGAGATTTTATTTCACAAAAGGCGACATAAATAGTGAAATGAGGGTATGATGTATCTTTGTCAACCCATTCAGTGAAAATAACTATGGGTAAAGCCATGACTGAACGAAGTGAGAAAGCAATTGTTAGTGATAGCGGCCAATATCACCTGATTTATTGAGTAGCTCTACAGACGTGACTGGTGATTGCCACTTGCATATGCATGCGACGGATACGCAACGACTCTGTTATAACTGTCATTGCTACTACGCTACCATTACTTTTGTCATACTTTTATCTTTTATTGATTGGCGTGAGGCCAATTTACGGATTTCTCAGATCAGGAGTACCCTCAACCGGCGAGAATGCATGAAAAGACTGATGAATGTTGAAGAAGCCAAATATGTGTGGAAGGAAATAGTCTCTGCCTATCCCTCTGTTGGAAAAGAAGCGTGATCTATATGTATGTATGTTTAATTCCAGGTTGCCTGCCAAGCTGAAGCTGCTATCCCTCTTTATATTTCCATTCATATTACTCTAGAATATGAGAATAAAGCGATAATCCATACATTCCGTCCATCAATGGCTCATACTTATCGACGCGTATCGTACCTACACAGATATAATATAAAAATGTAACAAAAATATTTTAGCTAAAGCCGGATCACTCTGTGAACATTTTACAAAACAAATGGTTATAATCTCAACTATGGACGTGTAAGTATTATTCATTTCACAACGGGTTTCGATTTTGCCAGACTGCGAAATTATAGTAAAGCCTTCTGCGGTGACTGTACACCGTGCTATCGAATACTAATCAATACTATAGGAGATGATTCCAGTTTCATCGTTATGCAACTTGAGACAGTAATCAGAATGCGGAGACAAGCACAAGATCAACAGCTCAGTTGTTTCTCAAAATTTATGCAACTGGCAATAAACAAATTCAATTTACAAAATACCTCCATAAAATTTTACTGCCATGCTTGTAATCTGTGATGTCGCCATCGAGACACGTTTATTTAAACCGTTGATTACATATTTAGCATAAAATGAACTCATTAGAACCCCTTTAATAATGCAATTGAGTGATCGCGCTATCATCAGCGACTGCCCGACCGGTTGTGCATTGTGCAACCAGCAAACGATGACTTTACGTAGTAACCCTGTTAGTGGCATGTACACAAACATAGAGGCTCGTAAAAGCTGTAATCTGGTTGGACTGACACGCCGATCCTGTTATCGCAATCAAATGTTGGCGTATTTAAATGTAGTCTCGGAACAAGTATCGGGAGTGTCGCGTAGGACTCGATCGACTGTAGGGAATGACTGTCGAAGGAATAATTACTTCGTGTTTGCAGAGAGACGTTTGCAAATCGACTTATCTTAATCTTTGTTTACTGTGTACATGAATATTCTATAATTTTATTAGAATTGGATATAAAATAATGATATACAGCATTTACTCAGTGGAGTATTGTGAAGTGCTATATTTACCATTTAAATAATTTAAGCATAATTTATTAAATGTCGTAGAATCACAACACTATGAAAATTAATCGTTGCAACAACGTCAATGGGTATGCCAAAATAGATTTTTCTTTTATTAAATAATATAGCGTTTAATGCTACAAAAATTCTCACAGTAAAAATGAATGAATCAGATATAGTTACGTAGGGACATGTTATTAATTCTAAGGCTGAATGTAACATCTTATCGATTGTGTTTTGTCCTTCGCAACATAGGAATTATAAGTCTAGGGCCTTACTGTACGATTTTGATGATTTAATAAAGGAACTGACTATAATTATTTAAGTTTGCAAGCATTTGAGAGCAATATCCAAATCAACTAATCGTATGTCGAGACTTCGAGTAGGCCAGACAGCACAAGTTTAGCAAGCATTAGTTTAATAAGCCATTATTTTTGCATGCATGTCATTAAAGTTTTCATTACATTGAAGCACACATTTATACTCGTAAGTGCGTCGCGGATCTCGTATGACGCTTGAACGGTGTCGGTCAGCCCGTTACGACGGAACCCATTTGCCGGGGCCGACCAACGCCACAAACGGGTTAACCTCAATACAGCTTCTTGTCGCTTCTCTGAAATTGACCTGAATTGTCTTTACTAAGCAAAGTATAGTGAAAGATAAAATAAAATGACTTTGGTAAAGAGTGACATTTGTATTCAAATTGCCTAAAAAGCGAAATATGTGCTATAGAACGTTTTTAAAATGTCCCAAGTGGCATCTTAAGAAAACCATACAAACGTAATGTTACTTTACAAGTGTCAGTTGATGTAGCGATCAAATTTCTGTCTAAAATTGGTCAAAATACTTTTAAAGTGATATTAGTGATATAACTTCGGGAACTTAATTCTACAGGTATATATTATCTCAGAAATATCTCAAGTCTAGCCTGTATTTTTATTTCGAGAGAAATAGGATTAGTGAACTGCATTTGATGCATGGCCGTTCGAAACTTTGCGCCAAAATAAAAATAGCTTTTGTTTTAGTTCACGAACAGATTGGTTAACTCCGTATTCTTTTACCAATCAGTTAAGAGTGTATTTACAAACAGAGTGGCAATGTCGGAATTTAGTGTTATATTTCGTGGTTTTCGGAGTAGGAAAGAGAGAGAGAGTGAGGATATAATCGGAGCTATATTTTAAAAATATGTTTTGAATTTTTAAAACATATTATTTAAATCTGCTAGATACCTATTTAATTTTAGTGAATATTATTGTGTTATTGGTTTATATTGTTTGAAAAAACAAATTTAATAATCATTATATTTATTTGTAATTTAATTATATTATTATTTATAAATACAAATATTTTTATTCAAATATAGAACATGTAAGTTGTAGAAACAAATGCTACAAAACTACCGTCAAAATAAAATAGAAGGTAAATCCTCAAATCGAATAAATGTCCATAGAATGGAATTCTTTGAACATTTTCACGTGCTCGTTTGACACTAGGATTTAGTTGCTTTGACTTTCAAAGAGCATGATCCGTGACAGTAAGTGATGGACAGCAGCTTACTAATATCTGATCAAATTGGATCATTTTGACAACGATCTGTATTCGACTAAAACGGATTTTGGAGCTAGGGAAAGATTCTTGGAGAAGGATTATCCAGGATTTAGTTTATATCGGCTTTATTTTCTAGAATTTATTACCTGCAGATAACTTATAATGAAGGTAATTGTTTGTGGATGCTGTTGGAAAATATTCACATACTATCAAGATGTCATACGAATTAAACATGTCTCTGTTTTAGGCGTAAAAAAGTACTATTTATGAAAATATTATATAATTAGGTTACCTGCATTTATATTGGCAATTTATGGAAAAGTTTACTGCGTGAATTATTATTATTGATAATCTCCTAATTTATCTTGTTTCACAACACTCGGTTTTTTTATTCGTCGAATGTTTTTCAGTTAGTAGTAGATTTAGTAGATTTTCTTAGTCTGACCTATAAAACCTTCCTTGTTAAATGTCTATCCCATAACTTTGTATCACCGATAGCTCTAACTGGATAACAAACGACTATCGTATTCTTGTTTACTATTTATAACTGTGTCACGTCGCCACAACTGACTTTGGCGAACGTCCAAATCCCATTTTTTTAAGAAATTTATTTCAATTCATGTACTTTGGCTCCTGTCTGTGTATCTCTTTAAATAATTGGTAATTACGTTCAATGTCGGTATTAACTTGTGGAGAATACGTTAGCGTTTCTAATTTTAAAGAAACTAATTGGTTCTTTTTTATTTTGTAACGAAATTTTAAATTGTGATATTAGTTTTTTGATTTTCGTTGCATTTTTGCTAAGAGTGTAATAATTTACATTAACCAAATACCCACTAATCAAATTATAGCACATATCTGCCGACCCCTATGGCAAATACGCATACGTATGTCTATAGTGAACAACAGTTAAACCAGCGCAATTAAACTGAAATATGAAGCGAACAATCGCAAAGAGCCGAGTGTCATCTATCATCGGTCGGATTGGACAGGTCATCTGTTGAATAATACCGAACTCTAACGTCCAAGCCGTAATCGAAACGCGTTTGATTGGCATATATGATAGTCGCTAATGGCAAATAAACATGTTGGCTGTGATTGAGATTATTGATGGCGGGATACGAAGAATTTTTGGCATTTACTGGTTTTTGTTTGATCCACGTGACACACGTGTAAGGTATCAAATGAGAATGGTCCCTGAGATTATTGATAATGATTTTAAAATGTCAGGGAATCACGAATTTCTTAAATTTATATAATAATTGGTGATTAATTTGCTAGTGATATACTCGACAATGCATACCTAGTAATGGAACCTATGGACATACACATAATAAGGTATATAAGGTCAGAAATATAGCTAAATTAAATCGCTTTTGCACTTATTACACGGACACGGACAAAAAAATATAGAAATAAAGAAAGAAAAAATATTTATTTTGTTCTCACAGTACATAATTTAGAATATAATATAAATAAGCAATGGTAGCTGAATGGATAAGTGACCGGCATGTAAATCATGAGAACCGAGTTCGATTCCAACCGGCATGTGGCACTACCAATATGGATTTCACATCGTGGAATTTATATTATGTACTAGTCATGTGACTTACCATCTTCTGACGGTGAAGGAAAACATCGTGAGGAAACCCACCTAACTGTGTGGATTATGGCCTAAACCTTCTCAGCTCTCTAGAAAGAGGAGAGGAGACCCGAGCCCAGCAGTGGGACATTAATGGGTTGCTGAAATGGTAATAAAATAATCACCCACTTTATTTTTAGATGTCATAAAATATCGGCAATACAATAATTCGCAAGTCGTAATACACATGTAATATAAATAAAACACCCAACGTAATCATAATATCTGTAGCCTTACAACGATATCAAATACGCAAAAAGAGTAAAACTTGAAACTTCAAGGAGATTGCGCCGCCTCAAACAAGATCACAAACGAATCGAAAGAGCCTGATTTTGTATACCTCGGAGTCTTTGCGGGGCTCAATCTGATCGGCACGTTGATGACGACGAAGACGGTACCTTTACATCATTTGAGCGGAAAGCTTTAGAACAGATATATTATGTTCTGAATACGTTTCCGTCGAGCATCTACTGATATAAACATAATATACATAATATTAGGCCGGGATCCCCCGTTCATTTTTTTTTGATAACTATCAAGCTAATTTTTTGTGAGTAGCTTAATTTTGATGAGACGCCCAACAATTTCGTATTCCAAAAGTTTTATTGTGGTAGCTAACAGACGTAGCAAGGGTATACCGGACCAGGAAGGAAATACCGGGATAACGTACCACGCAATTTGTAGGAAAATATGACTGTTCAATTACATAAATATTAAGTAGTAATAAAAAAAAAAATAATGGGTGATCCCGGCCTAAACATTAATAATCACACTTTTCTTTCAATGTCAGTTTTTGTTTTACAATAAGTATTACTTTATCTATTACTAAAAACAAAGACCACAGTGAGGGTATCTGAGCAAGGGTGACACTTGGAGGCCGCTTCAGTCAGCCCGTGACCACGATCGGTAACATTTGATTGAAACCTCGGGCAAATAAATCAGATGTTTTTCAATCCTTAAAATATAATACGTAACGTAAACCCGTTTTTAAACTGTTACATTTATGTGTTCTAATCGTGAAAGGTTTTTACGTTTTTAATATTACGTTAAAAAATATTATTTACTTATAGTAAGGAATAAATTGTATGCAGACTAAGATTCGTTATAATAAAAAGATTACGTACCAATTCCTCAGGTGATCCCGGTTCCTTCATACCATTGCTCTTATCCGTGCTCCCCGTCTCTATAACAAAATACAATGGTTGGTTATTTTGTTGTCAATTTGTCAAACTGAAGTATTATCAAAAAGTACAAATTAAAGTTGTCATGAAACTCCCTCAGGGAACAACTCGGAAACATTTCACAACGATATTGGAATCGACCAACCGAATATCAAGATTGCAAGCCCTCAGAAATATCAAACGTTTCACCGATAAATTTAAACAATGAATTCAAATCATTACAGCGATTCCAAATTTAGCGTAATACCAAACATAGCCGAATCTCGGTTGAACATTAATTAACTAACCAAACCAAATGTTACATCAACCACAATGTCCAACACAAACCATTTAATTCAAGTAGAATTTCCATATAAAGCCGCATCTATCTCTGTTTTCAAGCATATTAAATTCTGTACTTATATAGAAACAAAACTAACCGAACAAAATCTAATAATTAGGCATGAATATTGACTAAACGTATTGTTATTAATAATGTATAACATGTCAACATACAGAATTCAAGTACGATGAAAGTCATTCGAAATTAATAGACTGTTAATAGGTTGTAAATATTTCATTCTATTTAATTTGTATTAGTATACTAATCAGTGATTTACGGTATCAGGTATATTAAATTTGTTTAGTAACTCTTTCCCCTGCCGGATAAGATAATGTGAACCGTCTTGATGACTATGATAAATAAAATTGGCTATTTAGCTTACATCTTCGGGTATTAGTAAATATTTCTGCCAATTCTGAATAGTTTAGCGAGGTATTAGTCTTAGATTATTGCCTATAGTATTTTCCACACAATTTTGTTTCTTCTGAGAAGGTCTCTAATGAAAGCTTCTTATTACAAAGCCAATAAAGACAAATTTACATTAGTAGGTATGTATGTATAGGCCGAAAAATACTTTCATGTATTTTAGATCACCTACTATCCCAATGTATCCCTTACTTGTAATATCTATTTATATTAATATTTTATGGCCTGCGTACATCAGCGAGGCATAGGCCGCAATGCGTCTATTTTCAAAAATCTGCCTACGTCACTTCGTGGATATGGCGTCGCGCCGATCTTAATATTATTTTCATAGTTCCTCAGACTGTTACAACTTGGCTACAGAACCTTAGTATATTCATGAAAATAATAAAACAAAGTACCTAACAAGGTAACAACGTAAAATAAAACATAATAAATGATAAAAGTAACTCGATGTGATTGTTTTGATGACTTATGCAGTTGCAACTCAAGTTATTTCTTGTGTTGCCGACAAAGTAATGCAGCTACTAAGGTTTTAAGTAGATGAAACTCTTAAGGGCCCTTAGCATTAATTTAAGAAATGATTTAGCTGGTAGTTTTTATTTGACCAAAGAAGAATTTAAATTCAAATATGGCAAAGATTAATTCACGAACTCGCAATACAGTAATTACAAATTACATTATTGCTGAAACAACGACTGTCGGTAGCTCCATAAACTATGGATGTGTACTCGTAATATGCCGACGTAAACTGAAATTAATAATTAACTACCACAACATACCGTGCCACTTGCCAACATATTTTGTTGTTGTGAGAACAATTCGTAAGGTGAGTGAACTCAATATTGATATTATATAAGTTGAAATTTGTTCTCGTGCTTCTGAATTAATTACTAAAACATGAAGAACAGAGTAAGTTTACCGTTGGTGTGATATTTACTTGACAAGTTTTCAAAGAAAGTTTGCAATGATGAGCCTACTACCTACTATTTAGTTAACTAAAGTTTGTGAGGATGGATATTTGGATGTTTGTTACTTTTTTACTCAAGAACAACTGAGTGAATATCGATGAAACTATAATAATATAGAAACATGGGTAATGCATCAGAATAACATAAAGGCTATTATAAATCCATCCCGATGATGTGTTTTCATGGGCCAATTTTTTTAAGTCGCGGGCAAATTCTTGTGCAATAAATTACTCAAGCTAATAAGCGTTTTATCACGTATAGATCATATACATACCTGGAGATCACCATAGTCAGAGACAGTTAACGATAGTTTATATACAAGAACTCAAACTATAGAGTAACTAGCCTACTGGATAAACAAGTTGAAATGACAGTGGGCCTGGTATATCACGCTGAACTGATGACAGAGAGAGCCGAAAAGTTCTCAAGTGGAGATAACGTACAAACGACTACCCATAAGGTGGTCAAATGATTTGATCCGAACCGCAGGATTGCGCTGGATGCAGGCGACACACAACCGATTCGAAATCTTTAAGAAGGCCTATGACCAGACGGCACGTGGACGTCCTACGAAATGATAGTGATCACGATAGAGTAACTACAATACATGTGAATTATAGTATTTATAGCGTCTAAAAATATAATTTATTTTTTAAATGCCTGTTAGAAATATAAATTTCCCGCGACACACGACAAGCGTTGCGCATCGTAGATAAGGAATACGGATCTTCTCGTAACATTATCATGAAAAATATTAAATTTCTGATTACCTCCGTAAACAGGTTTACGGTGACGTAAATGTATGTTTTATCTTATTTTTAGTACAAAATATGTCACGAACAACATGAAATATTTCAATAACTTTTGTGTTGTTTTCTTTTGTTTGAAATCTATGTTCAAAATACCATCATATTATAATATGTTTAATAGAGAACTTTGTACTTAATGCAAACATAACATAACAGAGCATCACGCCTTTATCCCCGAAGGGGTAGGCAGAGGTGTTTCACACCCACATTACTTGATGTAAGTAAATGTAGTACTTAATGCAACTTATCTAAAAATCTAATAAAAATATATATACAACGTCAAAGGACAATCTTAAATACAGTGATCAGCTTGCTTGATCTCACTGCTGGGCAAAGGCTGCCCCTCATGATTTCCAAGCTTTTCAGTCTATCAATCAACCATGCGGACCAATCTCGCAATTTTAGCTAAGTATAAGTCGTTAAAATTAGCGATGGCCTTGTACTTCATATTCAAATTATAAAATACTATACAAGAATAATGTTCTCGTATATACGAAGCTTTATATCAGAAATTAGTTTTGTCAAATTAAACTTAATGTAGCAAACAAGTGGGGTTAATTTGTTTCGATTCAGCGCTTCTGAAGCGACATTGATTGCGTCATACACAGGACTCAATCAACCCTTTTGTATACTAACAAATTTGTTACTGAATTTACATCGAAGGATTTTATTTTTTGATGTCAATTAGTTTATCCGGATTGCTATTTGATATAATATTTTGTGCTGATTAAGAAATTATTTTGTTTACAAAGCGTATACATATACATTTTGAGCAATGATTAGTGATTTTACAGACACCTAATACTATACAGGATGGAATTTTTTAATGCCACCTGGAGGGAAAGTACTTTAAATACCAGAGATACTTCTTAAAAACAAAGAAATGTTTCTTTGAGTAAATATATCTATCTCTATTATTAAGAGTACCTACTTTCCCTCCAGGTGGCATTACAAAATTCCACCCTGTATACTCATTCAAAATCATCGTATAAAATGTGACTCCTACAAAAAAAGATAGGTAATCTTTTTTGTGTATTTTTAATTTTATTCAATTCAATTTATTTATTTTGCAAAATATGGGTACAGAGAGATGGTAGGTACACGGCACATTACAGTATCACTATATATTATGGCATGCATTATTAAACGAGTAATAGTAATTAAATCCGGGAATATTCCGGTCTGTCCCACCGATCTGTCCCCCGGTGGGACAGATCGGAAAAAAAAGTTTGGTCTGTCCCACCGTTGCTCATGGTGGGACAAATCAAACTTTTGTCACTGCTAAAAAGTTCGATCTGTCCCACCGTTACTCACAGTGGGACAGATCAAACTTTTTTTTCTTGTTTGTCCCCCTATAGAATTTAATTTAATTCTTTTTTTTTTTTTTTTTATTGCCGAAAGTGGCAGACGAGCAGACGGCCCACCTGATGGTAAGTGGTTACCGCCGCTCATGGACGTTGGCAATGCTAGGGGCACAGCCAGGCCGCTGCCTACCTTGAGAGGATAGCTCTCTTTAAACCTCGTTTGAAGAAGGACATGTCATAGCGCTCAGGAAACACCGCTGTAGGAAGTTCACCCCAGAGCCGGCACGTACGTGGGAGGAATGATCGCTGGAACCTTACCGTTCTAGACGATATCGGCTCCAGGTAGTGCGGGTGAAGCCTACAGCGGCGTCGAGTGGTGCGATGGTAAAAAGGCGACGATGGCACCAAATCAAGGAGTTCGTCGGAGCACTCCCCATGGAACAATCGATAGAGCGTGAGTGACCCAAAGTCTCTCCGTTGCTCTAACGATTCCAAGTTGTCCGTCAGATTGGGATCATCGACGATTCGAACAGCCCGTCTTTGGAGGGAGTCAAGTGGGTCGAGCTGGTACTTGGGAGCTCCCGCCCAGAGGTGAGAGCAGTACTCCAAATGCGGCCGGACCTGTGCTTTGTACAGCACAAGCCGCTGTTTAGGTTTGAAGTACTGCTTCGCCCTGTTCAGGACACCCAATTTTTTGCTCGCCAATTTGGCTTTGTCCTCCAAATGACTCCCAAACTGGACTTTGCTCGATATATTAACGCCGAGGATCCCAATACTTTCGGACAACGGGAGAGATACTCCTTCAAACTGAGGCGCCATAACAAATGCGTCCTTCTTCGCAGTGAACGCGCATACTTGTGTCTTCGAGGGGTTGAATTGAACTAAGTTCTTCACACCCCATTCGGAGGCTCGCCCTAGAGATGCCTCGACTTCAGACACAAGTATTGACCGTTTCTCCTGTACAGTGACCCGAGGGATGTTCTGGTGGCCGGTATACCGCGCATCACCCGTGCTGTCATCTGCATAGCAATGCATGTTATCTATAGACAACATGTCATTGATATGCAGAATGAACAGTGTTGGGGAGAGCACCGAGCCTTGTGGAACACCAGCATTGATGGGCCTTCCCTGGGAGCATGCACCGTCGACGACGACTTTGATACTCCTCCCATCTAAAAAACTGGCGATCCACTCGCAGAGTCCCTCGGGGATTCCGTATGAAGGTAGCTTCGAAAGAAGGGCTCTATGCCAGACCCTATCAAACGCCTTCGCGATGTCCAGGCTCACAGCTAGAGCCTCTCCCCCGCTATCTAAGGCTTCTGCCCATCGGTGTGTCAAGTACACAAGAAGATCACCAGCTGAGCGACCGTGACGGAAACCGTACTGTCGGTCGCTAATCAGCTGGTGCTCCTCGAGGTACTGTAGGAGCCGTCTGTTGACGACTCGCTCCATCACCTTAGATAGCAGGGACGTTATCGCGATAGGCCTGTAATTTGACGGGTCCGACCGGTCACCCTTTTTAGGGATCGGGTGGACATGAGCAACCTTCCACGAAGACGGAACCCTGTTGGTCGAATAGGAGAGACGGTAAAGGCGCGTTAATACGGGGGTCAACTCAGGGGCGCACGTCTTAAGCACCACCGCAGGGATGCCGTCCGGCCCACTCGACTTGTGGACGTCTAGGAGTCGGAGTTCCCGCCTGACCGCACGCTGTGTGATGCGAATCTCAGGCAGAGAACTCTCACACCGCGTGATGGTGGGTGGTGTGGCTCCTCCGTCGTCCAAAGTCGAGTTCGAGGCAAAGAGATCGGCCAAAAGATCAGCCTTTTCTCTTGCACTATGGGCCAAACTGTCATCGGACTTCCGCAGTGGTGGGAGATTGGACTGACAGAAGTTGCCTTGAGCAGCCTTGGCGAGCGACCAAAAGGCTCGACTCCCAGTGGGATGGCCCTGAAGTCGCTCGCCAATTCTGGCAACATGCTCTGCCTTGGCCGCGGCAATAACCTTTTTGCTGAACCTGGAAGCCGCATTGTACTCCCTCTTTACGTCATTGACGTTTGGATCCCGACGTTTTCTGGCGCTGTTCCAGGCCAAGTATGCGGACTGCTTGAGGTTCGCAGCCTCCCTACAGGCATTGTTATACCAAGGGCGACTGCGGCCACCAACGGGTAACTTGCTATTGGGGATGAATAATTCCATCCCCTGAAGCACCGTTTCCGTGATGCAGTCCGCACAAACGTCAGGATCGCTGGAGGAGAAACAAAGCGGCCTCCATGGATAGGACGCAAAGAATTCGCGCAACCCATCCCAATCTGCTGACTCATATCGCCAGACTCTGCGAAACCCTTTCGCAGGTGAGCGATCGGGTTTCACAACAGGGGCTCTAGTTCGGACAAGGCAATGGTCAGAGGACCCTAACGGGGCATCAACCACCACCCCGTAAACGTGTGGATGAGTAGTCAGCAGAAGGTCCAGCAACGAAGGATTATGGCTCTCGATATCTGGAATGCGGGTGGGCTGCATAACCAGTTGCGAGAGACCATAGGCCGTGGCCATATTGAACACAGTTCGTCCTGGGAGGTCAGTGGTCCGGGACTTCAACCACTCTTTGTGGTGAGCGTTAAAGTCACCAAGGACCACCACCTCCGCAGTCGGGTACTGTTCCAATATTTTGTCAATCCCCTCTTGGACGCTCTCGAAAAGCTGAGGAGACCCCAATTCACTGTTCGGGGACCTGTATAGGCATGCATAGATTCGGGTGAGACCCCCATGGTCTACGCGCAGCCATAGAAGTGACAGGGGACCTGTCACTTCTATGGCTGTTCGAGTTGTGTGTTGTTCGAGGCCCCGAAGGCGGCGACAACATATATCGCTCCTGACGAAAACGCACACCCCGGCTTTACGTAGGAATGAGTGCTCCAATTCGTAACCGGGGTATTTAAGGTACGAAATATCGTCAGGGGCGGATATTTGTGTCTCCGTTAAAAAGAGCAAGGCAGGTCGTGCTGTCTCAAGGTGGTGGTGGACAGCATCGAGGTTACTGTGAAGCCCCCTAACATTGCAAAAGTCCACTAGAAATGTGGAAAGGGGGGAGTCCGCCGTATGGTACTTACTCTTCTTTACTTTTTTTGGCATGGTTTAAAGAGATAATTGGGGGATGGGGTCAAGTGTGGTGGAAGGTCCCTGTGACCCCTAAGGAATAGAAGCGGGGCACAGCACAAGATTGACAAAACGAACTTTTTGTTACTGAAAAAAGTTCGATCTGTCCCACCGTTGCTCACGGTGGGACAGAACGAACTTTTTTTTCCGGTCTGTCCCACCGGGGGACAGATCGGTGGGACAGACCGGAATATTCCTAAATCCGCTGAAGTCGACTAATAAGCTATACTAACCTAAACTAAATCAAAATTAAATGCTAATAATATAATTTATCAAGTAAGTAGAATTTCAAGTTCAATTTAAAATAGGCATAACCTGTGACAAATTCACTTTACATCATGCACTTCTGTTGGTCTAGTTTAAATAAACGGTGATATCTCAAAGCTTATGTCGGCCAATACTACAACATAACTACGTCTAGAACACGTACCTACAATTGTGCAAAGCCTTCATGAATGTCATATCAGATTGTCTCGCTTATTGGCACATCGGGCATAATGCCATCAACTCTACACGGAATATAGAATACCATCTGATGGTCTCGATTATATCCTACTGTAATGTCCAGTTTCAACCGTATTCTCTCCATTTTAAAGTACAATTTCTATCAGCTAGGCTGCATTAGGAAACGGACGTCGATAACCAAGATGAGATAAAATGAACGATAGTAATAATCTAGAACAAAAACAATCGCAGTACATTGCGTTCTGCGATTGTTTATAATGTAAACAAACGTATTTCTAAATCGCTCTTTTCTCAGAACACGCCTTGTAAAATGGTTGAAATAAGTACATCACTTTGTTGTTCAAACAATCGCTAACAATATGGAAATTATGATTACGGAAGCTATAATATCTAATACCAAAATAAAGCGTGCAAACTTCGGCATATTTCCCACGGTTAAATGTAGTCAATAACGCTTCCCCTCGTACATAACCATGTTTTACATATACTGGTATAGGTATTATTAAATCAATAATTGTAAACATAGAGGCGTTGAAAACGTAATATCGAAGTAAATTATTAATGTTCGCGTCTCGTCACCTCTCGCTTCCTTTACTCATTTATATTTCACGTTTAAGTGTACGAGACTAGCAGTAGCTACATTATAAAACATAATGATTAAACCATAAACTAGCTTTTATACGTCTCACGTCCAGTGCGAGCCTCCACGGATACTAATTTAGCCGGTTCATGGTTTGTCTCACCACAAAAGTAACGCCCGGTTACGTGCGACCACGCAAATTATATCATATTAACCGTTTTACGCTCCATTCTAAATCACTCTTTATTCCCTCGCAATAAAGTCTAGCCGCAATACCACGGGTACGGTAGTCGCAGTTTTATAACAGTTAACCGCAGAAAGTAAATCGTAAATCCAATGTCGACGTGAACATTATGTCACTAAGCGGAAACATTCAAACGATTTTGTTGAGATGTTACAGTATAACATAACAAATCAGAGGTCAAAGATGTCTCAACGGTCTATCCGAATTGGCGTATAAAACGGGTGTAGTTTATGCAACTGACGATGGGAACCGCTTTCAAAACTTTCGCCGTCAATTAAAAGACGGCTACCGCTTTTAGCTCGTCGGCGGTCACGTTCTGTTCAGTGACCAATGACTTTCTGTTACGTAAACCACTATTGTTTCAACTTTTAGCATCTGTCAAAGCTGGACTATTACAGAACCGTATCATGTCATAATACGCACGCAGAACTATCAATATCTATTATACATATATTAATCATAGTGAATATTATTCGTAGATGTAATTTAATAGAGCTGTGTAGTAATAAATAGGTTCACTTGTCATTGAATTCTGCATTATTCGAAAGCCTTATTATGGTTGATTCAGCTAAAATAACTTGTATCGTAAACTATCAGACCGCCATGCTTAGAGGAATAAGTTAAGCAATATTTCCTGGTAATGTTTATTAATTGCCTTGGGTATTTGGCCATTTCGTGTTGCGAATGGAAAACCGATAACGGAGAGTGTAATATATGTATACAATGTAGACTATTCAACTTATAATTGATGTCACTGCTCAAACAGAAAGTGATTCTTTTTTTCTCTTCTATCTTCTATCTTGCAAGATAGTCAAAATATTTTATCCCTCCGAATAGAAACGATATCATCAATATTTTTCAATGTACTCTGAAAGTCTGAATAAAAGAATTGACTTTGTATTTACATGAAAAATACCCATAGTCTGTAATGGTTTAAGTCTTAATTTATTTATTTATTTTATAAGGATTATCAAAAAAACAAAAAGCGTGCCTGGCACTCTCTCAATTATAGGCAACCACAGCTAACTTAATGTAGTAAAGTCATAGTTAATTTAAAAATCAAGACAAAAAGAGGCATTAAAAAGTAATTAAAAAGCAAACACTTGAATAATCTTGAAAATCGCTTAGTTACTCAATTCATCGTTCGACAAACAAAACTAACCATAACCATTGACTTTACGAAACATAAATAAATTATTACCATTTAAATGGACCATGTAAGTGGCGTGTCAATACCGGTAATTACCGATTCCAAACATTCGTCATGTCACGATGCAAGCAATTAGTATTAGACGAAAATTTGCATTCAATACATCAAACGTTATGCAAACTTAGTTCATTTGAACTTTAGCTTCAAGCTTCAACCATATAACTGGCCTTAACCAGTTGAAACTGCGATTCACGAACGACCATGCCGCATTCTACAAAATTATCAAGACTTTATTCTGATCAAAAAATACCATGTAAATAAATTCCTTGTGAACGAAATGCAAACAAAATCCGAGAATTATTTTGCGATCAATATGATTTATCGTATTTAAGTATTATCGTAAATATGCTGGCATACACGTAACTTCCGATATTAAAAATGTAAAAACTAAACACTAGAAAGTCACTTTCACATTTATAATCTAGAAATTATCGAGATGTCAACATATTACGTTATTCTAAAAGTAAGTTAAGTAAATAAAGTTATACTTAACATGGATTTTCGGATAAACAACATTAAGACGAAGATGTTTTGCGGATATGCAAATATTCAGCTAAAAATGCACTCGTAAAATAAATGTTTAAAGAATTTAATATGAGATTTAATATCTGCGTTCATTTAAATTGTGGATGAATTTCTCAGCGACGTTCGTGTTATTTGGAGTGAAACAGGTCAGGTAGTAAGAAGTAAGATGTCGTGACGGTAACGTTTCGCCCTTTTACCGCACCCCTTAAGCGTAAGTACGTTTCAGAAGTGGCTTTTGAGAAAAATAAAATTTTTAAGACATGTCTGAGATTATTTTACTCTGGGCACACGATTTATTTATGTACTTATCTCTTAGTTATTTCAAAATATCGCTAAAGAAACTTGAGTAATGCATACTATTTATTAAAAATTTCTTTCAATTATACATATTAGCGTCATTCAGAATAGTATCTGATTAAAGAGACTTTAAATAATGTATAAAACTCCAAGTTTAATTTAGCGGTAATATAATTCAGCAATTTACACAAACGTTTCATTGACACTTTTAAACGAAACATTTGGTTTCTGTTTTCTATTAAAAACTAGATGGGGTAGTTACTACTGCATGAGTAAACCAGCTCCTCTGGACAAGTGGCAATCGCTTCGATCTATATATTCGAACGACATGTCAAATTAGTACATTAATCACGTGACATGTCGATAGATGATGTCAGAGATGCGTTCAAACGTGGTTCAAATGTATTGAAGTGATCTTTAAATATTTTGAATAGAATCACCTATTTACCACTTGTCTAGGGGGGCTCTTGTGTTAATTTTTCCACTTACAATCGAGCATATATTTCCATTTCTAATAATGCTATCGTATTGTTTACAACCAAGCCCTTCCATTAGTTCGTATCGTATCTATCTCACTAATCGTATTTATAACCAGATTACAATGTTTAGTCTCACATCCATAAACCGCTCATCGAGTTCACACCGTTTGTGACTTATTAATCACTTCCCTGCGTATAATACAAATACAAATGTACTACTACATGTTCAATTAGCACCTCAAATGCCATTCCAGTCCCACAGTTACTCGCAAGAATAATGAGCTCGTCTTGCACCGCTAGCCCAATGTACTTGCGTGTTTGACAAACACTTAAGGAACCTTTACATTAACAATGTCGTCGTACAAAAGGCAACTGTACAAAAAGGCAATCATTTAAGTCCAATAACAATAGTTGAAATATTTTTTAATACGCTGGGAATCGCACTAATGTTAGTGTATTATAGGGTTAATAGGGTGTATTATATTTATGATGATAAACAACCAACCAAACCTTTAATTAACACTTCTCGCAATCTAAAGTCACAGCACTCAGCACTATTAGGTATTGCATGTTAAAATTTTAGCAAAGCGATAACTGCTTCTTTAAAAACAGAATATCTTTCTGCTTGACCAAGAAGGAACTGTTTCAGATTATTTTTATGAGAAAAAAAATGAAAGGTGTTCCGTCTTATGACTTATTTACTTATGTAATTACTAAATTTAATAGCTTTCTTAATTATATTAACATGGTGATACACATTTATTAGTAAACAACATTATATCATCGTATTAAAGGAAGTATATAAGTAATATGTAACAAATTATGTAATGACAAATGTCTTCCTCGTCCGGTCATAACGATTGCTCGTGAAACTAAATGGAACGAATTTATAAAAGACATTTCATTATTTCTGACGAATAACAGCAAAACGACACGACGTGCAACGTAACGACTTGTATTTATAAATTGGAACAAATTGCAAAACATAATTTTATTATTATTTTGACTCAAAACGAAAACATTAATATAAAAATAAACTGCTGAAACATTTCGGAGTGTGTCAATGTGTGACGTATCGAAACGGAATGTGTGAAGTCCCTCTTATAAAGAAGTTATAAGACCTGTATTTACACCGGAACTTTTTACATTTTTTATGTAGTTAAGCAACTTGTACTATGATAAAGACTATTTGTGAAGGACCAAGACAGTTAGGATTCTCCGAAGGGCACTTTAATTAAGTTTTCGACTTTCTTATAGCGTGTATTCAGGTAGTAAGTGTAGGGTTCTATGCTAATTTAGTTACAAGTGACGTAAGTTTTAATTAAATAGGCAAATTTAGTTTATTTGCGGTCATAAAGCTGTATCTGCGTCCCCAGACGCGTATTCATATGTGGATAAAGTAATTGTAGCGGTCTTACAGACCCTGACAGACTGTTCAAATTAGAATAACAGTTCGTTTGACCGACGGGGTCTACAGCAAAAGAACAATATATGTACTATGGAAATATTGCCGAATATTCCTTGAAAATTGATGATATACATAGATATTAAATTATGCTATTAATCAAATATATACAAATTAATATAGAAATTACGAGTAAATCTTTAATTGAATTAGTTTAAACAGCAATATTTACAATATTTAATGCTTTATGAAGCTTAAAAAAGACACTAAATTTCACCAACCAATTAGGTACTGAATAATTTGAGGATACGTATTGACGTAAACTAAAGCAGTATATAGGAAATCCGCAGAAGAACCAAAGTTACCGACTTTGCCCACCGGATTAGCAAGCTGAAGTGGCAGTGGGCAGGGCACATATCACGCAGAACTGATGGCCAATGGGGCCGAAAAGTTCTTGAATGATCACGCACTGGCAAGCGCAGCGTAGGACGCCCACCCACGAGGTGGACAGACGATCTGATCAGAATAGCAGGATCGCGCTGGATGCAGGGCGCATATAACCGGCCCTATTGGAAATCTCTTGAGGAGGCCTACTTCCTGCAGTGGACTCTCTGCGGCTGATATGATGAAAACAGTATATTTAATTTTGGATTCATTGATGAGCCAGCGAATAAACCACACATCCGCTTGTCAATCGTAATAAGCATGAAATTCCCAATGCCAAAATTAACACGGCTCACCAAAAAACATATTTCACAGGTAACATTATCACCCAATTAATATGTTATAGTATTCCTTTATTGGCAACAAGAGCGTAGTTGTTGACAAGCAACACGTCCCGGGTTAATTATTCCTATTTTAAACGGCTCAGTGATCCTTCGCAGATCTTCGGAAGCATTATAACGTACAATAACATGATATTGTACGAATAATATTTTGGTATTGTATTAGATTGTATTGTGGTGATAGTGTTTATGGAGTGCCCTACTGATGTGGTTTAATTACTGACATATAAGTTCTTGTATTGTTCGCTTTAGGGGCAGCTGAACACTCTGGTGTTAATTTAAGTAAGTTAGCAACCCAATTAATTGCTAAGCTCAAACACATTAACAATAAAATTATGTTCATACTTATATTTAAGTACTTACGCAAATTATATCATCATCAAATTATACAACATCAAAATAAAATAACTCAATCATAATAATATTCACATAAATATTTTTCGTTCAGGAATTCCGCCCACCCACGTGCGAAGCTTTAATCACAGATTACATGCCTAATAGGCTTAATCGTTGACATTTGTTTGAAACGAAGAGCCGCTCAAGAACGATCGCCTATAACTTATAAGGTTTGTAACACACTCATCTGCAATGCTGGTTTCAACTGATTACATCAGTAAGTAACTAGTTAACATTTTCAATATAATAAGGTGCATGTTCGGAAACGCCTCCTCCATATATTTTACTGGCGGTATTTTTTCTGAACATAGCCACATTTATACATAGAACAATTAATTTTATTACTTTTCTACAATAAGTCGTTTTATTTAAAAAGTGTCTAAAGTGTCTATGTTCAGATATAATAAGCGCCAGTGAAATGTATGGAGTAGACGTATCGGAACATCCACCCTAAGTAAAGACATTGCAGAGAAACACGCTATTTTACGCATGATATTTTCAGAAACAAAGACGGTTGAAGAAGACAAGACCAAAAACATTTCTTTTCAAAAAGTCAAAAATCAAAAATTTGCCCATTTTGCTAAATAACTACTTTGCATCAAAACTGGATATTATAGTATCTACAGATGCATTAAGAATTTTAAATTTTCGTAGCATTTATATTACCTTTATCGAAGTAAGAGAGGCAAATCCCGGTTGTACTAACTGTTCTAGTTTAGCATAAACAGATAAGTGGATAAATACTATCACGTTAAATCGATCTAACTGAATCGCTTCCGTCGCTCCAACCAAAGAGGTTGCGATCAAAGTGAATAGAAGTGCAGTGTGCGGGTGTTAGCTATAAACTCAGTTTGTACACTTTACAACTAACATTAAATTGTAGTGGTTTTGGAAGAACCAAGTGTTTTACTGACAAATACAAAATAAATAACTTTTTACAATATTTCCAAATCGGTTCATAAAGGACGGAGTTCTGAATTAACAAACATTTAAAGAAATACAATCGAATTATATACTTTGTTTTTTTGAAGTCGGTTTAAAATACGACGATTTAAAAACTAAAATATGGCAATACCCTTTCCCTTTTTCGACCAGCTTAAGAAATCATAATTTTTTTAATAAGTTTATTTGCTAAAAAAATTATACATTGTTCTCATCGAACTTGTCCCGATCTAGTGTGCCACAAGCCTAATATATTATAAACCGATAATCATTTATAAGATAGTAATACGATAGCGAAATGTCTCTAGTTTATTAAAACTACATTTTTTACCTTTGAAAGGCTTAGAAGTAATATGTTATCTTGGTATTTAATCACATAAGAAAGCGGACAGAAATATTTCACGTGAAACTAAAGGCGAATGTATGTCGTAGTACACAGAACTCCAGATTTTCGACTGTTTAAGCCGGTTAAATTTTCATTTTCGGCGTTAAATGCACTCAAATTTGAAAATACGTATGCGTATTCAGAGGAAAGACAGCATTCATAGTCACAAATACCTACGAGTATATTGATGAATAGTTATTTTGTACAAGTTTACACGTTATCTAAAATGAATTTCTCGACCAGCACCCAGTTGAATAGCACCTACGCGAATAGCACCTAACATATTCCTCGAATAGCACCTATCAATAGTTCTGCTAGGGTAGTCGTAAAAAATACACCTATCATCTAAAAAAATATACATTCAATGCTTTGATCGCAGGGAAACTAGCCGTTCAGATAACTGATTATTATATATCGATTCTCCGAATATTATATTACCAATTCATGTTCTAAATTAAAAAAAAATATTATAAACATGTTTGCGTAAATAGCATGTGGAACTTTTTACTACTCGATGACGTCATTAAGTTGGATGAAAACGCTAATAAGTCAATCACGAATTAATTTATATCGATAGTCAATATACGAGTTCCCATCACCAGATAAATATCTCCGATATTTTGTACGGTTACCCACAAGTCTGACTGGATTTTTTTGTTGATAATAACATTGGCAAGTCTAATACAAGATAATATTAAGAGGATTTAATGAGTCTTCGCTATAATTTATCTGCATGTTATCTGTTTTAAATATCAATGAATCAGTATGAGAATAATTTTAAATTAATTCCGATAAACTATCTTTTAAATCAAATCCTTAGATGGATTCACGTTGATTTCTTCTCGATAAACAACCAATAAACGGTATTTCTAGTTATTGTAAAACTTTTACAGTTAAGCTTGTTATGATGCAAACTCAAGCTGACGCTGACGACGACTAAAATTAGACTAGCCACCGACACCATTCTGCTAAAATAACGAAGTTGGATTTTGTAATTCGAATATAAAAAACTTACTTGATACCTACAAAAGCAATATCCTCTTTTATATTTACGCACAGTATATATATGACTGTAGGGACAGACAGAATGTAATATAAAAAGTTTCTAGTAATCTCAGTTAGCCAAGCATCCATAGAGACAGTCGCTCCGGCAGGGTCGCTCTAAGAATGTCGCCGATCTTGCCACACAGCTTCATAAATATGGAGTTGGTGATTAAACGGCGTACTCTCAGAGTTTTTGTACGGCACCCCCTCCCCTTGTCGTCTGCACCCAAACCTTGGATTAAATCATGAGCTATGAGCACTTAACTTTCCATTCTTTTTTTTAAATACCCGCATATGCCCGCAAGCCATTATTTTCTTTTGTTGTAAATGATACTGGCTTATGAGATATTTTTGTTAATAAAATGACTCGTTTAAAAATATGATACGTTAATCATAGTATCTTTGCTATAAAAGATCATATTTTCACGTTCTTAAATAAATGACGATCATTTTACATGAAATATTATTGTTGCTTTTCGCTATCATTTTATCTGTTATACCAAACCCGTAATGGCACCCTCGGATACTGAATCATAGGTCCCTAGAGCGATGTAAGTAGGCGTGCGCGCGGTGAACATCCAAGACACGACCAACGCACGACCATTTTGCAGATACATACTGGAATTACTGGAATATTGCGCAAACGTTTGCATCTAGACATTAGTGGTTACCTTAATCGACAGCAATGAAACCGATCCTTAGATGAATTGTAGTCTTTAATGTTATACGGACTTCAACCAGGCTTTTACAAGAAGCTGGTTTATATTACAAAGTAGATAATGTAGCTTGGGCATCGATAAACTTAAGGATTAGTCTAACAACTAGCAGTTGAGGTACGATTTAAGATAAACACAGGTTTTAGAAATAAATCTGTTATAAAATAGCTTTGCTTATTTACAAAAGGACTCAGTATGAAGCCAAAACGGTCAAAGTTACTTGATTTTAAAATCAAGACCAATTCTAATAAAACCAATTGCAGATATTGTATTGCTGCAACAGTTGCATTCAACTGTTTCATATGGTAACTCACAATATCAGTATTCCTTTGAGTGTTTTTATGAAAATATCACTTTGAAAATGAACCAACACCAAGCGATCGTATTCTATTTGATACAGATAAGTTGCCGTCAACACAGGCTGTTTGGCGTTGAATCAAAAGAAACATTCCGATTCATCGCATCAGTTTCGTTCCCTAAAGGCGTCTAGCAAAGGCTGAAACCGCGGAACAAGCGCTTCGGGCCGGGAAGCAATCTATTGCGGGACCTGAGGACTTGTGCTCTGTTTGAACTATCTTTTACTTGACTAGCCAAAAATTGTATACTAAATAGTAACTAGATAAGACAGCATAAAAAAGCCACTCAAATTAAGAAGCCCAATTGGAGCAGTACCTTGATCCTATAGACTATAATCTCATTTAAAGCCATAGTCATAAATGACACTAATTGGTTTAATTGTTTTTCTAGTGTTGCGTAAAGTTGTAAGTAGCCGAAAGAAGTATCATAACATAAACAAAGTTCTTTCTACTGCCTGTAGTAGAAGGAACTTTGTGTAACTTTAAGAACTCCACAGATAAGTAGTCGCCAAACCGAAAGTTGAGAATGAGCTCTTAATACTTCAAAAATAGGTCACACTTTCTTTTACCGCGTAAAAATAAGCTTCTATTAATTACCACTCTTTTGAAAAATGAGATGAACCACGCAATGTAACTAAAAACACTAGAGACCAATGAATAAATTATTAGAAATATAAATATGAGAGAAATGATAACATCAACGTATAACGTAAATATGGAAAGTAAATATCGCAAATGTGTACACATTTTGTACTTTATTCCCCTTTGATTCCTTGTTACTGAATGTTTACAATACAATTTAACTCATAAATATTATTAAGTATTGCAAAATATATACATTGGTCCGCAAATATTTTTTTAAGCAGTATCAAATATTAGTTATGTTTACGTTTTGAGTAATAAACAACTAGGAAAGGAATTACGAGTATCATCATTGTCGAAACATGTTTTTTTTGTTTTTCTATGCAGCATATAAATATAATACTAACTGTGTGATATCTGGAACCCACGACACTACGTAATTGTCGATATTGTTCGCATTTTTTATGTGAGGGAGTGGTGCGTACTGCGTTCCTTTAGTCAAAAATATAAAAATTATTAAAAAAATCGAAATGCTTAGAATGACGACGATTCTAATGATCATAATCTATATAATTCTACTAGCTCATGGCTTCGCCTGCGTGACAAAGGCAACCTATATCCTTCCCCAGTCTATCACTGGATGAAATTTTATGTATACCGGGAGCGGTAGGCGTGAAAGCGTAACATAGAAACAAATAGACTTACTTTCGCATTTATGATATTAGTATTTTCTATATTGATAAGCAATACAATTGGAAAGTATCCTAAGATATCAGCCAGTAGATATTGAACATCATAAACTACTGTACTAATGTACTGGCAAAGAGTAATACTCATACTCGTTCAGAAATAGTAAACTAACCTCATCCTAGCATGTAGTATTGTAAACAAAGCTGCGCTTAACGATTCCCCTGTCTTGTTACTAGCTGCTGATTGGCAAAGTTCGATTGAATGTATCCCACATTCCTTGTTTCTTTTATATCAATATTTATTCACTATCTTTATGCTAGTTCTTTTGGGAACGCACATATACTGTAAGTACATACATGCGAGACTTCGAAGTACTCGCAGTATTTGAAATCATTTTACTGCGTCTCTAATTAACTAGCTATTTCGACTTTATTTTTGGAATCACTGTCAAATATTTGAATTGAAAATAAATATGGTTGAAGTCAATTTCAAACATATTATAAATAATAATATCAAAAACGTCCAATCGGTCTAAATTACAAGTACGCTCTCAGATTTCGGCTTTTAAACATAATTCTAATTGTAAACTTTGCTCACTCAGTCATTTAATTCTTTACAAAACACACAAACAAAAAACTGTCATAACTCAGTGGGAGGCAGTGAGAAGGAAAAATACTGAGAGTTTAGAACTGAGGTAGGTACTTCCTATTCTATGCAATCAGCGTGCGAGCTAGACTAACGTACCGTATAAGGAAACCTACAGACGGTTACGGAGGGTATTCGCTGACGTGCAGTCACTCCCCACAATCCTTATCAAGGTAAATTGCATTTTCTTGCTATGTTTGTCTTGAATTTATAAATACATACTAAGACTATTGTTTTGTTGTGAAAGTCGCAGGTGGGCACAGAACTTGTAATATTAATATGACATTATGTTGGAAGGGTTAGTGATCAATTGCAAAATAAATTACAAACGGAATATTAATTATATATTTTCGTGCTTCAGAACTCGGAAGGCACGCAACGCCGTCAGTACCGGTTATCTCTTTGTTTTAGTCGTTAATTCGAGTTGGAACCCTTGGGTGACTTGATAAATTCCGAACACTAGGGCATCAAACCTATTCGATTAGAAGAAGAATAAAATATTATTTTATTCTTCTTCTAATCGAATCTATTTATTTGATATATAATTACTAATAGGTATATTTGTGCTAAAGGTATTCAAATTAAAAATTTATATTTAAACATATATATGCTCAGAACCTATTCCTTAGCTCGTCAAGCATTCAATTCAGTTTATTATTCGAAATTAAACAATCGTGTAAACACGGTTACTTTAATATTTGTTCTTTCGATATATAAAGTAGCATACAGTCAAAAACTAAAACATATCGATCCAAGTTCTCTTCTCTCTACAAATTTCAAACAGTAATTAACATTCTTACTTAGTTACTTCACAAATACTCATATTCTGCAACAAATTGAACTGTCTTTGAATTAAAGTAGTTTTCCACATTCGCTTTACAAATGCATTCTACAACTTTAAATAAGACGAACTGCAAAGAACGCGATCAGAACTTTGTTTGAAGATAATTTCCTGTAGCCGCGCATCTCCCTGTGAAGACGTTGAATATTTTGTATCAAAAGAAAAATAGATTGGATAAACATAAGTTCTGAAGTCTCATCTGGAGTTGATAGGTATTTAGTGTCAAAGATACATATATAGAGATATCTTACCCGTTCGAAAAAAAAGTTACAAGGAAATAACTACTTACATAAAATACGTAAACTATACTTTTAGGTAATGCCTTTAGCATGACATGAATTGGCTATTTTAAACGAGATTTCGCAACGAATCACGAGTAGAATCACAAAAAGAGACTGAAGAGCTGGAATCAGATATCCTTTTTAACATTGCATGAAGACAAAATGAATAGAAAAATTTCTATCTGGAGCAATCCGATGTCTGTTTTTATTATTTTTTCCTTCGAATGAACTACAATCGTTGCTAGCGTTCAAAAGAAAATATGGACGAGGATTTTTCATATCAAACTAGCCTGTCATATTAAAAGTTCATCTGTAGTTTAATCTCGAAATTCATTTAAATTTTCTTTTCAATACTTTTTTGTTTCGATACAATTCATTAAAACACTATACACATACATAAATATAAATTCTGACTAACATTTTGTAGCAAAGTACCAATAATACTATTGACAAAGAATACCTCGCTCAATCCCATTTAAATTGGTCTGATTTCCTACGTACCATGAAATACATTCCAAAATATTATGTAAGTATGCATTGTTTTTGTGATAGGCCTTTCACCAACGTCTTGGCACGTATTATAATATTACATATTCTTATGTATATAATATATATTCCACTAAAACGTTCTAGAACAAATGTACCAAAGCCCATAAATCGAAGCTGCGTCTCACTTCGCACCAAAGTGTGATTGTATCACCTTTCATTGCTAGTCAAACATTTGAATAAGTAAATATTAGTTTCGTACAAGGCGTCGGTTACGTCACTTCGGCTGAATGAACGGAACAACTAGAGGTCTACGTCCTGTGAGTGCCATTTGATATTTGATCTTATACATAGTCAATTCAAATATGCAAACGTTATATTAATAGCTGCCATATACAATAGCTGAGTAATTAAATTCGGAAGTGTATGAACAACATTCTGTATTATTTATAAAAGTGGAAGCTAAATATGTAGATCACGTACGTAGGAGAATTTGTTTGAGGGGTTCATTGTAAATCTTTACTTCTCTAATAAGATCCTAGACAAGTTTTTTACTCACTATGTCTATCTCGCCGTTACCTTCTCGCTAAGTACCACACTTAGGGTTGTCCGATGGTCGGGATTTGTCTGGATTCTCTAGATATTGACAGTGATCTCCAGGCCCCAGATTTGTCGGGTGCCTGGAGGGAACTGATTGTTTTTGAGATTTCAAAATCTCCAGATTTATAAAATTTTAATATTTTGCGTAAAATATCCTTTTTAAGGTACATTATAAACCACTTTTCCAAAAAAAGTCAATAACAGAATTGTGTCACCAATGGCTTTTTGTCCAATTTGAAAATAAACTTAATTTTTTATTTTTAATATTTTTTTCTCCCGACAACACCAAAATCAACAGACATTTTGAACTTCCGATCTGTTAACCCTATTCACACCGAACCTTATTCCATGAGATACCAAAATCAAGAAGCCTAAATAATGCAACCAGTTATGATAAAGTAATTTTCTATTTCTAGCATCACCCCGTTTCTTCTAAAAACGACCATAATAATATCACAAATTTCTACTTTTAAATCGTATTTTTGAACACCAAACAAACCTTTATAACGACACAGTGAATTGCATAATAATAGTCAGCGGGTGAAAATGTGCATTCGATATAATTTTCCTTGTTACAACTCGGCATAGTTCGAAAGCCAAAGCCTTCCTGGCCTTGACTCAAGCAAAGCAAGGCGACCTTGTTCCTTATTGAGTGTATAGTTAAAATGCAATGCGCCCGCCCTGTCTTTTGCGCCAGGAATGCTAGAGTGAGACAATGTAAGAAACCAGTTTCAATACGCCGGAAGCCTTTCTCTTGTATCCATACGAAGTATTCATTGTACCATTCCGAATGTATGAGATTTTTTATTAGGTTGTGAATTTGTGAGATCACTGCTTCAGCAAGTAGGTGTTTATAATTGTTGATTTAATATTACCTACCATCGTAGACAAAGTGTGAAAGACGAAATACACAATAACTAAGTTTACATACTGAAAAAGCGATGGTGGCTGAATGGATTAGGGACCGGCGTGCAAATCACTTGGTCCGAGTTCAATCCCGACCGGCAGTACCAATGTGGATTCCACTTTGTGGAATTTATATGTACTAGTCAAGTGACTTACCATCTGCTAACGATGAAGGAAAATATCGTGAGGAAACACACATACCCTAGAAGAAATTCTATGAGTATGTCTGATCCACCAACCCGCACTAGGCCAGCGTGAGTGGATTATGGCCTAAACCCTCTCAGCTCTCTAGTTAGAGGAGAGGAGACCCGAGCCCAGCAGTGGGACTTAATGGATTGCTGATGAAGTTTACATAATATGTATGTAAAAAAAATCTAAACAAAAAGCGAAGACGCAATGTTTTAAAAAAACTCTGAATTTTCTGAACGTATTTTAAACTTTAATTATAACAGACACATTATCTGAGAGGCAAATTACGATCTTGTTTTCCTAGATAATTTATACAATGTATTTGCAATTTTAAATGCCTTGTCAAAACGCCTAGACTGAACTTAACAACGTGAAAGTTTTAGGTTCAATTAGCTATCATCCATTTTATTTCATCAGTAATCACAAAAACTATTAACAAAAAATAAATAGATTCTGAAATCAAATAACTCGTAAAGCTAAGTAGCAATCTAAACAAAACAAATCAAAGAAACAAAATGTTGGAACAATCTCTTAGTACACTCATTGTAACTGATTGATTTATAAAGTTCACTGTTGAATTTATTCATTGGAGACTTATAAAGTCTCTTGACAAATCTTTATCTTTCAATCAATTATTCCGCAAGAATAATCTGATGAAACGACATGCCTACATAAGTGATTTGCCAAAACATTTGCGGAAAAAAAATTAAATTGATTTCTTTCACAATACAAGCAGATGTTATTCCAATATATTACCAAACCTGCAGATTGGAGATGCGTGTTTTATATATTAATAAAGTTAAGCAGTTTATTAATTTATTTGAATTTTTGGTCTGAATATTAAATATCTTTAATTTATTGAGGTAGGTTTATGGCCATAAAATTTTTGAGCAGTGAATCATAAAAGCAGAGCACTAATAAATATTAAAAAAAAATCTGCTGCAAAATGCATTTTGTCCAGGACCATGGATATAAAAGGAGCTACTCTTGATCGTAACAGAGAACTTCCTTATAGGTGTAAAAATCCACTTCCTATAACCAATAACTTTCAGTATAAAAAGCCAAAAAAAATATTTTTTATAGTATTATATATATTTTTTTTTATTTTGTAGAGCCCTAAACAAGTTCACAATACTTATCTAAACTTAAACTAAACACAAGTTATTAATTATTGTAAACTCACTAGAAGGCCACAGTTTACTATTACAATAGTAATTTGTAAGAGCTCAGTCTAACATACATGACTCAACACTAATGCTATGTATAGTAAAGGAAAGAGAAGAAAAAAGAAAATAAAAAATAGATCTTAATCCCGATTAACAGTTGGAGAAAATATAAAATTAATTACGTGTACTCTCATAATTCGCAAGCCAGCTACGCCGATCTCGACGTGCTTTCCGAGCCACGTCGGGGACTAAAGGTCTAAATGTAGATAGCGATTATCATACCGTGCCCGGCCACACGCACGGTTGCCTAATCACTTAGATCGAAAGATCTGCGTAATGTCGAGCTAGGAAACCCTACTAGTTACCATATTACATTAAGGATCTCGCTTATTTATGTTGTAACGTTTCTTTCTGAACGAGATTTGATCGACTTTTTATTTCTTACGTTTATGCTGGTAAAGTATGATATACTTGTTTTATATCAGTCAATAAAGTCCATTACTGGATATAATATGTCTTAATTAATGAACGCCATAACGGCATATCAGAATGAGAATTGTGTGAGTAAACTGTATAATTATAAAGTTATTTCAAATCTAGACATAAAACCAAACCAATAATGGTCAGATAAGCTTTATAATATTAACTGCACATCATATTTATTAATGGGATAGTCCACCACTGTAACTCCTGTA
This sequence comes from Laspeyria flexula, assembly GCA_905147015.1. Classification (NCBI taxonomy): domain Eukaryota; kingdom Metazoa; phylum Arthropoda; class Insecta; order Lepidoptera; family Erebidae; genus Laspeyria; species Laspeyria flexula. The sequence continues at coordinate 9,046,639 of LR989963.1, forward strand.
AGCGAAGATTAACAGCGATAAAACTTTGCAAACATCGAATCATGATACTCGGAAATGGAATTGGAACCCAAGACAATATTAATCAGAGCTAAATGGAGAAATTGGAAAAATTATGTTCTTTAGTTATTAATATCATAAACGTGCCAAGCTAATTTTCCGTAGCGGAAATATCTATCTAGACAATTCCTGTTATAGCAAAGTCTAAACCTTACCCGTATACTTAGCTATATCAGCTAGATGAGTCATAATCTAAAGTTTATTGCTCTCTGAATCATGACTGAACTACATATATGTACTTACGTGCATTATAGGGTAAACCAACGAATTGTGAACCGAACCTAGCTAGAATTGCTGCGACATAATTAATGCTGGCCCATTCAATTTGCGTTTTGAACAATGACACGTAATGATAGTTAATTGATACTCTCTCGGTGTAATAATTGGAGCGATTTATGCGTTTATAACAGTTTTGTTACCTACACTCGGTGGTCATGCAGTAATTATTAACTAGAATGTTTGACATCTAACTGTAAATCGAAAGAAAAAGAAATAAAAGTTTCTCTCTTATCTGGATTTTTTTTCATACCACGATGGTGGCAGACTAGAGGGACTTTGATGTCGCTGTCAAATGTTTAAAAGTGACAAAGTCAAATTCAAATCTTTTTATTCATTTGGATCACATACATGATACTTATGAACGTCATACAAAGCCAAAAAAAGGTGTCAGTAAATTTGTCTACGGCCAGTTCACTGACAAGGTTTAGCTCTGAGAAGAACTTGGCAAGAAACTCAGGCCACTCTTTTTAATCGCCATAGTTGTTATAATTTTAATTGGTTGGGACAGCGACCATATATTATCTAAATTTCCTTACATTTGATAGCGACATTAAAACCGAATGTCGAAATTCAGAGTAAACCCTCAGCATACAAACCGCTGGACGGTAAGCGGTTAACCTATAGACCAAAAGCATAACATGTTCGTTTCCGTTCCTTTAAAATCCTTTCTCTCACCAATGAGCTCTGGACACCACTATTCCCAGCAGGAATATAATACAACCGAGTAATAACTGTGGTCTTCTGTACTTAGGTACATACTTTGACTGGCCTGTTGGTCTAGTGGTTAGTGACCCTGACTGCTAAGCCGGAGGTCGTGGGTTCGATCCCCACCCAGGACAAATCTTTGTGTGATAAGCATAAAGGTTTGTTCTGTGTCTGGTTGTAATTTATCTATAATATGTATGTATTTACAAAAAAAAAATGTATTTAAGTAGTATATCAGTTGTTTAGTACCCATAACACAAGCAAATATAATTGCTTACTTTGGGACTAGATGGCGCTGTGTGAATGTGGTAGAATATTATCATTATTATTATTACTTTTCCCGGCAAGCGGCTCAGTTTGAGAGTGCTACCCGCAGTGCCCCATCGCCGAATAGAATAAATAAATATAGTGACATTTTAGATTTTATGATTAAATAGAAATTATGCCAATTTTTAACGTACACACCGCAAATCTAATCCTAAAGCCAATAATAGGTAGCTCTACTACGAGCGTATTATGGCGACTATTGTGCAAGCACCCACGTATTCAAATAAATATGCCGGTAATAACTTTCCTATAGAAACTAAATCGTCTAGTCACGACTCATTCCGAAGTGTACCGCCTGGCTAGCTATGCCTGTCATTATCTATGTGTAACAATCCCAGATATATTGGAGAGATGCTTAGACAAATACTCATTATATAACACGAAGTATTGGTAAACACGACTGATTGTAAGGAGCGCATCAAAAATAATATTATGATATGAAATTGTTTTATATTTCGGATTGAAGAATATTCGGAAGTATCTCCATTCAACTAAAAGAAAATCTTCCGTGTGCAATGATTTAAGCTATTCCTTCATATAGACGGCAATCGTTACCAACAAACTTTAAAAATACCACAGTAAGCGTATCTATTTCACTACAGCAATTTCCAACACGAAAACAAACACAAAATTAGCATAGCATTATAGACCGCTACACTATTACCTAGTGCTTGAACATTGTCGTAAAGGGTCGCTATGCTCTTATAATAGCTTCATTACGAGCAGCGACCAGGCGAGTGCGCAAATTGGCTGGATGGACTCATACATGTGGAGGTCTCAATTTAAATATTTGATGCCGTTCAATTAATTTCATACAATATAATAACATCTACTTATCGAATCATTTGAATGGATTCATGATTATTATTATTGTTGTTATTCAAAGTATCCCATTTGTAGTGTTGTATCGAGGTCTCACATTTGATCTCCAAGGCAAAAGTAAAATCCGCCTTTTTCATGGTTTCCTATTTATACCCGACTGCCAAAAAAGGAGGGAGGTTTTTCGCGAGTAATGTATATATGTATATATTATTATGTATGTATGTGGGCATGTCTGTTACATTGTGACCTTCTGGAGCCTAAACGGCTTGGCTGATTTTAAAGTGTGAGGTGTCATTAGATTTGTATTTTACCCCCGAGTGTCATAGGCTATGTGACGTCAACAAAAACCAATATGGCGGACGTAAACTGTCAAAACACACGTATTTTTTTGCTATCGCTATATGGGTATCAGATGAAAGTTAATTAATGGCCTTATTCAATTATATATGCACTAACTATTGCCCGCGGCTCCACTTGTCTCCTCTAACCTAAATCGCTTGACTGATTTTGAAGTGCAAGGTGTTGTTATATTCGTATTCATCACCGAATCTCTATATCTAAGCCCTTTACCAGTGTATTCTTCGAATTCATTGGTCAAAGGCTACATTTAGGCAATCGGGTTTTTTTTTAAATTAATACTTGTTATGTCATACGTAAAATTTAAATTCACCTAAAATTTACTGTAATAATTATTATTATATGTTTTGAATTTTGATAAGTTGAAATGAAAAGAAGTTGAATCAAAACATTTATTCAGTGAAAATATGCGTTATGTTAAATTTAAACCTTTACTTTTCGTATAAATATCCTTTCAAACAGTGCAGTTCTCTGAATATAACTGTCAAGTTACTAAGTGCTCGGTTCCGTACACTTTGTTTCAAAGCCTTTGTCGCATGCAATATTCTATCTATTAAATTAATAAGTGTTCTCGATAAATCGAGTTGTATCGAATAAAGCCATTCGAAATACTTTCGCGTTGTTGACAATATCGAACCTCGTTATTATCTTTTATGTTTACATATATTTCGACACGGTATAACAACTGAAAGTTTTGTTTAAATTGTAAAGAAAAACATAACCAAAGTTTGACAGCAAAAAACTGTTTCAAAAAACAAAGATTTTCTTTTGTGTAATGTTAAGGTAGACACAACTCGTTATATCACCTTAGATATTGTAGTCTATTGGTACTTATATCCCATCACGTCGCTTTACAACCTTACAGATAAGTTCCCCCTGCTGATAGCACAGTGTTCTTTTATAGAGCTGTGGTGTTTATACGCAGCAGGAGAAACTCAATGGTTACGGAGACTTATAATGGGTAGAGAACCTACTCGTCAAAGAAAGATGCTGTATTATCCGCATTTTTCTTTGTAAAAGAAGTGGGGTCACTGACCGTTACTTGTAAGTGAGAGTTATGGATCATTAAACTCACAAACCAGCTGACTTAATTATTTGAATGTTAATGAAAGACATAAATGAAACCGTTGTAATAATAATTATAATTATTATTAAAGTTAAAAATAATTATATACAATTACATATATTAAATTTTTTTTTAATGAAACAAAAGTAATTTGAAGAACGGCATTCAAAATAAAGATAATGTTTATTGGTAGCATTCGTGCTTACCCCCATATAATAGACAGGATACAAGAGCAAAAAGGTTCGTATCAACGCAGGCCAGGTGTTTCACGTCAAAGCATAGCATACCATTAAGGTTCGCAGCCGTTACAGTAGTGAGATATAACTAGTTTTTAAAGATCTAAATATCGCTAAGAATTATAAAATGAACGTCATACTATCTCTAATATTTGCGTACTAGCGAAAACCGAGGATATAATATCAAACTGTTAAGTACCTACCTATATCTTTCTATTATTATTTTTTGAAGTTAGTTTAATAATTTTTGAGAGTATCAAGAACTCACAGTTCCGATTCATCACCATATTACAATTATTTGATTTGTCACTAACAGTATCGTAAAATAACTTGTAAGTATTTTATGTTCTTGTAAGTTTGTGAATCTAATTTAACGCAAGAGCCGCTTTAATTTTTCTGCTATAAATCGAACAAATGAACACAAACACATTTTAATTGATTAAGCTAGATTATTAATATACCATTCCTTATGATGTTCATTAAATTTTGTGTAGTGTGGTTATTATAATAAATAGAAATTATAATTACATTACGAAATAGAATTAAGTACGTTTAACCAATTACATTTTATGAATGTTTATTGTTAACGTTATCTTTATTAATTAATTTAGATCCGGTCTTTATATAAAGTCAAGGGTTTAAATATATAATAAAAATAAATTTTACGGTTATTATAATAGATAAGTCTTTTCAAATAATTGCTTAATTTAATATTATTAAGGAGACGATACATATCTTTAAGTTTATTTAGTAAAAACGTATAATACTTAAGTCTATACACCTAAAGTCGATTATTCAATGAAAAAATTGTGTTAATGACAGATTACTGCTAATTGACGTCTCTGAGTGCGGCAGTAAAGTACCTTAGCCAGTAATTTGAGTAGCCAATGAATAAACACACCAAATAGATAGATACAGATAGTCTAGATAGTAGATAGTCTATAGACTCTAAGATGTGCAGAAGGACATAGTTTACTTTTTTTTACTGATTTACCACACAGACGAAGCCACAGGCAGAAGCTAGTCATTAATAAATAATTTAATACAAAAACTTGAACAATGTAGCATGATAGGTGCTAAGGTATTAAAAACACAATGCTCCACACGGCTCTCAGAACATCTCGTGCTCGCCGGAGGGTACTTGAGAGCCTCTAGTCGGTTGAGTATAACCGTGTCTTCACCCTGTTACCTTATTTATTGCAAACAGTATTGTACATTCAACATTCATACACACTTGTTTCTGGCATATTTCATATAGGGTTTGAAGTAACATTTATTTTTATAGAATAACCACAGGGAATAACTCACAAGAGTAGTTTAAAGGGTCTAAAATCGCTCGAATTTGAAATTGCATGTATTCGGTTAGAAGCTACCTTTCTATTAAGTACGTATACGTAATTAAATGCGTATTTTTAAGTGTTAATATGAATCTGGTCTTAACCTCAGTGCTTCTACAGTCTAAGAAAACTTTAAAATCTATGTCTATCATTTCACTATTGGTCAAAGTATCATTCTCTGCTGTGAAGTGATTCATAAAGCCAACTTTATTTTGTATGGAATTTCATTCACATCACAGATATAATCGATTCCTATTCGGCTACCACTATACAGATCACGATTTAACACCGGACATTAAGAGACCGTGCACACCGGATGCGTTAGCGTAGACATGCACCGTACCACTGAGTTGTATGTGTGGAACTGTATGAGACATGAGTCCAGTGATCGGAATTGGTAATGCAATTTTGTGGCATTTCGTGAAGTTATCTTATTATGGATAAATGCCTTTAAATTCCATTTAGTTGGAATTTAATATAGTCAATTTAATTCTGAGATAGATAAGTACTAAGTTACATGATAAATGCATTGATTATTGTGGTGATTGTTTCCAAATAAAAAAAAATCACCCGAAGACTAGCATTTTTGCCATGTTATGCCGTAAAAAGTTACCAGTTAGGTAACTTTTTCGACACTTTAATCAACTTTAATAAAGCAATGAAGTTAATGTTTATTTTTGTCATAAGAAAAACATTTGATTTAACAAATCTTTTCAAGTCTTAGCCATAATTATACAATGTTTTAGGTCATTCACCCTAAATTGATCACTGGACATGAAACACCGCTTGCATAAAGTAGACGTTATACATAGCCCCAGTTCTCTCAGTGCTACATGCACTACGCTGACATCTACGCTTACGCATCCGGTGTACCGGGGCCTTAATAGCTATGCCGTATTGTTTTAATGCAGTATGAGTGACATTGAAGAATAAAAGGGTCAGGTATATTACCTCCAGTTCTAACAATATAGTGCATAATGTGACTGTGAATTACAATAGAAACCCGTCTGACTCACCTTTAGTTCCTAACCTATTTCTTCAGTCGTACAACCTACGTACTGCCCTGCTAATGAAAGATACAACAGCATGATATAATCAGTGAAAAACATATCAAAAGTTATAAGTCCTACGAGTGTTTTTTGCATGTCTTGTATAATGGTATTACGTCAATCTTTCTTTGCAAAGAATTACGCAGAACAATAGCCCAACTTAAAACAACACGAGGCATATTTTTAGCCACTTTTACGACTATACAATAAAAAAACAATTTCACGAGCGTACTTCAAAGATGTCTGAAAACATAAAGTTAATGCGGTCCTCTATAAACGAAGACGACTGAAAAGGTAGCTAATGGTTAAAGGGTAAAAAGCTGAGCACGAAACGAAACATTTCGACCTTTTTCGTCATAAGTCACCAAATCGTGGCAAACATAAACGTAGTTGAATAACAGATCAATTTAAGTACTGCGAGGCAGGAGAATGTTCTTTAGATTCTTTTTCGGCATTTTTATGTTAGATACATTGATTAATTTATGCGTGAGAACTATGACAATGTCCAGCTTGCGAATATATTTTTATCAACTAATTTAAATTCACCAATACTCTCTTAGATAGTAACCCGTAGCTAAATGTGGGTTGACAAATCACGGAACTATATTTGTCCCATAAAATGGAGTCTTTTTACGTATTGGCAACTATTACCGATTCACATTTGCGTACATAAAGGTGTGAGATCAATTTTCTTTACGGGATAAAAAACAAAATTAAAAATTTTTAAAAAACCCACGACGATAACATCTATACAAAATAAGAAACGTAACATATAAAAATGTTTAAATAACTTTATTTTAAATCCCCGACGAAAAGATAATAAGTAGCGTAAAAACAATCCCAAGAAAATCCGTCGGGGGCTGCCATACCCTGACTTGAAATGAACAAAAGTATTGCAGTTTTATGTATTTGATACCTACCTAATTATTAACAATATTTAGTTTACAATATATATTTAATACTAGAAACGGTAATGATATTGGCAGCCCCCGACGAATTTTCTTGGGATTGTTTTTACGCTACTTATTATCTTTTCGTCGGGGATTTAAAATAAAGTTATTTAAACCTTTTTATATGTTACGTTTCTTATTTTGTATAGATGTTATCGTCGTGGGTTTTTTCAAAATTTTTAATTTTGTTTTTTCTTCTAGTCTTTATTTACCAGTTTTAGCATAACAAATGGTCACTCATGGTAACAGAGAACAGATGCAGTTCACGGCTCGAGCTTAATAAACAATGGTGTTGTTGCAATCCGATGAGGTGGGTGGTACAATTAACATTCTAAGTGTTACGTTTACTGTACGTACAATGCTCATCGCAATTCCCACCTGTGGCTATTTGAATACTCATTGTATCTATCTGTTGTGCCAACTTAAGCCTGAGTACTGCTCAAATGGAATAAGTGACATATTTTGTCCAGATTTATGAAGTATTGTTGTATTTGTATTGTAAAACTTGTAAATATCTTATTGAATAAATATATAATTCACACAAACTGTTTATTACGATGTTCAGACTTTGCTGCCCTTTAGAATTCTATATAAACTATTGATTTAAAAGCATTACGAATTAAACTATTTTAAATAAAATTGTGGTGTTATGATGTGATTTTGATTTGGATAACTTAATAAAATCCTATCCTATCCTAAATAAGTAGGTATGTAAATATCAAAATCTACGCTAAGTCGTCGGTCATAAGCTATTTAGATATAAAATGCGAAAACTATTTGTATGGTTAACTGTTACAAAATTGTTTTTAAGTCTGAGTTTATAACTGTATTTCTACTTAAATAAATTAAACATTGTACTATTATTCACAATAATAAACCAGATGTGGAACATCCCTATTAATTAAATACCTGTATAATTTACTCCTATTTTGAAGGTTGTCTTTACCTTCTTCAATAAGACACACACGTGTAGGGAGCCAATTTCACCAGGAGTACATGTGACCAAAGGCTTTTAAATATCTACGGAATTGTACCTATTCAATTTATATAATAAACAAATATAAACAAACTTTTCCTCCATTCGAAGCTAGTACAAAGAACCTTTAAATTACAGCGCCTCTATTTATGTACAGAATTGTATACCTTTCATTTCATCTATTCCTCGTACAATACTGTTTGGTTCAATACAATGAATTAGTGTACATACGTGTAGTGCTTTCCTTGCCCCAAGACAAATTGCTATCCATCCATTAATACAATGGATTAGATACTGCACTACTCTGATCGAAAATTAAAAAAATAACTGTAGGTAACATTCGGAGCGGTGGTGTATTTTCTCGACGTAATGGAAATGGAAAAATAAAGCTCACCTATACAGGGTTGACTGTAAAAACGAACTGCGCTAAAAGCTGGATCAATGTGACAGTTGTACGTTAGGCCTGTTTTACGAATGAATAGAAGTCCGTATTTCTCTACCAAAAGCTCAGATATGGAATAATGTGTTCGGAATACCGTACTGTCGGTTTCATTATCCATTAAGGTATTTATCATATTTCGATAAGATAAACTATCTAAATAGAAATTCCTCAAATGATTTCTACTTGGACATTCTTATCTTTTATTCTGTGGTTTATGAGCTTGAGTTTTGGATTTAATTCTAGATAAGATTTATATGTCATAAAATTCGTATTAAGATCCTTTAGTAGCTTCTTAATACATCCGGCTTAACATACTTCGTACCTGAACCTACGAATGATACGTTTTTTAAACCCCATTCGCTTCGGTAAGTTCGCTATAAAAGTTCACCGACTCAAATTCGTCGAGGAGGCTGGCCACTAATCCTAAACTTTTTTTGTTCAAAAATAGAACACACTACGCTGTGAGGCCTCTAGGTGGCCATTTTGTGCGTATGTTCCGTTTGTTTACGTTTTATTGAACGTCGAATAGCGCCACAAAACCTGTTCCCTACAATTTAGCAATCCGCTGAGGTCAATCCACGCACGCAATTCTATCCCGCGACGATCATCAAGGTTATATATACGTGTAGTATCAGCTTAATGGAAGTTTGTGAACGTAATACATGAGAATTATGTGGCTACAGAACGATGTAACTTATTGACGTTTACCATATTGATTTTGAATGCATATCACGTATAATATTTGTATTTGCTTTTGTCATTGATATTCAATCTAACGTAGATTTATGTATGACCGCTGCAGAAGACGTTCTAGATTCGAGCCCGAACAAAATCGATAGCTTTGATCAAATAGAGTTACAGCCGCTTTCAACAATATATCTATCGATGGATTTGTCTACAAGAGATATATAATTAACGTAATCTCCATACATAATAAGTCTAAATTTTATCTTCAGATCCGTCGATAGATAGATTATTGAAAACGGCAGTTAGCAAATAGATATAGTAATCGATAGGTTTTCTGTCATTAGCCTTTTGAACGCTAAGCATTACGCTCTGCCTGCCCCTTCTTGGAATAAAGACGTGAAGCTATGTTATATTATGATTTAGAAGCCCATAACAATTGACATTGTGTCTCGTACATGAAATTCTCGCTTTCCACACGTACATATAAACAAATACATTGCATAACGTGTAATACACACGCAGACAATTATACGACACGTTAAAATGATAATAATTGTTATTACTACCATACATGCTTAGGTTACGCAACAAAAATAGATAGTTATAAGCATGCCTGCTTTCTATTCATGACAAAAGTGTTGATACTGCACACGACGCACGTGTATACAATTAGCCAACGGCTCATATTAAACATATGCATAGTCTTTAATCAGAATCATAGAGCGCACTGTTGGGCCTGAATTATTTTGATCGTTAGGTATTAAAATCACATCACATAATATAATAATAATATATGCCTATATATATAAATATATAGGCCATAATCCACACACGCTGGCCTAGTGCGGGTTGGTAGATCAGACATACTCATAGAATATCTTCTAGGGTTTCCTCACGATGTTTTCCTTCACCGTTAGCAGATGGTAAGTCACTTGACTAGTACATATAAATTCCACAAAGTGGAATCCACATTGGTACTGCTAGTCGGGATCGAACTCGAACCGCGTGATTTGCACGCCGGGCCTTTATCCATTGAGCCACCATCGCATATAATTAATTAATAGTAATGGTATGGTAGTAATGGTATTAAAATAATTACAATAAATAATAAAGTAAAAAGTGGTCCGTGTAGTGACGGATTAAGAATGCATAATGTCACTACAAGGCGACTAAAGGAGTAACCTTATACAACCAGAGTACTGCGAGAAAAGTAAAATTCGAAACAAAACCCAATACCAACCCGTTTACCCAGCGTGGTATACATAACATTATTTTATAAATTGTAATGATAAATAAAATATTTATTTCCTAAACAAAGTGGTACAGACTAGTACCTAGAGACTTCTATTAAGTGAAGTACACCTGTTTCAGAAGGTTCCACTCTACCCATAGCCATACATTATTATAGTACCCGATAAAAGTTCCTCTAGCTGAGAAATTTAATAGGTATAAGAATCTAGACATAGGGTTAATAAGGTAAGGTATTTCCTGACAAACATCGTACAACAAAAAGCAAATCATCTAAAACATTTAGCTAATGGATATTTATGGTGCTTCTGGAGATACCTTGACTGTTAATGTAGTCAAGTATATCAAAGCACTTGCAGCTGTACCAGATGAAACCAACTAAACACTGCGAACTTTTGAAGAAAGTAGAGACAGAGCGAAAATGAAAAAACCTTTAATGATCATAATTGTAAAATAAAAAAATGCGTATATGTTTATTTGTTTCCGAGCTTGAAATTAAGTTTCGTGTAAAAAAACCTCTTACCATTTTTGACCAAGAAATCGAACCTAGGAACTTTTGTGCAGCAGTCGTATACTCGGCACTTCCCGCTACGCAAGTAGAGGAAAGTGCCGAGTCAGTCTGATTGTAATGTTTTTAAATAAATCACTCTGTTTAAAGTTGAACAGTGGTAACAGTGGTTTTACTGTTCAATTTAATACTTTTTGGTGCTTAGTTAAAACTCAGCTGCAAACTATAAGCCAACTGAGTCACGATCTTTAATGTCGTGTTTAATGCAGACAGGATGGATGTCGTCAGTGCAGTGTATCTTGTAATACCCTAGACAGAAGCGCTAACTGACACGGAGCTTTACTCGTTGTGCTGAGAGACAGGTAAAGCTTCCCAGAGACCCGTCTACACCCGTCGCACTCGCTCTATGCTTTAACAGTTTTCTAGATACCTATTCAAAATTATTTTGTAAGCTAATAAAGAGCTTAAATTTCTTGCGTTAAGGTTCAACATCAAACTATGGGTCATACTGAAAAATAGCTACCGCGCGCGTGGTATTTCGATAAAAAGTAGCCTATGCTGTATATATATGCTATGTGCCTATGTCCTGTAAATCTGTGTGTCAAATGTCGTACAGATCCTTTCAGTCGTTCTGGGGTGATTGAGAAACAAACATACATCCATAAATCTAACTGTCCATCCATTCTAACTTTCGCATTTATAATATTAGTAAGATAAATAACTAATCATGGTCTAATAAATAATAACAATAAAACAAAATATATTTGTCGAATAATTAACGAAATTTATGAATAATATATATAATGTCATCCGTGTAGTGACGGATTAAGAATACATAATACTACCCCATCTCAACCCGTGGGTGTCGTAGAAAACGACTAAGAGACCTTAAGCAGACAAGAGCACTGCGAGAAAAGGAAAATTGGAAACAAACCCTATACAAACCCGTCTGGCCAGCGTGGTATAGTAGGCTAAATTCCCTCCACAATCTTTGGAGGAGACCCGTGCCCAGCAGTGGGACGTTTATGGGTAGATTAATGATAATAATATGACAGGCATGTACTCAGAAAATAATACATATATATAGTAACAACCCTAAATTCTACTCCCCGCACTTCTAGAGTACGTCGTGTACCGGCACGGCTACAACACTAACTGTACGCCGTGCCGCCAAATTGTAACGGACATCTTGTCAGTTGGTCCCGGACGCCCGATGCTTGCGCACGCGCTTAAACTCACGCGCCTCGCGTGCCGCCTCGGCGCTCCGCCTTCTCAAATCACTGCACACGTGTTCGACCTTATTGTATCGTATGTAACAGACTTTACACAATATACAATTTTACAATCATAGTTGGGTTTTACTTGAGTAGAGAGTACCCCGACTATATCTGGCGTCCCAACGTGCGGCCGTGTTTTAGATGAAAAACGGTCGAAAGAACATTTGTTTTTGTGTAAGACTGTTAGTGAGTGTCAGTGTAACTCGGAAAACAGTGTTTAGTGTCGAAAACAGTGACTTTCTCGGGTTTTCTTCGTGCGACGTTAGGTACAACGCCCGCGTTCCCGGAGTTTCGTTACGTTTTATGTACCTACAACATTGCTAACGTAAAACTAATATGTGAATACGAACTAGTAGTGTCACGATTTAGTCGTTCTAGTGCCTATTTAATTCCTAGAACAGACTGGCGTGTAAGTACCTTGAAAACAATTCGAACATTTTGTATGGAACGAAAATCGTTTGATAAAGTTCTAGAACAATACCTACCTACCTATAGTGTACTGTGTTTAGTGTTACGAACTCGATTTAGTATTTACGTTAAAATCATCCTAGCTTAGATAGATATAGTGTTTAGTGTAAGAATCAGTGACTTTCTTAGGCTTTTCTCCGTGCGACGTTACCTAACTACGCCCGCGTTTTCTAAGTTTCGTTACGGTTTATGTACCTACCTACAACATTGTAAATATAGTTAAGTCTACTTAGGATAAGTGCGTTACGAGTGGTAATCATAAACAATTGTGTATAGATTATACCTACCTATAGTTAATTTAGTGTAAATAGGTAATATAAGTGTTGAACTCGTTGAACTATTGAACATTCGAGAGTTTTGTGAACTTTTACGTATGTACTTACGCGTTGTTAATACAGTGTACAGTTACAGTACAGTTTAGTTAGTACAGTTGTCGAACTTAATAACGAACTAGAGTACCTACGTTCACTATTACCAACTCGTGGGTTATAACTTTGTTGATAGTGCATATAAAGACATGGTGCTAACGCGGTCGCGTGCTAATAGTGCTTCGCGTGCTACACAACAGCCTGTAGACATGTCCACTATGGCTGGTGAGCAGTTGGACGGTGTAATACCGTCTACTTCTGATGGAGGTGTGATATTCGTCGACGTGCGATCGTCAACGCCGCCGCTGGCTGGACCTCCGTCCGCCGGCGTCTCTGCCCCATCACCACCACCGCTATATGGGCGTGAGCTGCCTGTGTACTCGCAGACGCTACAACACGGGCATGCTCCGCCCGTCGCCACACCGCAGCCACCGATGTCCGCACCCATCATTATGACGGACCAACAATTGGTATACCTGTTGCAATCCTTACGGGCGCAGCCGCCTGCACAAGGCGCGCCGCCCCCGCCGTCGACGACTGTGAGTACAAACTTTTCTAACTGCACTGCGAGATTTAATGGTGCGGGCGACGTCCTCGCATTTGTGGATACCATTCAAATCTATAAAGACTGTGTCGGTGTTCATGACGACATGGCACTGAGAGGCCTGCCAATGCTGCTGACGGATTTAGCGGCTACCTGGTGGCAGGGTGTTAGACATTCAGTCACGAGCTGGCAGGAGGCAATGCACTTATTGCGACAAACTTTCGGTCCGCGTCTACCGCCTCACAGAATTTACAGACAAATATTTAGTCGTGAGCAAGGCGAAGAAAGGACGGATATCTTTGTATGTAGGGTGAGAGCATTAATTGCCCAACTACCATTAAATACATTGCCTGAAAATCCCGTCCAAATAGACATAGTATACGGCCTGCTCCATCGAAGAATCCGGGAGCGAGTTAATAGGACTTCCTTTGCTTCGTTCGCCGAGCTGTTACAACAGGCTCGAGTAGTGGAGGACATTCTAGAGGAAGCGGGCGCTACCGCACCAATTAGAAGAGCTCCTGCCACTGTCCTGCCGCCGCCGCAGAGCAATGCGATTGTAAACAAAGATGAGAAAGCTCCGCAAAGCAAATATCGCCCAAGGTGCACATTTTGTAAAATGTTCGGGCATGTTAAAGAAGACTGCCGAAAACTAGTTAGTAAACAGAATACAGTGGAATCTGTAAAGAACGAACCAGAGGCCGCCCAGATGGAGCTGCGTCCGTCAGTGACCTGTTTCGGATGCGGTGCGCCTGGCGTGATTCGTTCAAACTGCGCAAAGTGTAAAGAAAAACGCGCCGCACCACAGACAACAACAACGACCGCTTTTCAATCGGTTTCCATAAGTGTGTTAAGTCCGCGAGTGCGACCCATTTTCCAAATAAGTGTGTTCGGTGCAGTAGGCACTGCCTTATTAGACACGGGTGCAAAACAGTGTGTGGCTAGTGATAGTTTAACCAAACACTTAAAGGCCAATGGCCAAGTTTTTAGTACTGTAGAGGCTGAATTAAAATTTGCAGACGGAACCCAACGGGTCCAAATTGTAGAAACAGCTGTAGTCGATGTAAAGGTGCAGGGAGTAGTAATTAGCACTCTTTTTATGGTCTTGCCCGGCGCAACTCACTCTTTATTGGGTATGAATTTCATAGGGGACGCTGGCATGATACTTGATTTCGAAAATAAATCTTTCTCTTTACACGGTACAGGGCTTTACGAGCTACAATTTGAACCCGAAGACCGAGTTGCGGTCAGTTCGACCTGCGGTCTCCGCAAGTCCGAGGGCATTCTCCTACCACCAGCCGATAGGATCAAGTCGACTGGATTGATAGAAGTTAATTCAGATAACTTTAGTGCAGGGGGAGGGCCTACGCCCTCCGCTGTGCATAGAATAGATACAGGGAATGCTATGCCCATCTCAACACCTCCTTATCGGGTGACACCCGCCAAGAAGGAGATTATTAGGGCCGAAATAGATAAAATGTTAGAATTAGAGGTTATAGAAGAAACAGAACCAGAATTGGCTTCTCCGGTAGTGTTAGTACCGAAGAAAAATGGTGAGACCAGATTTTGCGTCGATTATCTGAAATTAAACGCGGTGACGCGTACGGACAGATATCCGCTGCCATTAATTGACGAAGTTTTATCTTCCACCAAGAGTAACTGTGTGAGGTCCACGATTGATTTAAAATCTAGGGACTGGCGAGTAGAGCGCCAGCAGGACATTCGTAAGGACGCCGCAGATAAATACCGACGTCCTAGGACGAAGTATAAGGAGGGTGACCTCGTGCTCGTAGAGAGCCATCGTCTTAGTCAAACTGCGAAAGGTTTTACAAGTAAGTTCGCCCCAAGACGAGAGGGACCCTATCGGGTTAGTAAAGTGGTCTCTGCGACCACTTACGAAGTAGTAGATAAGGAAAACGAACCTCGCGGGAAGTATCATGCCAGTCTCTTAACACCGTATGTCGGTGACTCTGATGCCATCGTACATGTTCGGAAGAAAGGTAGACCTCGTAAGGTTTCGGTTGCCAAGCCAGTTTCAGAGCCTTCCACTGACTTGGAGGGGGAGGATATAGTAACAACCCTAAATTCTACTCCCCGCACTTCTAGAGTACGTCGTGTACCGGCACGGCTACAACACTAACTGTACGCCGTGCCGCCAAATTGTAACGGACATCTTGTCAGTTGGTCCCGGACGCCCGATGCTTGCGCACGCGCTTAAACTCACGCGCCTCGCGTGCCGCCTCGGCGCTCCGCCTTCTCAAATCACTGCACACGTGTTCGACCTTATTGTATCGTATGTAACAGACTTTACACAATATACAATTTTACATCATAGTTGGGTTTTACTTGAGTAGAGAGTACCCCGACTATATATACCTATATGTACATTTATTTATTTAAAGCACAAAATCGCTCGCAGTGGCGGAAATTCGGTGAAGTCTATGTACAGCGTGGACGTCATTGGGCTGATATGATGATGATGATGATGATGATAATGATGGTATACGCCTACAGGACAGTTTACAGAAGAATTTACAAACATTCAAATAACGGACACAAAGTACACCCAGACTCGAAACAAATACCTATGCATCACTCAAATATTTGTCTCGTGTAGAAATCAAACCTATCAAACCTTAACGTCAAATACATCATCGTAATAACTCGCTAAATATTCCGGATAGTAGCCTTTGTCTATCACACAGTGCTGAATTCTTAGAAAGCTTTGTTTGTACTTTAGATAAACTACAGAAATTTTCTTCGATATGATTATTATACTTTATCAATATTATACTTTAATAGGAACAGGTGTGAAAATTACCGAGTTGATAGCTTTCACCATTTGTGAAAGTAATTTCAAAACATAATATACCAGAGAATGGAAATAGTTCAATTGTAAGTAGAACTTGTACCTAAATGTAATTTATCATCATTTTTGATGAACTTGTTTCGCTTGTAAACACGCTACGAAGCGTATAACAACGGCAGGCCCTATATACCACGCAGTTCATTACGAAGGCTACATTTTAGTACCGGCGCCTAGTTAAGACTGAGCAAAACTAGCCAGGTAACTTTAATATTGAATTTCCAAGTGATATTTTATTTGTTTTAAGTTTGCCAGTTTGGTTTAATCATCTTGTCAAGAGAATTGTCTTTTAATTTAAGCTCACGTCAACCAAGAAACAATTTTCTGTTAATTATTACTTTGTTTGAACTTCATTCTAATAAACTCAAATTAATTTGACAACATAATAATAACTTAATAACGCTGTTAATTGAACTTCAAATAAGAATTCTTTTAACTTTCTAAGTTTTATAATAAAGAGGCGATGTTTTCCTTAAAAATACAAAACTGTTAACACTTGATTTCAGCACATGCTTAACTTCAAACAAGATTCAACCCTCTCAACATTCAAACGAGCTTCCACTAGACAATCATCAATTCCACAATCAATTACACGCTCAAATAAAGAAGTAGTTCAAATCTCCTTAACTTTTACGCAGATAGATTTGGTCGACGCTCCTATAAACTTAACAGCCGTATATAAAGTGGGCCACTTAAGAAGCGAACCAGAACAGGAGAATTTAAGTCACCGCGGGAAATTAAAATAACCATAGGTAACGTACTAAAGCGCCTCTATTGTTCTACACCAAAGAGACAATAGGTAGTTAAGGGCGTACCTCGTCCATAAATTTAGACATACTTTCTACATTCCGCCCACAGTGCTGTCACAATTGCCGCTGAGAGGCTGAGTGACAAGCCCAGACAACTGCTACAACTGAACTATTTACGAATATAGAAACGGGTCTTATCTTTCTCGTTGTGAAATGGATACGACATTCTTCACTATTTTCTTTTTCAAGTTTAATTGAAATTTTACATGCATAACTATTTAATACTTGCTGTGCCCGCGACTTCTGCGACGTATGCGTGCGAACTCATAGTTTTTTTTATTTTTCAACGAACACTTTTAATTTTTCCTAAATCAAAGTAGTGTTCAATTTTAGACACTTCTATTTTATTATTTGTTAGTTTAGAGAAACCAATGGTTAAGTTTTTTACTTGAGAAGGAAGTAGTCTATCGAAACATTAATATCAAGTTTTAAGTTTTCCCTGGTCACATTTTGGAATTTGCAACAGAAAACACAATCCATGGTACAGAAATGAAAGGTTACAAAAAAGGTATCTAGGTATCTGTGAACACCTGTAGTCGTATAATATTTAATACAGACATATATTTTGGTAACAACTTTCTTATCTTAACACGAATACATCTAAAAGTTACAACCCAAAACTTTTGAAATTCTTATAAAACTTTTATTTCGTATTCGACTTTTACACTCATAGTAGTTCCTAAAGCTGGGATTCCACAGAGCGAACACATTCGTGCGAATACGCTTTGAGCTCAAACTAATAGTATTTAATCAGAGAGCTTATATTAAGTTCTGCTTTTATGAGCATACTATGAACATTCAATTTTTGTTTAAAAACCGTTATTTGAAATGCACGTCTATGCAAGCTACATTCGTGCAGCAAAACCCCGGCTTTAAATGGCCACAGCTAAGTAAGACAGTTACGAAACTTTCCGGAGGTTTGACGCCTACTGACCTCAGTGCGGAAGTTGCACAGCGACAACGTTTTACAAGATTAACAAGGAAGACATACATCGTAACATTCATGACTTCGTAATCGCATGTAGCTCCCGAATCTCGGCGAACATTATTTAACCGTTCGAGATTTGTGTGCCGTATAAATGGTACACACTTTTCTTTTACATTTGTAAAGGAATTCATATCTTACATGCAAACGTTATATTTCTCTTGTTTGGGTAATTTTGTGTCTTTCGGCTTGGGAATTGTTATCTTAATCTTTATGTTCTCAATGCGAAATTAGGTTTATATTTTATCTTGAACTTATGAAAAATTGGGTTAAAGGTACTTTAATAATTGGAAAAAACACTTTGGTAAATTGTTATCAACATAAAACATCATGAATATGTTTACCCGAAGAGATAAGCCAAAATGTAACTCAACCACGTCTTATACGTATATTCTACCTGGAACTTAAAATTGTCTTATATTAGGTGCCCTTTCAGACCACAGCAGACTAGAAAAAACAACATTTGACATAAAATACCTACATAATTATATTTAAATCTTTAATTATTATTTACATATCTTTATATATACAATTCTTCTGTACGTGTGTTGACAGTGAACTCCTCCTAAACGGCTGAACCGATTTGAATGTATTTTTGTGTATGGATGGTTTAGATTCACATATAAAAAAATTTAATCGATTGGTATATCATGCAGGACAACGTCTGTCAGGTCCGCTAGTAATATACTAAAAACTTAAGAAACTTTATCATAAAATCTTGTAGCCAACTTAGTCGTTATGGGTTTAAATTTAGAATATTTTTTTATGATACCAAATGCTAAGGATCCTCCACCACAGCCTTCGCAGTCGAGCTTAACGGATCAACATATAAAATAGCCAGTCCCGTATCATTTCCAAATCTTTTACTTCGCCTAACAGGTTTTATAACTCATCCGTCTGTGTTTATAAGTCCAATCGTCGTATAATAAACATTTTGTCAGCCCAATATCTCACGGCAGACAGAACAGTTGAAAGTATTTGTCCGATTTGATATGCAAATAAAACGTTATGTTGTTTGACTACAGTTGGCTTAATCCGAACATTTTGTCCCAATATTGTGTCGCAGCGCAAATTGAACATTTTTATACAAGTATACAAATAAAATGTATAAATTCGATTTTGTGCACACCTATAAACCAATCACAGTTGTTTACTATTTAAATTAAATTGAATTCGCTTGTTCCGGTGCAAATTCGTTCAAATATATTTTGTTAACATTGACACATCAAAAAAGGACATTTTTGTGACTGTAGCGTTAAAATGTTACAATTTATGTATAAGTTTTATTCCAAATTAAAAAATACCGTTTAAATTTGCCACTTGAAACTTTATCATACTTTTAAAGTAGATTGGTACTCTATTTTTTAAACCTGTCTCAAAAATTGATAGCTGTATTAATTCACATAATATGTGACTTAGATGCGTAACGAATCATCATCATTTCAACCCATAAACGTCCCACTGGGCACGAGTGTGAAGAATGTGGAGGGAATTTAGTTTACCAGGTATACCAAGCTGGCATGACGGGTTGGTATAGAGTTTGTTTCGAATTTTCCTTTTCTCGCAGTGCTCTTGTGTTACTACGTAACAAATACTTATGCGTAATTCTAATTAAAAACTTCTTAATAGGTACTTTTAATTATTGTTACTATTTCTTTTCACTTTTTGTTCTATTACATAACGTATCTCTCATACTTATTACATGCTTTATATAATAAAACTACATTCATATAATTACTAAAACAAAAGTAAAAAGAAGATAAAAATGCAAATATTAGTGAGTGTGAAAGCAATTAATTCATATTGCATAAGAAAGACATTGGGCTATTGTTAAATCATGCCTATAAAAGATAATATATTCACACGAGACAAAATAACAACCGGAAAATATTAAATTAAATAAGAGACAAATATAATAGCACAATAGACAATAATTTTAAATTCATAGCAATATTTTATTATTGCGTGGAAACTAAAAAACTGTTGAACTGTCTAACCTTATTCGGTAGAATTACCTTACAGTAGATTAAACAAAAGTTTTTTTAAAAGACACTTAATATGTCGCGACTTTACGATGGACTTACAAACATATACATATATGTATATATAGATAACAGAAAAAGTTTGTATGAGCCATACATACTGTTTCAATTATGTTATCCTTTCCTATATCATAAACAGAAGAAAATTTTCATGTTGCCAACACACAACAGTGACAACTTAACAACAAGGAAGTTGTAATAAAAATATTATCATTTTTTTCTGGTTTGTAGCCTCCATTTTGCAAGTAATATTATATTAAACTTATGTACAAAAATGTAATATAAGGTTAATTGTAAAGTAATTAGTTTAGCTTCCATTTCACAATAGATTCAATTCTGTAATGATAGATGTAAGATTTAATAGAAAAAAATTAAGCTATATAAACGACGAATTAACAACTTCAATGTAATGAAACTCATCCAATATTGACATAATGCCCCAAGTATTGAAGAACATATAACCAATGTCTGGCCGCTGTATATTATACACTCATACACTGTAACATGGTAACCCGTACTCATCTCTCAAAATACATACGACAGACGTGACCGACCTACTTTCACTTCTACTGGATAGTGTCATAGCCACATTGCCGATAATGGTCCGGATACCCCACATAGCATAACTCATTTATGAAAACAATTGATTTTTTTTTTTGATTAATGCATGTTGTCCACATATTTTTACAAATGTTAAATTATTTTAAGAATAGTGAAATAAATAGTCTGCTATAATTATTAATATAATATAATATTCTACTACATTCACACAGCGCCATCTAGTCCCAAAGTAAGCAATTATATTTGCTTGTGTTATGGGTACTAAACAACTGATATACTACTTAATATTTTTTTTTTTTTGTAAATACTTACATATTATAGATAAATTACACCCAGACACAGAACAAACCTTTATGCTCATCACACAAAGATTAGTCCTGGGTGGGGATCGAACCCACGACCTCCGGCTTAGCAGTCAGGGTCACTAACCACTAGACCAACAGGCCAGTCAAATAAATATTAATTCATCCAGCATTGGATTCCAGAACGCTTTTAATAAGAAAGAAAGAAAGAAAATCGTGTTGTATATTCATACTTATTAGGTGTGTACCTATGTACAAAAAGTTATGGTTTATACTCTTTACTCTATTCTTGTCATCTTTAATTTCTTGTTCTTTTATAAAGCTGATCGGACCTTATAAATTAAATTCTATACTTTTCTAACATTATTCTTTTAATAAGATTATTCCTTCAACACGTTATCAGCACGAAGCTGCTTATTTTAAAGGAAGATAATGTCAGGGAATAGTATGAATATACAACAAATCGCTTTATTAAAAAATAGTTTAGCTTCCATCTCGCAATAGATTCAATCCTGTAATGATAGATGTAAGATATTATATTATATTATATCTTCATATTGTTACATTGAATTTATTAAGCTTTAAGATAAGCTGATGTTAGAAGTCACAAAAAAAGCTCAATTTTACGAACTATGTAAATACATAGGTACATATGTGTGCTGGTAATAAGAATTCTCACCTTGAACCTACAATTTAGCAGGTTTTGTTTTCTAGAAAGTGTAACTTTCATTTTCAACTTTCGTACGTACGAGTACCTACTCTCCAACATGTTAACATAGTGCCAAAAACGCAACGTTTACGTAAACAATACAATATTCGTGTAAAAATATTCGAAAGCGGTTTTCATCTAGTTAATAATTACACTGTTCAGCGAAATGCAACAAAACCGGAAACAGGAAACCGGGTGCCGCTATAACGGATATTAATATGACGTCATTGAATCCCTCGATGCTACGAAGCGTACTTCCGGCTGACGACTGGAACAATACACCTACAATCCATATTTTAAGAGCTTTATAAATATTCCGTAAATCTCCCAGCCATCAATGTCAGTAAATAATTTAAAAGGGATTCTTCTGTCGGTCTCCCCTCCCCTACCTCTAACAAGAGGCAAATGCTCCAATATCTCTCCTACTTATCTATCACATCAAGGCATTGCTCACTTGAAACATTAAGACTTGGAAAATTTATTGAAATATAAATTCTGAGCTCGGGATATCTGTCAATCAACAGGGTTGCAAAAATTTGCAACTAATCCTGCCTTCTTGGGCCAGTATTATAGTAGTAGTAGTAATTAATTGCGACAACGATTTAGTCAGAGTCGACATTTCTTTTAAATGTTTGAAAATGACAGCGATCACATAAATTTTCAAACATCTGATAGCTGATAATACCAACTACATAAATTGATGTCCAAATGCAGCCTATGACTTTATATCGTGATGTTTCTCCTTATACTTAACTTGCCAGTGACATAAAAGCTTATATTTACGCTTATATTACGAGACAATTTACAAATTGTTTTCATCTTCCTCATCAAGAAAAACAAAGATGACTTAAAAGCCAACCCGCCAATAATAATAAAAAAATGCTGTGTAAAAAGATTTCACACTCTACAGGCGTTACAGGGGTGAGCAGTGAACCCCGGGGGATGGGCTTAAAAACGGCAAAGTTTCAATTTTGCTCCCCCAACCATCCCGGATAAACGTCGCGTGATAAATGAAAGCAGAAACGTCATCATTTTCTTACTAGGATTTAAATTTATGAAATCAACAAAGTACTGAATTAACAGAATTTAGGTTAGACTAGACTAGAGACTATGGTTTCAATTACGGCTACTACAATCACCATAAAATTGAAAATTAAAATAAAAACAAAGGGCTGCATCATCACTTCTCAATCGAGAATGCTCTAGTGATTAGTCTAGTTATAAAAGGTTTGTATTATTTTTCTTTTTGGAAAATCAGAGGGTTTTAGAAAATTTTATGGTATTTTTGTATGGGAGTCTCAAAAAACTACGCCCTTGATAAAAACCAAAAATTTTAATAGTCTTGGTTATTTTCAAGGGCAAAAGCTGCCTTAAAAAACCATATTGTCGTTTCAAATAGTAAGCTCAAAATATATACAGTAGGTATGTAATTAAATTTGACTTTAAGGTAGCCAAGATTAATAAGCCTTCACAAATGAAAAATGACTTGATGATTCATAGGCAAAAAGCGACAACAATGAATGGGTATTCATGTTACTAGTGGTCATTGCCCTATAGTCTGTTCGGTTCTGTTGCCTTACTCGTTGAATTTTACATTTCAACTTTGCCCTTGGGCATTATCTTCTAGTTCTATGGCAACCAAGCGAGATTTTCTATTTTTGGTTTATACGTAACAAGTCGGAATATCAATTATTCCTTGTGAGTATTGTGGGAGAGTAAGGATTGGCTGCTCATCAGGAATTTTAATTAACGTCAGAGGCTATTATAAATTTGGAGATTGAGCTTAAATAGGGTTTTAGCGACAAAATAAGGAAAATATGTGTAATCATACCGTTTTCCTCTAAGATTTTTTATAGAGATCAAAGATATCTGTATCATTCTTTTATTTATATAACAGATTTATTCGTATCCATTTCATTCTTAATACTCTAAGCCAACTCAATTATAAGATTTATGTTCTAAGTCTGGTGAAAGAAGAACTATACACGATTGCTTACAGTATGAATACCATTATCGATTCTATACTTCTATACTTGATATTGCAAATCTGAAGATTTTACAGGAGTCAATTACTTTAGTGTTGGATAGCCCATTTATCGAGGAAGGTTATAAGTTATATAACATCACGCTACGGCCCATAGAAGCTGAGCAGTGGCCAAACAAAGAACAACGGGAGCGAAGTCCCGCGTGTGTTCTAGTGTTATAATATGGATACTGAATAATATGCAGCCTCTATAGTACAATATGTATAATATCATTATGTCCTGTGTTCTTGTCAAAAGGAATTTTCTATTCAACGTTACTTACGTTACGTTACGTTGAATAGAAAATAAAAAGGAATTTTCTATTCAACGTTACTTATGTTACGTTACGTTGAATAGAAAATTCCTTTTGACAAGAAAATTAAGATAAGAATCTTAATTAAGTACTCCATTTATAAATATTCAATTACTTTATATGACTCAACCAAATTGTCTAGAATAATTACCTAACTATTATTTAATCGCTATTTAATCGTTAAAATCATTTTTTCACTCGTCACGCATGGATTATATACATGTATATACATCATAAGTATGGACATGCAATAGAAGTTGTTGAGTATAGCAATAAGTTTAAATCCAGAGACAAAATGATTCCTCATTGCATGTATTAATAATATAATAAATGTATCTTAGTCCTCTTATTTAATCATAATCCTTTATCAAGACTTTATACATGGCCACTGCTCAACTCCTATTAACCGTAGCGTGAAGTTATTTAGCCTATAACCTTCCTTGATAAATGGGTTATCCAAGACTAAAAAAATTTCAAATCGGACCAGTAGTTCCCGAGATCCTAGCGTTCAAACAAACAAACCAATTCTTCAGCTTTATAATATTAGTGTAGATAAAATAATAATAATAAATATCGAAGTAGTGTAAGAATAATACCTAGTAAATACTCTTATAACTTTGATTAGTTTCTTCTTTTACCCGACAGACAAAAAGGAGGGTAATGTTTTATCATAATCCTTTAACATGACTGTATAACATAGTAAAGCTACCTATAACAGTTTCATCCTCTGAAAAATATCTAAGTACCTACATCAAACGCGTGGGTTGAACCATTTCCTACTTCATACGAACAAAAGGTACGCACTTAAGATAACCTCTCAAAATAACTTTACGAATAATGTTTGATACTGAATTCAGATAATAACATGTTCGTATTTTAAACACGACTATCCAGAAAATTTTATGTAATATTCTGTAATTTTGTAAAAAGTTTGGTACTAGTTTAGTATAGTTAGTTAGTTATGAATAATTAAAAATCTTGGCGATAGGACCAACATCACAACAATACCCATTTTTGTAAAAAGAAAATATCCATCAGAAACGCCGAAAATACGGCGATTTCATACTCTAAAACCATACTAAAGCCAATCATACAACTTGTAATACCGCTAAGAGGATAACCTCCCCAATTCATCATCTTAATCCACAAGATACCCGAACATTCATAAACTGCATAAAACATAATCTTTTTATTCGGTGTACGTTCTTACATTTTAAATTCATAGCTTCCCCGTACAAGTCGCTGCTAAGAATAACATTTCATCATATAGGTACCAAGTTGAACGACTACCTATTTAATAATGTAGCTGAGCAAGTGTGGTTACTCTTATAAAGGCTTTCAACGTGAAGGTATTTCTTGACTTCGTGTGGAACCGTGGTAGATTTATTTTGTAACTTAGTAATGACAACATTATTATCGAGTGTATTCAGTGTAGTCTGTAGTCAGTAGTGTCTGGGATAAATAAATTGCTTGGCATAGTACTTTTTTTGAATATAATATATTTGTGTATAATTTCGACTGGCCTGTTGGTCTAGTGGTTAGGGACCCTGACTGCTAAGCCGGAGGTCGTGGGTTCGATCCCCATCCAGGACAAATCTTTGTGTGATGAGCATAAAGGTTTGTTCTGTGTCTGGGTGTAATTTATCTATAATATGTATGTATTTACAAAAAAAATGTATTTAAGTAGTATATCAGTTGTTTAGTACCCATAACACAAGCAAACATAATTTCTTACTTTGGGACTAGATGGCGCTGTGTGAATGTGGTAGAATATTATTATTATTATTAATATTTGAGGAATATGTAAGTACGCTAGCAGCTAAGTACTCTGGCCACATCTGGGTCACATATATATATATAATATACATTTATAGAGTCACAATGCTTTTTCTAATGTCAGTCAAAGGGTTAATGACTGACATAGTGACTGTTATGTCGACAAATAACAAAGAATACGTGCTCGCTTAACCATGCCTAATTCGTCACGTTGCTTACACAAATTGTCGGTGAAATTATAGCACATCGTTAAAATGACGTGTGAATATCACAGCGGTATACTTTTGCGTCCTTAAAAAATAACCTTTCAAAGGGCAAAAAGACGTTAAAAGGCTGGATTCTGTTGCTGAATAAGGCTGTAAGAGGCTCGTGACTCGCACGAGCGACTCGAGCGATCCCGGCGAACATTACGGCGGCGTGACCGAGCTCTCGGTTTAGTAATAACTCTCCGGACAACTTAAGCGTAATTGCATAAAATCGTTTTTGTTGGAATTTCGCTTGCTCAATCCGCGGAGGGTGGTATTTCTGTTTTCCTCGAAAATTTCGCAATTTCTTCGTCGAATAGAGTTCGAAGATGTTTTGCCGTGCACGATTGTTCTTCGTTAAACGTCAATTCTCATGTCATACTTACTGAGGCATTTAACAATCACGATCGGCAAACTGTGAATCCACGTTGGACCAAAACATGTAAAATATGAAAACTAATAAATCGAATATGCGACATAAATTTATCCGATTTTTAAAATTACTATAAATCATGTTCTCAATTCGCTACGTAGAATACATCATAAGTACAGCAGTTACTAAAATATAATATTATATCAGTTACACAATTTGAAATTCTAATACAAAGTAAATATATAGAAAATGCCTGATTTAATATTCGAGTAACCATTATTCTTCCCCAGACGTCGCCGTGGCATAAAAATTCTAATGTAATCGCTATACAATACGTATAAGGCAATAAATTCTTATCTAGAGATAAGCTACTATTTCAAACTCTGCCTACATAAGATTACGACACGAACATGTGCGTCAATCGCTTCAATAAACGGTTCCCCCTGAATTCACTCTATTCGTATTTACTTCACTCACTTGACAGCCAAAGCAATCTTTTTTCCCGAGAAAATGTGAAATTTTCTCTCATCAAGTACAACACACATTCATGACAAAAGGTACTGTTTATAAACTACAATTTAAAGAACATTGTTATATATACTAATATTTATATACGTTAATTATAAAAAGCTGAAGAGTTTGTTTTGTTTAGTTGATCGCTAGGATATCAGGAACTACTGGTCTGATTTAAAAATTCTTTTAGTATTGGATAGTCCATTTATCACGCGACTTCTGGTGAAGTATATTGAGGTGGTAAACTTTTATTTTAAAGCAACTAAGTAGGTACTTACTAATATAAAATTATTGTGGTGTACTTCGTAAAAAAACATCAGAAATCAGATAATCACATAAAGCACGTTCTTACATACACGAGATTAGAATTTAGAATAAATTGGATGCTTAATTTACATCCGCCTTAAAAGAAACAAAAAACCTCTAAACCAAAAATGTTTAATTCGTTTACAACAAAGGGTCAATATTTAACGTCGACTGTTTGTGAACCGTTCTTTTTCATTTAGACAAAACAAATGTACTACAGTTTGTCTAAATAGATTTTACTCGCACAAGCTGTCTAATAAATGTAGCGTTGCACATTAATAATCTTTTGTTCGCGTTGATTTTGCGAGGCTGAAAATCATTTTGATGAATGTAGGAACACTTCGAACGTTTTAGCAATTAATATCACAATATTCTCGCTACTTTTACGATACATAATAAATACACAAGTCCTTAATTTATATGCTGGATAGTAAACTACACGCAAAGAATTGTAATATTATTCACATAAAACAGAATTTATTTAAGGCTATAATTTATTCAACTAAATTTAAGGAGCACGTTATTTATTGACTACTTACGTTTAAGATATTCAAAGCACAAAAAAATAACTATAAATCATAATTATTATACTCATACGTTGTCCGTCAATTTAAGTGTATTCTACTAATGTACTCGTATCATACTATTACCATCAACTACCTATATCGAGGAGAACTGACTTATTGTTTACTGACACAAATTTCACCCAGATTCAGAGGGTTTGTGAATGACAGCGACCATATTAAATTAAATTCCAATATTTGACAGCGATATCGAAATTTACAGTCGAATGTCGAGATTCCAAGTGGAATCTCTTTTCAAATCTGGATTGTCGATTTTGACTTATGTATTTACAAAAAAAAAAGTATTTAAGTAGTAGGTATATCAGTTGTTTAGTACCCATAACACAAGCAAATATAATTGCTTAATTTTGGACTAGATGGCGCTGTGTGAATGTGGTGAAATATTATTATATAGTATAGCTGCTGCATTGATGTAAATGTGGAATTTAACGGCTACAGGAATACTTACTTCCCAGGCTGTAAATACTGTTCAATATATTTTCACTCATATTGTGTTAGACATAGGTCTTATCTAATTTCCGCCTGTGTTTATCATACTGACTAAAATTACCTGCTAACTGAATATGTCAGACGTTATAAAGCGAAGTACTCACTTGTGGATTGGCGCCAGGTAGGAAGGGTAAACGTCACGATACCGTATGAGTCACGTACCACCGCACGCGACGGAAATATCAATGATCGTGCAGGTGCACACTGTAGTTGATTGTATACTGCACTGTGGTAACATTTTGATTGAGTTCTAGATAGTACATCATCAAGTCTAAACTTGCCTTAATGCTGCTTATAATGTTGCGTGTGATATGAACTTGATATAAATTATAATATCTAATTGCAAACAGCAGAGGAAGAGGGTTTATTTTAGCTATATCTTATAGAACCTATTTATATGAGATACAATTAAAGTTTAATTGTATCTCATACAAATAGGTTCTATAAGATTCTATAAATATTATTATCTTTAATTATTAAAGAAATGGATGCAATTAATCAGAGAAAATCTATGGATTATGTTCAAAATAAGAACTATTTTATTTTATTTTTATTTTATTTCTTACTGAATACGTCACATTGAACATAGGCCTCACCTAATTTCCGCCACAGCGAGCGATCTTGTGCCGCCCGCATCCAACGGCCACCCGTAACCTTTACTAGGTGAGGCCTATGTTCAACAGTGGACGTCATTAGGCTGATATGATGATGATGATGACGTCACATTGAAAAAATTAATCGAATTCTAATAGTATATTTACACGTCTCTTACAGTTATAAATATTGAATTAAAATAATTACTTTAATACATAAATACATATTTATAGATAACGCTTCTTTCCCAACAGAAAGGGTAAGCAGAGACCATTTCCTTTCACCTATTTTATTAATATCGGCAACATTACATTTTATTTTTTCTTGTCAAATTATACCTCTGCTGTTAAACCTAACCACATAACTACATTGCCATTTTAATACTGGCACGTGTCTTCTTTGTAACCCGTTATCAGCTGTTAAATACATAAAAAATGCAGGTGTGAGTATCAAGCACGCGTCTTGACAAACCGACAGTTCCACCTTTGACGGTAAAGGTTACTTGTCCAACCTTAAACGGACCCTTGTCGACGACAGAACTTAATTGATTGTTATTTTAAGCCTATTACACCTTTCAAGAGACTATTACATTAAGATTAAAAGGGAACACTTTAAATAATTTGCTTACAAATAGACTACTTACTTTTATAGCAGAGTTTGAATAAATTATTGTAAGTAAATGAAAGCCACATCATTCCTTGCTCACAAATTACCGGGTTTATCTGTATATTACAGGCCAAATAAAAATATTAAAAGAAAGTTCTATTTAAATACCAACACCTTTTCATTCAAGTTTCAAAGAGGTTAAGTAAATCAATTAAATTTATCTAATGTTACATACCAATATTAATGAAACATCGTTGACGAAAAAACGTGGATGGCTCCGTATTAGCGTATTACTTTAATATATCGGCACGAGTAGCCAACGTAAATAAAAAAAACTGTCAGCGAGATAAGCATATATGTAAATAAGTTTTTGAAAGAACCAGTTTCAATATTTCCGATTAGATATAATATATCATATATTTCTATAAATTCTAATGTTTCCGTATTACACACGTCCTTAGGACTGCGATACATTTTCGAACATTTGACAACGACTTCAAATCGACACAATCGAATGTGGAAGTAACCATTAGAGCTAGCTAGCTGAGCGTATTGTCCGAGCGTTGGGACTCACCGATGATGGAGCGGTGGATGCGACTACATACAAGTTCATCACCATTTATTAAATGAAATATATTAATTATTATTATTTATTGAATTTTTAAATTTAAATTTACATTTTAGTTAAATTATTTTGAATTTTAGATTAGGCCTTTAGTTTTTTCTCGATAGGAAAATCTTGTCATTTAAGCCAACGCAAGGTAATCAATACCTACAATCGCGGGTTCTGAGCCTTCTAAACTACGCTAGAAGTGAGAAACCCGAAAACTAGAGCAGGTTTACAATATGTGCTCTCTGACGAAACTCGAGTTAAACTAGTACTTAGTAGATAAAATTCCTGTGTCGCGGTCGACACTGAACGTATCCCATGGTAATCCCCACAGTACATAATAGTGTGTTGTATAAAATTTATGATGGTGCTTGAATGACCTTATTAATTTTATGGGACCACTTGGTCCAGTTCGGAACAGGTTTAAAAAGAACGATGAAACAAAACTAGGTGGTTACTTTAAGCCTCTTATGAAATATCGGTTAGTATAACTTCGGACCAACTATAGATATTTTATTGACTGGGTTACGGCTTAACGAGGATCCACGGCTATCATACAGATTTAAACCTATTATCACTGGTTTATTTAGAGAAAGTCGAATTTAAAGAAAATATATTTAAATGCCATTGGAACAACAATTGGACATTCATATATTGTTATGCGTAATTCGCTTTCTCTTACAATAAGCGAACATAACTGAAGACATGTTTGTTAGTAATTAAAAAACCGGTTAAAAGCATGTCGGACCAAGCTCAATATAGAGCTCCACAGCAAAAGAGCGTATCTGTATAGCGCTTACGTCTTTTTGTTGAGAAGCGCAGTTTTTCGGTAATAACTAACTCAAAAACAGTATACCCAGCAGTGTTCAAAAGCATTTTCGTTAGAAGTATTTATTAAGCGTACACTTTGTGATTTTTTTCAGATTTCTACACAAGATATATGAATATGGATTAAATTTGTAGTAGTTTTCGAGTAAAATGCCTGTGACATACGGACGGACGGACTTGACTAAAGTATAAGTGTTCCGATTTTACCATTTTGTATACGGAACACTAAAAAGAAATTTAAAGAGACCATGATGATATTATATAATAAAGGAATTGACGCACTAAATTATCTGCGTGCTCCGGTAGAAGACTGGGAAGACGAGACCTTCAAACTCTTCAAAGACCTACATCTTCTTTTTTAAGGTTAGCATTATGATTCTTGATAAAAGGTAACCTAAGCTAGTTTGAATGCATAGGCTCCGCATGTTGTGGCAGGGACCTACCCACAGATGTCATTTCCCTTTATTTTAAAACAATAACTAATGCTGAGATATCATTCAATTAATATGAAATCGATTATATTATTTGGTATGTTTTGACCATCCAGCTACCTACGATTATTTACATTTAATTGACAGCTTAAACTAACACCTTAAATTGGAGATTAACATATAAATATGTATATCTGACGCTACCATAAAACAATATTCGCCATCATTGGACATGTTTAGATTAGTGCGGATTACGAGTGTCGGTATATAAATTTTAATATATGGCAAAGATGGTATTTTAATATAGGCTCTACAGCCAAAGTGTAGTGCTGAGGCCGTCGAACACAAGTATGTAACAAATTCTGACAGTCTGTCTTTTTCGTTAGCTCAATACAACGTCCACTCAGAACGTCAATAAAAAAAAAAATTATAACTTGTATGTACCTATGTATGTATATACACAAGTATATATATATAGTATGTACACAAGTTATAAATATAAAAAATTAAGATACTCATTTTTTACAACTTCCACCCAGATACAGAACGGCAATAAAAACAGTTATAAGTATTTTATTTTTTTTATATTTATAACTTATGTACTACATACCAAATTCAAATAAAATGTAATAATTGTTTGATGAATAAATATTAATATCATATTTGTTAAAAAAAGATATGATATTAATATCCACATACGGTAGTCACAACGGCAATTAACTAGGCTTTTAAAGACACGATTTATTTGCTATTATAAAGAAATTTAATATTCATATTTTAGTTTAGTTCAAGTTACTTTAGTGTTGCCTATATCTACGTATAATGTGAATGCTGTGTGCACTTTTAATTTTTTTTTTTTTTTTTACTACATTCACACAGCGCCATCTAGTCCCAAAGTAAGCAATTATATTTGCTTGTGTTATGGGTACTAAACAACTGATATACTACTTAAATATATGTTTTTTTTTTTGTAAATACATACATATTATTGATAAATTACACCCAGACACAGAACAAACCTTTATGCTCATCACACAAAGATTTGTGCTGGGTGGGGATCGAACCCACGACCTCCGGCTTAGCAGTCAGGGTCACTAACCACTAGACCAACAGGCCAGTCAAATTGGGCTATAGGCTTTTTTAGTTGGCAAACATTATATACCATTTTTTATAATTTAAGTGCTTCAATTTGTAACATTTGTATATCTTGCTGTAAGTGTACCTATTAATAAATAAAAAAATAGTACGCTTCATCAGTGTTGCCTTCATCGATTCAACAGGCTTACACGCAACACACAACTTAATTAAATGAGTTAGATGCATTACAATGATATCATTAGTACAAAAATGTAGGCGCGGCCTAAAACAGCTATTTATAATGTAGCAATTATCATAATACGCGCGTGTTCGTGATTCTGGCCTTCAACATTTAAGAGTATATTAGTTATAGAGACCACACAGCGTCCAATTTGTACATACATAACATTCCTCAAGTTCACAGCGGACATTAATTCTAACAGCCAGTCCGTGCCTTTGTATCTCA
Source organism: Laspeyria flexula (assembly GCA_905147015.1). NCBI lineage: Eukaryota > Metazoa > Arthropoda > Insecta > Lepidoptera > Erebidae > Laspeyria > Laspeyria flexula. The sequence continues at coordinate 9,079,848 of LR989963.1, forward strand.
ATCAAAATACTTTTTTGTTTGCAGACGAGCTAGCCCACCTGGTGGTACGTTAACTGTCACCTAATTGTATACCAGAGAGAGTTAACTAAGAAGACAAAGTCCCTTGCAAAGAAGGCTCACACTAAAGAGCTTTGGAGATCACTTTTCACAAGATGGAACATAATAGTTTTATGTAAGTAACGTATAGTTGATTGAAGTAGTACTTAGTGGAAATCTATTTTTAGGGTTCCGTACCTCAAAAGAAAAAACGGAACTCTTATATCAGTGCTGAATTTAAATTCGGTTTAATTACTCAATAGATAGAACTATCTATGCCCTTACTCTGTTATAAATAAATCAAAATATTTGGATATCTTTTTATCGAATAACAATCAATTTGGTGATACTTTCAAACAATGGCTATAGCACGAATTGGCTGTAAGAATAATTGCAAAAGTTGGACATAGCGCTAATCAATAAAATAGTTTCTACTGTCATTACTTATTGCTCAATATAATTAGACATTAGATAAGATCTACTGAACGGTAACCAATAGCTATTTAAATGTAAATATTTGAGATAAACTCGGTAACCATTCGCACCTTTGTTTACTCAACTGAGACTGGCCACTAGCAAACTATTAGAATTTAGTTCACATAGGTATATTCCACGATGACATTATCTTTGTGTGAATCTAAGTTATTCTTATTATACATAACTTATTCGGTATTTACTCGTATATCTAATATCAAAACAATTCCCTACGTATCCTTCTGTATTATTCTTTTCTGTATGAAACACATAGTTTCATTACTGGTAGTTGTTTCATAACTTACATAAGTAAATTTTAAATAAAAGACAAATGCAAAAACCTTTATAAACCGATTACGTTTCATCAAACAATATTATTTATCTTATGTCATGCCATAAGCGATAGTGTCTGAATGGATAAGGGACCGGCCTGCAAATCACGCGGTCCGAGTTCGATCCCGACCGGCAATACCAATGTGGATTCCACTTTGTGGAATTTATATGTACTAGTCAAGTGACTTACCATCTGCTAACGATGAAGAAAAACATCGTGAGGAAACTCCCATACACTAGAAGAAATTCTATGAGTATGTCTTATCCACCAACCCGCACTAGGCCAGCGTGAGTGGATTATGGCCTTAACCCTCTCATCGCTCTAGTTAGAGGAGAGGAGACCCGAGCCCAGCAGTGGGACTTAATGGGTTGCTGATGATGATGATGCAATATGCATATAACGTATACCTACCATAGATCATCATTATACAATACGCATGCGGTCATTCACACCACTAAACACTTTATTGTACTTTTCACACTGATTACGTCCAAACAAATAGTTCGTAATCAAGGGACTTATAAGTCTCGTAGTACCATTGCCGTGAGATCGCAGATACCAGTGACAATGAAACCACAACAATTAAACGTCGGAGTTTAGATAGCTGAAACAATTCACTACAATAGCACGTGAGAGGAATCGCATGAGAGGTTTTTTTCTCCATTCATTTGAATAGGTCGACGCGGTACCTTATTCACGGCTGTAGATATAGTGGGTCGAGTTTAAACTGTAGCGTGACGATTACGTATTCTTTGTGATTGTAATATATTTGCATAATCATTTTGTGAAATACTAGCTTTATAGTACGCTATTAGGCGAACATTATTGCCGATTTGATTACTCAATCAAAAATCATTAAGCCCTAGGACTTAATTTAAGACCAATATTGCAATGATTGAAACATGATATAATTTGTCCGTTTATGAAATTGAATAATGAGGTAAAATAAGTGTGATACGATTCATTGATAGGTGAGTAACCAATCATCAAGTAACCTATCACGGTTTAGTATCTTTATTATTATAAAACGTTTACCCATAGGTACTACAAGAGCGAAAGCCAAAACTAAATGTTCACGTGTAGCTTTTCCTCAACACGCGCCATCTGGGTGCGGCTGCGCATCAAGCTAACAGTATTGGAACTGTCATTGGCTAAAGTTTCAGATATTCGCTACTTTAATTTTATTTTAAATAATATAAAATCTTCACATAAATCACTACAGGCGTCGTTACTGTCACCGCTCGTGCCTCAAAACTTAGAATCTCGATGTTATCACAAGAATAACTTAAATCTCGTTTTCCAATTTCATAAATAAATATTTTTATTAATGATCTATTTCCTCGGTCGGACCAGTTGTCGGTTGTTTATCGAGGCAGCCAGTTTCGCCGTAGATTCCTAACTCATCGTTGCCTACACTTGCCGATTCACAAAACTGGTTCCGGCGACCCATCCACTTGATCTTGAGCGAGTGTTGGCCAACTTTCACGAGATTCCACTTGGGGCCCGCGTGGCGGCTCGGCGACGGCTTGCGGCCACACGGCCCGGTCCAAGCCGTGTGAACATCTGACACTCGTCCGAGGGTTACACGGTCTATGTGCCAACACCGCTGTGACGCCCCTTTTCCCTGTTCCCTCAATTTTTACTCACTTTCTTCCCTATAAGTGCTTTTGAAACTTCGGAAAAGCTTTCATTTCATTTACATTTGATGTCGAATCTTTTATTAATGCCGAACACAAAGTAACAATACGTGCCTATTATACTTCGCAAGCATCTCAAAGTTCAAGTAGGCTTGTGAAATTTTATTGTGTTGATAAGGAAATTAACGAATTATTTTCTTTTGCATAAAAATTCTTGTACGGAACAATAAAATTATATAATTTCTAACAGCTCCACTTATTCATAGCCGTGTTAATATTAAACGTGCTATTTATCTATAACGAACCGGTAACTAAATGAATATAATTATATTCTGTACCAGGTAATTTGAAAAGGAGGTAATAAATTTTAGCTATCTAATAGCTAAAGCGTGTTTTTCAAGTATCCTGCCGAATGTTATTAGGTCCAATGTAATCATTTTAGAAGTATAATACACAGAAAACTTGTGTCACGTGTAGTATATTTTGCGCAGAGATAAAATCATGGTAATATTTGTGTGGGAAGTTGTTACCTTGTATTTTGAGAGTTCAACATTCTTAAGAAGTTACCGGCTATTGTTATGCATTCATTATAAAAATATTCAATGAGTACTTACGCCTTTAAAACAGTACAGCTATGCTATAATAGTTAGTTGAAAATTAAATATTATGATAGGTAATCTTTTATTGTTTCCTAAATATTTTTTGTAATTAATTAAACATTAAATAGTAGTATGAAATTAATATGATTATTATTAATTTTATTCTAGAATACTACCTTTGTTGTAGATACTTATATAAGATTAAACAAATGAAAAATATTAATGCAGTAAGAAGAATAAAGAAGTCTTATAATAATTTTAGACAGGTGCAATCCTTCAAGTTAAGATAATTTTAAATGTCACGTTGGAATACAACGACGTGCGCCCGTTACCTGCTTCTAATTAAAGGCATTTCTGGAATGTGCTGCGTTGGCACGGGTTATTTTTTATGCATCCGACATCAGTGACAACCGATTTTGTATCTATAGAACTGATGATAAAGTAGCTATTCGTTTAGCAGTGTATGATGGATTTGTAATTGAAAACTGAACAACAGTAATTTGTAGAACTTCTTCGAAAATCTTAGCATTATTGACAGTGGCTTTGAAGTGGTTTGTGTTTAATTGTTCCCGAGTTTAATTACAAGCGTATGGATTACACAAGGTATGTTGTTTTTCGGAAATGTTTGCGAAAATATCTAAACCCATACAATAATCCGTGGCAAGTTTGTATACATATTTATTTATTGCAAATTGTATTGCCCCTTATTGGTATATATTTATTTGATTACCCTGTAAATATGTTAAATGACTTTCTAAATAGATGTTTTTTTAGGGTTCTGTACCTCAAAAGGAAATAACGGAACCATTATAGGATCACTCCGTTGTCTGCCTGTCCGTCTGTCAAGAATATTTTTCACAAGAACGCGTAAAGGTATCACTTAATCATAAAGTAATATTATACCTTAATATATTGACATAAAATCGATATTGTTTTGCAGATCGTGTCTCGATTCATACTCGGATCGTAATCAGAAACTGTTAATTAGACGCGATCGATCGATAAGGAATGTCGTCTAAATTTGTTCATAAAACAGTGTGACAGGATGTTGAGTGTATAGGTACTCAACCGTCTTGAAATAATATGAGTTTTAGAATCTATACTAGCGGAAGTTTTAGTGCTTCTTTTAATTTGTTTTTGGACTCTAAGTCGAGGTCATAGACTTTATAATACTGGAGTAAAGGTAACATACATCAAGCCTAAATATTTGACTGGCTACGTTTTTATGAGTTTTCAAACCGTTTTGTTTTACTTTTGTAGAACGTTATTGGGTGTTACGGATCTGGTTCTTTGGCTTTCTGTGCAATTACATTTTCCTTCATACTATTACTCAAAGATTTGTATATTAGAGTAGTGGTATTGAAACAATTTCTAATACCTGTAATACAATTTACAACTATGTACAATTATGTCAATGTACAATTGTACAATTATGTCAATTGCCTTAAATAATATTTATCATACAACCACTACTTTGACTGACCTGTTGGTCTAGTGGTTAGTGACCCTGACTGCTAACCCGGAGGTCGTGGGTTCGATCCCCACCCAGGACAAATCTTTGTGTGATGAGCATGAAGGTTTGTTCTGTGTCTGGGTGTAATTTATCTATAATATGTATGTATTTACAAAAAAAAATGTATTTAAGTATCAGTTGCTTAGTACCCAAAACACAAGCAAATATAATTGCTTACTTTGGGTCTAGACGGCGCTGTGTGAATGTGGAAGAATATTATTATTATTATTATTTTACTTCATAATATAACATAATTCGTTTCGTAGAATCATCCTTCAATTAAAATATAATAAGTCTTTTAATGGTTTTATTAGTAATACCTAGAATTGGGTCCACTAATCAGTATGTCGCCTGAAGCATATTACCCTGACTAACTCGAATTACATAATTTTATTGACATGTTTGTGTCCTTTTTTTCGATTAATAAACAATTCTACTTATACATTACTTTCCTTATTTTTTATAATTAAGTGAGTATAGATTTGATTTGGTTTCAAATTAACTTTACTGCAAAGCAAACAATCTAACCTGTACTTATTACAAGGACCCATCTATTATTACTCATCTAAACGACATATGCATGTAAATTATAGCACCTGCATATATGGTCTATACTGCAACAAACACTTCTTGATACTTGCTTAACATTCATGACAGAAGGCTGCTCGGCTCTTTACGCATGCGAGCGACGCGTTGATGTTGTTTTAAGGCAGATTCGCTCTACGCGCCATGTCCGTACGCTATCTAAGGCGTTTATTGTAGCTTCTGTCGTTTTCGCCCACGTGGGATATTATTATGTTGATAAAAATTTGCCGGCCGTTGGTTGCAGGCGGCACAGGACCGTTCGCAGTGGCGTAAATTAGGTGAGGCCTATGTTCAGCAGTGGACGTCGTTGGGCTGATATGATGATGATGATGATGTCTTTTGCAAGATTCTTGACTATCTCTATGTCAATTTTGAATGGCTTAGCAGCCTTGCCACTAAGAACGCCATGCCGAGTCACGTGGGACAGATATTAAAATTTGTTTCGAATCGGGGTGTACATTTATTGTATGTTTGTAAAGACCCAAAAGTAAACAAAGTCGACACAGAGCTTGTTCCCTAGCGCTGAGAAAAAACGATTGGTTGAATTTGCGTCATTTTAGCAAGGATTATCTTCGGATATCTAGAATCCTTTTCTAATTTACAACACATTATAAAGATAAATTATGATTCAACATTGTGATAAATTCTTATAAATCTAAAACTAATATATTTCTAGTCCATATAGATTTATAGACATAAGTGAAAATATACCACGTTTTATAGATATTAGTTTGTCTTAAACTAGGGATTTTTCATCTTTTGTTCATTGGTATAAGGTTTATTATTCGTCGATGTATTCTTTTACTGTTGTTACTGAAGATAGATACGATATATTCGATGACGAATTTAATAAAGCGCACTAATTACAGCTACTTCAATGACAAAGAAATAGCCTGTTTCGGCATTGGTTTATTTACTTCGCATTCTTATTTCAAATTTGTAATTAAAATTTTGTATGCAAATCAGCTATTATAACGAGATTGTAAATTCTCTTGTTATTTATAAGTAGAATGTATCCATAACATTCCAGACAAACATTATTAAAAATATTAACAGATTTATGGTTGGATGGACAATTTATGGTCAGTTAAATTATATTAAAATATGTAAAAGTTTTGATATGTAATAAATAAAAAAAATAAAAAAATATTTATGGTTTATGTCATCTGCTTTGACATCACTATCATAACGAAGCCTTAGATATAATAGCCAGTGTTTCCTTACCCTCAATCTGAGCAGCTGTTAGAGATGTCAAAAAAGCAGCCTTAAAACTTAGGTAGGTAACTATAAATATTACTTTCATCAGTACCACGGAAATAAATTCCGCTTAAAATTTGAAAATGTATGAAGTTGCTTGGATTATTTTTACTTCATTAAAGGTTATGGGGAAGGCTTATGTTCTGAAAAGGTTGCTAGGGCTACGGCTGTTAGTCTAGTACAGTTAACTGCTAAACATAGTCTTTAAAATAAACGACGATAATGATGTTGATGATCGAATTTGAATTTAATTGGTTTTGGTTCAATCTCAGAAGGCATTAATAGATTGGTATTTTACTTAATAATATGCGACCTAATATTTTATTAAGTTAATTGGTCGACACGAAAACGCGGGAATAACTAGCATAGTAGAGAGATATTTATAATATTATATTACACACCAAATATATAAAAATATTGCTGAAATTACTTTCGTGACAGATAACCATTGAAAATAATTGAACTATGCATTTTAATTCAACTTTCGTTTAACTGAATATTTCAATTTTTATCTTGACCCGGTGCTCAACACAACTCGCTCGACCACGATAGTGAATACCGGTGTCAAGGTTCGAATCCCTGACAATACTAGTTCTCGTGCCGCTCTAAACCACTATAATACTGGTTGTAATATCAATAAATAATAATAACATATCAATTCGCAACAAATAAAACGGTATATTTTTATCGATTTTATTCGTTTTATATAATATACGTATCGTTTTTAAATCGATAACTGTGTAACAATCAATAACTAAATAGGTAACATATTAAAGTATTTTCGAATGTCGATACCGTTAGAAATAGACATAATTCGATATAACTAGTAGAAAGTATTCAGTACATATGTACATACCCTGTTTTAGTTTGAAGTTTATCTCAATCCTTTATTTGTGCACTTATTCACAAAACTGACACAAAGAAAACGTGTTAGAACCTTTTTTATCTCCACCACAAATTCGAATTTTAACTTTGCACTGGCACTTTTAACGAACCTACATAGCACTGTGGTACATGGCGTGATTTAAACATTCACTCACCGAAGGCTGTATCGCAACCAGATCGGACACAAACTACACATTAGACGCACTTTTGCCGTCACAAAAATCACACGAACGGTTCTCTAATTCAAATTGTGACGTGTTGAACACAACATTGCTGAAAACCGACCGTTAAATCGAATAAAACAAACGCCGCGTTACAGCGTTAAGTTAAAACTAAGTTAGGTCCGCTACGCGAGAAAGACCGTTGATCCAGTCGAGCGGTCGGTACAACAGGCTGTGCTGCTTTACCGACGATGAAAAGTTCAACGTTCCCTCTCTCTCTAAACATAGCAATATGAACGTGACGGGGCTACTACTATGTCAGTATAGTGGGAGAACTTACAACCTGCGCCTGCGCAAAGCCTCTCAATACAACCATAGCAACAGGTGAATTGTGCGCGTGTGTGCGTGTGACGTTTGTAGACGTGTGCGTGCTTTCTTGATTGTAGTTTAATGATAACGTAGTATTTTGTTCGGTGCTATTTTATCAGTTCCATTTCCTCGCCAGTAATGATCCAGCTAGTATACAATTAGTGTTATTTATTAAGGTTAAATACCTACTATTTAAATGTTTCTAGGACGATAACCCAGGTGTGACCGAAATTTAAAACAAACCCCGGTTTGTAAGAGCCTTTCCTTCTAGGCTAACGTTTTGAATACCAAAAAAAATATAACACGTTTTGCTATGTGATTATAAATGTAACTTGAATAATCTAACATCTATCTACAAGCAAAACTATGCGGACCAGAATTCTTATGAGTATTGTCGATGCTTATGCTTTTTTATCTTTGGTTTTATATCTGGAAACATTCATGGAATGCAAATTAACTGGAATACACATTGTGAGTAAATTATTTTTTTGTGATGCAACTACATAGAAATGTTAGAATTTATAAAATTTTATCTTAAGAAATCGGAAATTCAATCAAACTTAAATATAGCATATTTTAGGGTAATATGAAAATATTTATAAGCACTAGGTACTATAATTAACTACAAATATCACTAAGTACACAAACTTTAATATTTTCTTAAAATCGAATGATTTTAATAGAATTCAATACTAAGTGCCTTTATTTTATTTTTAATTTTAGTACAAAAAAGTTGTAAGCTATTTAAAAGATAATATTAAACTTCTCCAAGTTTAATATATATATTAGCCGTTCTCCAAGGAAGATAAATTTATTAAAGAAAGTATAAAACCTAATGCACGGCCACCTTCTACCATCGCACCGCTCGCCATCGGCAGGGAGTTCATCCCCACACCTTAGAACCGAAATGGTCTCGTACCGCACGGTTCCAGAGGAATTTCCTCCCAAGAACCATCAGGTTGTGGAATGTTTTCCCAAGGGACTACAGTATGGGGTTCTTCAAAAAAGGAGTGAATAGGTTTCTTAAGGGTCGGCAACGCGCTCGTGATGCCCCTGGTGTTGCAGGCGCCCATAGGCTACGGTAACCGCTTACCATCAGGCAGACCCGAAAAAATGCAGCCAAGAGCACTGCGAGAAAAGGAAAATTCGAAACAAACCCTATACTAACTCTTCGGGCCAGCGTGGTATAGTAGGCTAAATTCCCTTCAGATGCTTTTGAGAAGACTCTTTTCTCCTCAAAAATGAAAACCTAATGGTCTGAAAACCACAATGTTCAGCAATAAACTATAACAACGTTATTAATTTAAACCAAATAACTTTACATCTGGAATAAATCTTACAAAAGTATCTAATAATTAAATAATATTGTTATCAAGTCAAATCGAAAAATAAAGCAACAGAATTCGTCTTGGGCAAATAAATGAGGCTTATCTATTCTGATGGACACTGACACTCTGTCACCCGTCGAGCTTATATCAAGAAAAGTAAATTAACTCGGTTTGTTTGTGAAGCTTTTTATTCGCAAAAATAATTGGATGAAATATATTTTTATGTAGGCTCTTGGTTATTCGAGGTTTTAGGGTGGGTTGTAGGGCCTAAGTACAAAATGTCAGAAAGAGAAAATTATGATGAGTGCCAAGAAAACTTGCCCCTCATATTTCATCACTGAAGAATTATGTAGACCAATTCTAGCCAGAATATAAATTCTGTCTAGATAATACATTTTTGTTGGGTAAATTTTATTTTTTGATTTCTAATCTTAAACGGCCTATAAATCTTTTAAACCGTTGTATATTGAACTAGCTGTCACGCAGGGTTTCGCTCCCGTGGATCTTCCGAGTTCCTATGTGTGACGTTATATAGCGTATGCCTTCTTGGATAAATTGGCTACCGAACAATAAATGAATTTTTCAATTCTGTTCAATAGTTCCTGAGATTATCGCGATCAGCCAACAAAAGAACTCTTTAGCTTTGTAATATTAGTAAGATTAGATACTATTTAAATACCAAACAAGTTATTTCAATTTAAAGCCAAATAAATGTAGTCAATACATCGGTACAGTTAACTGAATGCAAGGGGAACACTGCAAATGTTCAGTTTAAATTCACGTCCTTCCCCGAACATAAATTCGCTTTGTATTCATTGTTTTCTAATAAGAGTGTCGTCTCATGAATAAATATTGTAATTAGGTGCCTTGTCGGCTGTCGGTAAACGAACGACACTGGGAGGAAAAACTAATAATTCTGCTCAGAGGAAGGGAGACCAATTTGGAAAGAGTGTTTCCCGTCATTAATCTTTATCCGTCATTCATTCAAGGGGAAATCAAGCAAAAATAAGAAAGCAATTCGTTTGAAATGTTGTGGCAAAATATCGAATGACCGGAGTGACAATAATCCCCAATAATTGGCAGATATCTGTGGGGCTATTAACAGATGGATTGCTTTTGTATGTCGTTGAATGATTAGGGTACTTCGCAGTCGAAAAGTTTTATACAAACACGGTAAAGTTAAAAAAGAAAATTACAAAAATATTTGTGGGTCATTTGGTTCATTTTGTACTATTTACTTCAGTAAACCACATTTTTGACGGCAGGTCGTTTTTATTATTTTCTTGCGATGAAAGAAATGAAAATAATGAGAACATTTTAAATGCTTTTCATAAGCCATACATAATAATATAATAATATTCTACCACATTCACACAGCGCCATCTAGTCCCAAAGTAAGCAATTATATTTGCTTGTGTTATGGGTACTAAACAACTGATATACTACTTAAATACATTTTTTTTTGTAAATACATACATATTATAGACAAATTACACCCATGCGTAAAGAGTATTTTATATTATTTTATTGTATATTAATTTTCAGTGTAATCGAACACCATTATATAGATGAAGGTAGGTGCAAAGAAAAGAAGCGTAAGAGATATATTTCACTCTGTATAGCCTATGCCTAACCCAGTATCATATTATAAACACACGTCAGATTTGTTTATAATATGTAGGTATGTGAATTCACTTGTTCTATATGTGTATTACCATGACTACCCCACCCTTTACCTCTGTAAGGTAGGTAGGTAATCATGGTAACTATGACAACACCGACTGATTCAACGGATACGTCAGAAAACAGCTGACGATCAGTTTTAAATGAATTGCGAACGACAAACATATAAACAAGTCAACACGAACGTGTGTTCTTAATTTATTAATTAATGACTTGGATGTGTCTCCAAGTCATTAGTTACTTATCGATTCACCTCACATTACTTATTGAAATGTTTGTAGAACAGTACTGATATAGATACTTCACTGACAGCATTCGGTGTTGGTGAGGGAAGAAACAAACAAACGAAGTAATTACGAAGTGAGTTTCTGTTATATAAATGTTTATCTACATAAACGTATTGCTTAATTAATCGTCTTACTTGTTTGTCACTACTTTATTCTCTTTCTTTTATTTTTCTTTAACAATAATTGTTTCTGTTTTGGTGTCAAGTGATAAGAAAGCGAACATTAGCTAACATTACATAATGAAGGCGTCAGTAATTTTGAAGCTCACGGGACAACTACACGGAGCTAATGTGACTAATTGGGGCTAACTTTATTAGTTTGGTAAGTATAGCCGACGATATAAATATATTTGCTTTACCACTTTTGACAAAAAATTCCATCAAAATTAGAATTCAATAAGACTCATTTCTGATGACAACTGTCACTGTACTGATGTCACATGCAAGCAAATATAGACATTATTGTTTTGTGATATGCAAACGACATTTACTCTAAGGGTGGTAAAGCAATTTTATTGTCGACTATACAATCATAGTTATAATCTTAATTTTTTTGGACCAAATACCTACATGATACTTATAAACGTTATACAAAACAAAACGAACAAGAAAAGGTCAAATTTGCCTAAGGCCAGTTCACTGACAAGATTGAGCTCTGAGAAGAACTCAGGCAGTTTCATGCCAAGTTCTTCTCCTTATATGGTTATGGTTCTTACCTTCTATGTATTTCAGTACGAACTGCACGTCCGGCCCCAAGGCCGATGCCACTTCCAGAGGAAGCTCGGTGTCTCGCAACACGTGAACTGTGAACAAGGATCAAATATTAAACTACTATAGACAAACTTTTAAACAAATTTAAGTCTGCAATTTTTAAAACTTTAGAAATCTTTTTTTTTAATTTTAAATTGCATCATTATATTCAATATTAATAAGAGTGACTCCTTTTGTAAGGTACCAAGGTACCTATCACACATAAAATCGCCAATGCTGCAAAAAACTTTAAGCAGGTAAGTCGCAATAGTTGCGAAAAAGACAAAATCCTTTCAACTACCTCAATAGTATTTCATAATTACATAAGAGAAAGTTTTACAAAGCCAAATCAACAAAGACTTAAATATTTTATATCAGAAAAAGTATCTAGGTAAGTAATTTAAAAGAATATCACTCAAACAGACTTTTTCATCACGTCAACGTAAAATTGTCTGCCTTTTAAAATCATGAAAGAAAAATAAGTGAGGATTTTTTCAACGTTTGAATTGAACTCATTACGTCTCAAGAGGAACCGCGTCGGTACACAAAACAGATTCCTCGGCCCATTGTTTGGTTAAAACAGACTTTTGAAATATTATAATTTAAATATTAAGGAGCTATATTATCTTGTGAACTTGTCAACTATACGTATTTAATTAAACAGGAATATATTTTATAATGACAGAAACATAACATCACGCCTTTATCCCCGAAGAGGTAGGCAAAGATACCGTACATATATTTCGCCAGCCGGCTGTGTTAGGTCCCATATAAGGACGCGAGCCTGTTTCGTATAGTTGTGACATTAGTTACTTTTAACGTAATGTAATCCATAACTGCTGCATCACTTTACACGCTACCCAAATTATAAATTACAAAAGATTGTAACTATCCATTTTTTTAAAAAGAGTGGCGTGATTTTCTTGCCAGTTCTTCTCATAGCTCCACCCCGTCAGTGAACTGGTCGTAGGCAAATTTGCTGACACTACTTTTCGGATAACCTGTTACATTCTTGTGACTTTCATAAGTGTTACCTTGTAACCTAGATGAATAAACGAGATTTCATTTCATTAACTCTAATCATAATTACCAAAACTAATTTTCACTGTTCTTTTCTTAGCTTTACGGGATCATTGTTTATTTATTAATTTATAATACGGTACACTTACAGCAAGTGATACAAATGTTACACTTAAAGTATAAATAGTTTGTATATCTATAGATACATATGTTAGCCAATTAAAAGTGTAGCATTCACACTAAATAGGCAACTTTAAAAGTAAGAAAAACTAAATTATTAAATAAAATAAATTATAAAAGTAATAGTGTAAAAAAATATAAATGTAAATTTGCAGTACAACATTCTACATCATCAATTGTTGGTGCTCACAATTATTCTGAGTAGGTCATTGGTCCATCCAGTGGGCAGACATCCCACGCTGTACTTTCCTACACACCATTCGAAAACCTTCCGTGTCCGAATGTTGTAGGTTCTTGAACCACGAGTATTAATTGTATATGACTTACCCACAGTTTAAACTAAAAACTATCCAGGTTTTTGAGTTCTTCTTTCTAATCCTCATTGCAGGTAACTCATCATAATTTGCTTTGAACTACGTAAGCTTTTTTTAAAGACCAATTACACGATCAAAACGTTTCATTTATTCGACGGCTTTAAAAATAACAGTAACGTAAGTAATTATCAAAAAGTTTATTTAATCCCGTTTTTAAATCCAAGCGCAACTCTCGTACGTTAGTTAATTAACTACTTTGTTTGATGCCACCATGTTGAATAAAAATCAAAAATTGATTCTGATTTTCACCATCTGAAAATGGCGCCTCGGTTTTTTTCCTTCAATCCAATTATTAAATACCTTTTATAAATATAGTTGTTTATTCACTAAACTTTTAAATTATGTAATATTTATGAATAATTTTAATTTTAAATAATGAAATTATGTGTTTTGTTGTCTTAAATATAATAATAGAAATAAAAAAAATAATTGAATTACAATTTTATCGCGGTATAAATAATAATTTTAATAAAAGGAAATGGTCACTTTTAGGATGGAACTCCGGAATATTCAAAAAAGGAATGCAACGTGTAGACGTCACTGTTTTGAGTATTCCCGAGTTAGCTGTGAGGGTAGCCTCAAATGTTTGCAGTAGCATGAAACCACTGTCTATGAGCACTATGTACACAGTATTATGTTTCAGTCCGGCCAGTAAAATCTTTGTTGGTATATCTACAAGACCTCGTGAGTCACGATAGGTTACAATATATTCGTGAGAAATGATGATTAAAATCTGTAGTACCTACCTAGTTGTGAAAAGTAATCAATTCGATGAATCGAAATATTGTGTTAACTAGTTATGGCACAAATATTTAAACCGGTCATCAGCTGTCGATTGATCATGAAGGAAATTAGGTAAGCTAAAAATTCAAAGACATTCATCTTTCTTCCTTGCTAAAAACTGAAATGGTTCTTATCGTATATTATTATCTCGTTAAGTCACTTTCACAGCTAACACAAACGACTATGTGAAACATAAATACTTTTAATTGGAATATTACGAAGTAAACAATCCCTTTCTGACGCACAAATTTTACTGATTTATATAACAAAGTTGTTTGAGCTGTAACTAGCCATTGTTCTCTCTATTAAACAACGCGCCAGTTCTTGATTGTTTGAATAAGAGTAAAGACGACCCAAGACTTAATCATTTCGATGAATCCCCAAGTTACGTACATAGGAAGAGACTTAGACCAGCCTACTTAGACCTCTCAATACAATTTTCAAGTATACCCATACAGGGTCAAGCTATTGAACTAGGTACTTTATGGTTTAAATTTCGATGAAATTTATGGTATGCCTAAAACTAAAGAAGTCTACCTGCTAAATTTCAAGTTTGTAGATTCCGAGATTTTCGTGATTACTGAGTTAAGTTTTCCTCCGACATCGTCTACGTGAAAGTTTCTCGAAAACTAAAACGTTTAACCAAAGACTTTCAGAAAACATTTTCGTAACGGATATATAATGTCCATGCCTAGACATGAAACATATAGGGTTAATGATGATGATAATAATATTCACTTTAAATATAAATTAAATTAACCGCGGCACACACTTTACCCACCATAAACATAATTAAAACATATATTTTCGCGTGCAGATTATATATCCCGGGTAATTCGCGTTATCATCATAAACATTTTTATAACCCAGTAATAAAGCGTACCTAAGTAAAATAAACAAAGGGTCGACAGTGGGAATTCTTTCTATTAAAATACCTGAAATATTTTAAATGAATGTGTTTATGTCATAAGAAACCTACATCATTTTTCGTTGGTTTTGTTTTTTTTACTTATTTATGACTGATGAGGTGTCAGGTTACCTCGAGATAGCCTTCTCCAGGTATATGTATATGTACACAGGTACTGTTTAAAAATTAGGTAAAGTAGGGTTAAGTGATTAAAAAGAAGAAAAATAGCATTGCTTCGCTGATTACGTCAAAAGGCAAAACTCAATAAATAATAACAGTAATAACAGTTTACACAAATTTCGATTTAAAATCTAAAATTAAAATTTTATAAGTTAACATAAAACCCGGAAAATAGTTTTCATTTGCAAAGCGCCTACTCAAATTCTGTAAGCAATAATTACCACGTAATAAACGATTGCTCTGGGATATTGTTAAGGAGTTATATAAAGCTTGTTACACGGTTTTACTGCTAGTAAAGTCACAATTGCAATTAAACCTCGTAGAATGGGGTCAAAACAAAGGAAGGTAACGCATTACAAAGATATTCTCACAATGTTATACCACCCCTTTATAACGTCGCGTGCTAGTCTTATCTTGACCATTCTTTGAATGTGAGTTCATTATATCAAATTATAGTTGTTATGTCGCAATTTGTGGATGTATGTTTTGTTTATTAGGTATAACGTCAACATGCATTTTATTCCCATGGTTTGTATATATGGGATAACTTGAATAGCTTAGGTATGTTGATATATGTATATAGTTATTTGAAATTATTAATTTTAGAACATAAAAGTCCAGTATTTGGAAGTTTACGTTCATAATAATATATTAGCAACGCCGCAGTCTTAACTGTTACCATCATAAGCTATGTCAATACATAAAAATGTACTATTACCTACTTGTGAAAAAAGTCAGTCTAAGTACGAAAAGGCCAGATATTGACACATATATTTTACTATAGGTATTGTAGTCTGTAAAACCCACATTACCCATTAGTATTTTACTACTAACTGCCAAGTAGCTCACTGCCAAGGCACTTTTCTATTGGGAACAGATACTCCACCGCGTCAAAGGACCAATATCATTATACAAACATTCCACTTATTCCTAAATAGAATCCACAGACACTGAACTTCGCAGAAAAAGAAAGAGCCCATCCATCCGTATCGTTTACGAAATCGTAACATCCCAATATGGGTGTAACACCTTATCTATGTCAATAAAATTTCTTAGACATGCGTCGTTTACTTTTCCATATAAAACTAACCTCGCAAAGGTTAGGGAGGTGGCGACACGGAGACCATGCGACGCATAATAAAGGCTGTTTGCACAATTAGAGAAGGTACTCATCTGGCAAACAGTTGGTTGGTGATTTATTTATGTGTAAATCCGCTTTGCTGACAACTTGAGAGACCCTTCCTTGCCTTCAAAAGTTCTGACCACTACCTACTTACTAGGGTACACATTACTCTGAATCTTGGGAATGATTGAGAAGCTAATATTTTTTTATTAAACAGAATATCCTTAATATGTTTATCAAACAAAACACAACTGAAGTTCAATACCACACAGTCAGACACCGAAAAACCACACAGGTTATGCCAACAATCAACCACAAACTGTTAGCCAAATACAGATATGTCGTAGCGGCTCTTTGCACCATTACACTGAACATGGACACGACGACTAAATATTTATGAGGTCATTGTAGACGGAGCTTGTTCCACGATAACATCTGCACGGATAATTAAGGTTTAAATACACTTTCACTTGCCCAAAAATTCACATATGAAAATGTACGTATCGTTACATCTTCACTGTCAATTAAATTGCCAATTACTATGTTATGTAGATTACATTTATAATTGTTGGCGTTTAGATTCGCTTACTGATTTTGTTTTTTTTTCTTTTATACATTTTACTATACCTAAACTTGAGAAACAGCTTTGGTTAGTAGCTGATAAACTAGTAAGCTTTGTGTTTGACTGTATGTTGGGTAAATTACTACTAGGGAAAAGATTTCAAATTTCGCACAACCTGCAGAAAAATATGCAGGAAACTGGTACTGTAAAACTGTGCTTCGTCTACCAATCTATTCTGATTAGTGATAGACACTTTTAACACGGACAGAGAAGTGAAATCTCTCGACCAGTAATGGAACATAAATGGGTTTCAACAATTTATAAAATATTAAATTATAGAGACTGGGAATTGTATGATCGATAGAAAATCTTGTTTAATTGTAGTATAAGTCAAGAGTCGAGTAGTAGTAGAGTCAAGAGTAATGATATTTTTCGTATGTAAATATTTACAAGCTTAATAAGTTCTTAAAAAATACCTCAATTTTGATAAGCATAATAAAAACACATACATATTACATTAATTGAATAAAATAATTTAATACGCGTTTTTTTAAGCTAAAAGATTGACCACTTTGTAAGTAATCACCGTCAATCAAGCACAATAAATTGCTAGTAGAACACATAAATAGTAATTCAATTAAACGCCAGCTTAGCGGTGTAATCATCAGTTTCCTCCATAAACCAAGTCATACACCGTCAGATGTTATTTAAAAATTACCCAGAATTGGTTTTAAAAATAAATGAACGCTCTCGTTTATCATTTATTCAAAGGTCGAAACGATTTGAAAGGACTCTCGCTGAGTGAATATGACATTTCGGGCATATCTTTCCCACGACTCGTCGATCGGGATGCAATTACGTTCCGAGTTTTTGCATCAGAGTAAATCAAGGAACCTTTTCTTACGAGACGTTCGACCGGAGACCGATCATCGATTCTTCACAGTGACATAGTGCCTAACGGTGATGTAATATGCAAATGTACATGGTAATAATACGGTTGATACAAAAACAAGAAATGTTTCGTCGTAATCGAGACTGGCGTTAGATTTTCGAGATTATAAATTATTCGAGCGTACCTTGTTATCGTACATGTCAATCATTCATTACTCTCCAGTATATGAATGAGCATCTAAACTAGATAGAACTTCATTTAAAATTCAAATCCAATTTGTAATAAAATTACGTGGACTTTGTACATAAATAAATCTAATGATATAATGCGCAAATTAGAATACATGAATTTACACACTCTGCTAATTAGCTTTGATTCGGTTGAGTTTGTTAGATTAGGCACGGTTCATTAACGAGCGAATATTATAAATACAACATGTAACCTCTATTTATATATTCAAAAATGGAAATATTGTGTAAGTATTACATTTTCATTAAATATTGTTCGTGAATTAACAAATTTGTACAAGAATATGTCAATATTATAACATATATTTTATGAAGGTACTACGTTTATCGCAATATCTGAAATCTAACCCTTTAAATCTACAGTAAATTCAGCACAAATGTTTATTATATAAGCAAATTCTAACACACAAATACCTTCGATGTATTACATGATGTTACATACCCATTTTTTCCCATTTTTTATCTAACAAATAAAACTACGCAATATATAGCAACTACATAGTAGGTCGAGTAGCCCTGTATCCCACAGGGTTACATGCTTGGCCCATCAAGTACTGTTAAGGCGAATTAAAGTGACATCTCGGTGTAACGGACGGACGTTTTTGTAGCTACATCGCGAGCCTCGTGGTTCGATTCCAGATACCGCGTATCTAACAGGATGTACTTACACGTGTATTTCTCTGAACTAAGAGAGGTCAGGAGAAATTAGATGTTCTAACACTAGTTACGAGTTACGAGCGTGTTCAATGTTTCCTTTACGTACCCTTTTCTTTGGCTAATATACTCGTGCCTAGTCAAGTATAAATAAAGTTCCTTTTTCGTAAGAAATAGTTTTATGAGTCAAACCTAAACTGGAAAACTAAGAGAACCTATGTACAAGATATATTAAAGCTTTTTCTTTTCGTTATTGATACTGTCATAGATTTGTGTATGTAATAGTTTATACAAATTCAATTTGTTTGTGTGATGTTACACGAATATAAATTAAAAAAATATTATGTCTGTTTATAATCAGAAGCAAAACTATAAACTAGGCAAGAACACGATATATATGCATTATTTTTTATCAATTAAGTTTCATTTATTTTGTATTTAGTTCTTTCATCATCATCATCATCTCAGCCTATTGCAGTCCACAGCTGGACATAGGCCTCTCCTAGCATGCGCCATAACAGTCGGTCCTCAGTATTTCTTTCAGATGACGTGAAAATTTATATACCAAATACGTGCAGAATTGACGTAAACAAAATTTATATTTACGTCCAAATTCATCATTTCAACCCATAAGCGTCCCACTGTCTCCTCCACGCTGGCCAGACGGGTTGGTACAGAGCTTGTTTCGAATTTTCCTTTTCTTGAAGTTCTCTTGTCTGCATAAGGTTTCTCCTTTAGTTGCCTTTTACTACACCCACGGTTGACATGGAGTAGTGACATTATGTATTCTTGATCCGTCACTACACGGATTAAGAATACATAAAGGACGCGTCGCGTCCGCTCGCCATCGGCAGGGAGTTCATCCCCACACCTTGGAACCGAAATGGTCTCGTACCGCGCGGTTCCAGAGGAATTTCCTCCCAAGAACTATCAGGTTGTGGAATGAACTCCCTAACGAGGTTTTCCCAAGGGACTACAGTATGGGGTTCTTCAAAAAAGGAGTGAATAGGTTTCTTAAGGGTCGGCAACGCGCTCGTGATGCCCCTGGTGTTGCAGGCGCCCATAGGCTACGGTAACCGCTTACCATCAGGCGGACCGTACGACTGTTTGCCACCGTCGTGGTATAAAAAAAAAAAAATCGTCTAAGTTATGACAGTAAGTTTTCATCACGTAAAGCGTTCCCTATCCTGCATAAACATTCTTCTAACTAATGAAAAGTATAATGTCATATTACAAACACGATGCTCATCATTATATCTCTATCACGAACTAAGGATTTAAATCTTCTCGTTTAAACAAACTAGCTAACAAGCTTCAAAACATCATCATTACACATTCATACGTATAAGGAATGATCACCGTACACATTGCCAAACGAAGACATCTTCGCAGATGTATCAATTATGGACATCACAGTTCATTAGTACAATGAATAAAGTATGATAAATGGACTGACCATATCTGCTGAAGAGCCAATAACAGTTGCAATAAATCAGTTTTTGAGAGAAGATCGCTACTAGGCAAGCATAGTGATACGATCTTGTCAAATGGACTGACGGTCTAGGGAAGGTTGTGGGTGGAAACCTGAATGCCTTAAGCTACGATCAGGAATAGCGCTCTCGCGGTGGTGCCGATTTATTTATTGAGGTTTATCAACAGCAAACGTTGTGTCTTAGGCTTAATATAGAGTGCTTGGCTGAAACCTACATTTGCCAATTACGGTTTAACCAACATGCTTATTATAAGGTGACAACTAAAAGACAAAAAGAAACAAAATAATATTATGTAATTAAATATACTAAAAAAAAAATATTGTATGTTGACCATCTTGCTAAAGTTGGAGGCTCGACTGGGATTGTATATTTTATAACCTAAATCTAATTGGATTGCTGAAGACGAATGATGAAGATTATAAATGGCGGTGAAACCAGTACGAACGAAAATTATCTTCTAAGAAAATAATTCACAAAGATATTTCACAGCACACTAAGTGGCCATGTAATAGTTGTTGGAAAATGGAGAAGGATTTTCGAAAGAATTTTAAGACAAGCTGCAACTGTCGTAAAGTTATAATTTATAGTTATTGATAAGTCCCACATGGCTACAGATGATTTTAATTTGAAAGGAGTATAATATATTTTCCAATAATAAGCTCGGCAATATTCTACCGCATTTTAAATAAATGTTACGTTAAAATTAGTTTGCGTGATGAAGTTGCTAAAATGTTAATGCATACAAGGTAGAGAATAACCGTATTAGCCCGTCCACAGAGGGCGAGGATAGCTTTTTTTTGAGGTCGTAACTTTTAACGCATCGTTTTATTTCTCTAGTGGCTCATAAAGTTCTACGAGCAAGTTCACGCGCGCCTATGGAATTACACTTTGTGGAAAATGACGGATTCGTTGAAAATGAAATGTCACGAAATCACGAAGACTTTATGCAGTGAAAAGTCGGATATTTTATTGAAATGAAATCTCGTTTATTTATCTGGGTTACAAAGTAACTAATATGAAAGTCACAAGTTAAGAATGTAACAGGATATCCGAAAAATAGTGTCAGCAATTTTGTCTACGACTAGTTCGCTGACGGGGTGGAGCTATGAGAAGAACTGACAAGAAACTCACGCCACTTATTATATATATTATATACACCACATAAATAGATAGTTACAATCTTCTGTAAGTTACAATTTAGGTAGCATGGAAAGTGACGCAGGTGAACATCACACCGCTGCACCGATACATTTATAAGTTTTAATTAAATTAAAATAATGATTAGCGTTCCAAAAAAAATTGGTGGGAGCTTTTTCTCTTCCACCCAACAAAATACATTAGTACTATGTTTCTGCTAGTAAGTAGAAGTCTTCTGAGACTTCAAAGTCAACTGTAGGTAGACTATACATTCGTGTTTTATTTATTTTTACTTTTTTCATTACTTCTCCTTACAGACGACTTTACACTTAGGTAAGTCTTAACCGTCAACCAAGCGAAAGATTTTTCTAGTCGTCAGTTTACCGGTATTATAGCTCATTGGTAGGCTCACCTCCATGCTGCGGGTGCACGCTGAAGAGCAAGCAAGGCTCGTCGCCGGGCTCCCGGCAACAGTCGAGCACATCCCGACACGTCGTGTCTGGCGTCACCGGCACGTGAGTCGGCGCCCAGCCGGCACCGCTCTCGCACCACACTCGCACTATCATCTGAAACGACAACATTTATCTTTTTACATTGGAATACTGTTTAACAGCCTCAGTGAGCAGCGGGTGTATGCGACTGCTTCTGCGGAGATTCTGCGTTCGATCGAGAAATAATCTTACTAATATCTAATTCTACATTAAAATATGCCTAGTTAATAGCTGAAGGCTCACAGAAGAAGTGAAGAATATCTATAAAACAAATTAATTTATCTACTATAACATATTTATATTGTTAAACAATTTACTTAAATTCATATGCCTCATAAAACACGGAACATAAAATTACGTGTATATTACAAGATAGGCAATATTCGCAAAGCGTCATACATAATTCCGACGAAGTATCTATACCCCAGTGTATAAATATGTCGCAGCCAACTGGTTAAATTAGTAATTTAATTGACTGCCTAGCCGTTTTACTAAATGGCGGCATTCAACTAACTGCCTGAGCGATATTCGCCATTCAATTAAACGGCTAGGCAACTGACTTGAATCGACAACGTTTAACCACTTGCCTAGCCTAGTCATTGAAATGTTATTAAATTAATGTAAACGTGTAAGTATCTTAATAAATAGATTCGTACCTAAAATAGTGGATTTATCACTAAAATGATAGATCTCCCCAAACAATGGTTTGGGCGGATCCGAAATGTATAAGTTAGGTTAGAAGGCCTCAGTCTACGTGGTTATTTTTTAGCCCTAAAATACCTTTTACGACAATTCGGACATGGATTGGTTATGTTAGAAGGCTAGGGTAAACACTGTTAAATGAATGGCTACCAATTAGCCAGCCAGTTCATTAAATGTTTACGTAAATTTAACGACCCAGCTGAATTTAGGCCGTTAGTTGAACGCCGGCGTTCAGTTAAACGGCTAGGCAGTTAATTGAATGGCTGATTTAACCAGTTGGCTGCGACATATACATTACATACGCGGAAATCAGGTGTCTCTTGGCTCGCACACTCTTCATAAATACCAACAAAATATTACCACCGCTATGGATATTTAAAGTATAATCGCCCTAAGATATAATCAGCTAATGCTTCTGTATACAATCTACATAGAATCCTCAAAGGAAAAGTGTAGTATATACCATCATTTGAAAAAAATATTATCAGATATTTACTACCTGAAAGTTTTATCCAAGATGAAAAGTTGTGGTCCACATTTAAAAGGATTCTTAAAATAGACAGATTGTATGTTATTATCGCGTAGTTCTCAATAATACTATCACAGTATTTCTATAGTACATTATTAAGATTCTTTCATAAGACATTTTCCAGAAGCTATTTCCAGATTATATTTAATAAAATCATTACAAATTTTATAGATTTCCCTTGATAGATAATAAAGTCCGTCGGTAAGGCACATCAAAGAAATTACATTAAATTAAACCTATGATGCATCTTTACGTACTCTACGGAGAAAAATCACAAACTGCGTATCCAACCAATTATGAATGTAAGGTCCCCAAAATGGATATCAGAATTTTAATGCAGGCGTTAATTACCACCGGAATTTGCAACCAATATGGATAAATGGCCTTCCCATGACCATATATTATAATCTAAATTAGGGGCACAATGACTTCGACACGTTATTTTAAGACAAAACAATAGACCGACACAGCATCCATTAGCTTGATTATAAAGGTATACAAACAAGGTTATATCAAGTAAGATCACCTTATATGAACCAGCTGCACTTAAAACAATTTGCAAAGCACATTCATTCGCTAAATTCCAGTATTCATACAAAAACGTTTAGAAACTTCAGAATTTGAAGAATGTTTGTGAAATGCTTGCGTGACTAAAAGCTATCCAATGGTTAACTAAAGAACTAATTGGAGGAACAAATAAAGAATGGTTAAAAGAAGTTTTTAGAAAATCTGCTACATAATAATCACATCTAAATACCTACACGAGTTTAGTAGTAATGTACTAAATATTTTTACCTTATATAACCGATGGAATACGCTGGCAGTGGCTGGCTCTTAAGACCGTATATTATTTTTCTACATTATAATAAGACCACGCTTATGTTTTGCGAAGTATTCCGAGGTTATATAAGCTGTCAATACGATAATATAATTTTATATATAGCGATTTAAACAACCAACTCATACTCGAGACTCTCTTCTCGTTACCGTTAGCCTCTGTCCGACACCTGAGCTAAGGCCTGTCCCATGATTTCAACGGTATTCGGTCGGCAGTCATTGTTATCCAATCCACTTTAGCTTGATGGCTTTGTCGATATCCTCAGTGTCCTAGAGCTTATTATCAAGCTAAATGCTTGATAACCATTTCAATTCTACAAATACAGATAGAAGAAGTAAATACCAATTGTGGAGATGCGTTTTAGCTCTTTGTGTTGCATACAAATGAGCTTGAATGCGTTATGGCGACGAAATAAAAGTGCTAACAATTTTCTACACGCTCTGCTGTTGCAGTAAACTGTTCAAGTTGCCTTAGAATTCCAATTTGCAATTCTGATATATCCTACTGTTCCACTTCGCGCTGAATTTTTATCGCAGTTAGTGGCCAACTGAAAGTAATAAAGGTTTCTGTATAAAAGAGTTTGTGTTGTTACTTTGTATTGACTTATAAATATTAGCTTTTTTAAAAACCGTAACTAAGAAATAAGAATAGATAATTCTAAGGTCAAATACTAAATACCTCCTTGTTCTATTGGCATAAGGGTAACAACATAGGTTAGGTACCTATGTTGTTACCCTTATGCCAATACCTACTGCTATCCAAATGAATATCGATATTATGAAAGGTATTAATGATTCAGTAACTATAAGTAAACTATTCACAGTTCAGCAATTAAATAACAATCGAACAATGAAAATTATAGGAAACAATTAAAACTGGTCTGAAACAATAAGTTTTAAACCAATATAATTTTCACAGTTTCTAGCAACACTGATCAATTAATCCACAATCCACGGAATAGAACAACTACCATGAAGTCTAATCTCAAAGAACTTTCTTTAATTCTATAATGTTTGGCTTAAGTTGAAACTTATATACTTAGATTGACTTGTTTAAAATTAGTTTATAAGTTCCTTAGTACCTTTTGATAATATTTCGCTTAGATACATTGACTTACTCCTATATGTCCTGATGCTCTTGTCTCGTCAACATTAGACTTTGGAAACATAATTTTGTGGACATTAATTACATCCAGACTAAAAAAAAAGAGTTTGTGACTAAACTTAAATATTTTTGTCCTGAAGGTTAATTAGGCCGACGAAACGAGCATTCAAAACAAAGAAAAAAAACTTAGCATCAGAGGAGTCGTATCTAAGTCTATGAACAATAAGTTTACCAACTACATCAAAATGAAACATGAAAAAAAAACAATGACTTTTTCACTCTTCATGCTCCAAAAATCGGAAAATTACTGTCTTAGATTCAGATCTTTTATTTAGAGCATAGCTTTATAATGTTTATAAAATCAAGTAAGATTATGTATGTAAAATACTCACTTTCAGAAGCTTTCGCTTTTATGTGTTAAGTAACGTTATTATTGGGAGTTCAAAGAAGAATTTTCTATTTGAACGCGTCTTATTATCCAGCTTATGGGATACAACATACCGAGGAAGCAACTCATTTACATTCCGACGATAATTTGTGAGATTTTTTTTCTAATTAGCACTGTTGCTTACTTTCCGTGTTGCAATAGTCATTACGTGATACTCGGAGACTGTTGCTTAGTGCTTCTGTTATAGACTAGTGATAAGTTTAATGTTTGCTGTGACAACGGCTGAGTAATTTTTGTTTTCCCACGCACCGTACAGATCGTAAAAATATTTTTTATACTAATAAGCATAACTCCTAACAAGTTACAAAGTAGGTACTAAAATGTAACTCTAACTAAAACAAAACAAAACTTTGGACTATATAATTAAAAAATATTACACCGTAACTAAACAAACTTCTGTTTTCCTAAGAAAATATATAACAAACAAATTTTCCTGAGGCAGGGCGCGACGGTACGGAATTTAAAATCTAAATCTAACTTTAACGCTATAAATTTTCAATAACATCAACCAAGTTGTGAAGAAAATATTTTATATGAGGGTAAGACTGAAGAAAACTACGGAGGACAGGCAATTTGCAGGGAGCGTGCGATATGCAGGCAGTGCTAACGAGTTGCGAACTATCCTGCACACTAGTACCACCTGCCGACGAACTAACGAAAATAACATTATTGGAACACTACCATGCAACCTCATAGTATAATTTTGGTGACAAGAAATTGGTCTGCACTGTCACATAGCTATATTTAGTATGAGTAAAATTATCAAAATATAAAAATGAAAATTGATTAATATGGTTTCAAAAAAACCGTGAAATGAGTAAAATAAAAGTTAACAGAAATATTTAATTCCATTTATTAGTTTTAAAAGAGGAAAACTTGCACCATGTGTCAAAATATTAAATTATAACAACACTGAGACAGCAAATTATTCCCAAACTTACCTATTTCCGAGAGAGCTTTTCCTCATTAAAATAATGCTATACATAGAATCCCTTTATAAAGTAGTATTATTATAGCTCATGCACTCACAAACTTGTAAGGAACAGTAGCAACAGTTCATAATACAATACGTAACTTTGTGTTCTGTAGTTAGAATCTCATACAACAACAAGGGATATCATAATTATTCTTAATTTAATCATTCAGGAATCTGATCTCATTATTTAGATGGATTTTCCTGTAAATAGAGTATCTGGTTTTTTTATTAAATAGGTTAGCTGTGTATAATTTTTAAGTTATGTGTTCCTAAATACTTTATTAATTAATTAATGTATTAGAATGTTATACGGATTATAAAGACATTCGTGTTAGTTTTTCTACCTACGAGTCCTAGTTTATATGAATTGCTTGTGAATTTTAAAACAACAGCATTGTGTTTTTCTTGGTGTTATCTACTTAACTGGTGGAGGCACCAAAACAGCGACAAAACGTAGGACAAAACTGAGAACATTGATAATGAAATTTACCAATATTTCGACATCAAGATAATACGAACAAGGTAATGTATGTATTGAAAAGGTTACGTAGTAATTCAAATTATTCAAAGAACTTATTAGCATTAACTTCATACACCTCCTTCCTTAAAACATTAAATATCTTCCCAGAAAGAAAAGTATAAGAAATTACTTGTGAATACTTTAGAATTTATAAATTAACTAGGTACTAAATATGTAACGTGCCTATGCTTACTCCTTCGGTAAAATTCGCGTGACGCTATGTTGTTTTATGCAGATAGTGAGTATCGGTCACACATCACTACGTTTCATCAACCCTTTTGTTCCCATGACCAAGGGACGAATAATATATTAAAGTGAAAGGGGTGGACAACTTTACAGCAATTACCTATTTCCATACCTTTTGTGGCAATTGTTCTAGTTGAATAAACATGATTAATGAATAGGAGAGAATAATGGAGAAATACCAAATGTCACACAGAGACATTTTAGGGTAGGTACTTACCTTACGATTTCCCTTTTAATTCTATATACGTGTTGCTTGTTTGAATCCTATAATTGCTTTTATTTACTACTTTAGTAAAAAGGGAGGAGAAGAATTTGTTTCCGCTCCTCTTTTTACTTCTGATTAATTTCGTTGTGGGGTCCAAGATACTAACTTAAGCTTTAACTAGAACTCCAGAGATTATAACTCAGTTTTGCAAGGGATCGTTGCTGTTAATCCTGCTGACCCGTTAGTATGTCTGCTTGAAAATATTTATGCTAACAGATAGTTTAATAGGTGAGTGATGTATTTCAAACCTTATTGTCATTTGTCTTCGTTAATTGTTTATGTCCCCTGGAACGCACAGGTTGTTTCCTAATGAACTGGTGTTTTAAATACAACATTTTATGGTACTGGATTGACGTCAGTTACTTTTTCACAATAAGATACCCTATACATTAGAATAAACCCAATGTTATCTCGAGCGGACAAAAGCTACAATTAAACGAACCAGTGTTGATAGTTATCGCAATATCATATTTTTTAACATTACTTAGAAGGCAAAAGTTCGTTGTAAATATGTTATTAATAATAAGAGCATTTGCTTTGCAGCGACCCAGGGAGCCCTTTAAAATAAGCTCAACCTTTTTTTAAATAAATAATTCGCGTAAGTTCCCATGACAGAGCCCGGCCGCAAGGGATTATGAGACGGTGAGTCACACTTAAATGTGTTTTTTAATTCTATTAAGCAGGAAGGGAAGGATTAAATTGTGCTATTTAATTTAATCGTCTGGGCTCTGATTTTCTTTGGGACAACTTAACTTAATTCTCCGGGGTATCGTATGATACACTGTAATAAAATTTGTAATAGTACCTTGGTACTCAACCATTTGGATGCTAGAGTATAATCCAACAGTGTGCAGTGTTCTTAATTTAATACTAGTTTTCTCTATAAAATGGTTCTTGTCACTCACACAAACAACAACATTCAAATTTATTCAGTTTTGGTCCAAACTATTAACTAAACAATCGAAAATATTCATTTGCTGGTGTTATCGATAGAACAAATCGATTTACTCGATACTATGAAAATTCAATTACTAAGGCACATTTTTACGATAACTCAGTACAATCAGCATTTTAATTGTATCGATAGTGTTTAGAAAACTTACTTTGTTTAATATTTATATCGCTTAACACAAAAGGTACCTATTTACTTAAAATTTCATTCAACTGTTAAATTAATAAAATAGTTACCAACTGTTAATAAGATAGTAGTCATAGTAAATAAAATAACTCAGATAGTATAGGAAAAGCCACCGTAAAAGCATACATATATGAAAATAACAAGTTGAGATGGTTTTTGCTTGAAGACCATGACTTAGCAAGAGCGTAGTGAAAAAACAACTTCGCCCTGAAATAACGATCTGCGAAAAGTTGCAGGCACAGTTCAATGGCACTCATTAGAGGAGATTAACAGCTATAGTGCGACGATGATTTATATGATTTAGAGCAGTCCTAATTGAGTAGCAAGCTGACACACTGGCTCATTAGTCAATACTACCAATGCGATGGTGGCTGGATGGATAAGGGAACGGCGTGCAAATCACGCGGTCCGAGTTCGATCCCGACCGGCAGTACCAATGTGGATTCCATTTTGTGGAATTTATATGTACTAGTCAAGTGACTTACCATCTGCTAACGGTGAAGGAAAACATCGTGAGAGAATCCACAGAACCTAGAAGTAGCTTTCTAACGGCAAAAGTATTTTTGACATCGGTCCTGTAGTTTTTAAGTTTATTCATTACATACAAAAATACAAATCTTGCTTTTTGATATGAATATATAGATAGGTATATGAAGTTTAATTTAATAATAACAAAGACTGTTTTATATTATAGGTAAGATAGATGGCACATATTCATAAAAGCAAGGAAAGGCATAGTAAAACAGACGTTAGTGTGACACTAGAAACATATTTCTGTCATGAAACTCAAGGTTCAAATTTTTATAGCAATAAGGACTATCATAACAAAATTTATGCGATATTAAAAGGAATACTGTAGCAACATAAGGTTCTTCGTATAGAAAGGGATGCAGAGACTGAAACCGCAGCATTAAGTTCTAGAATACTATTTCCTTATTCCCCTTTGAAGCTGACGGAAACTTCGCACAAGACTTCATGTTTACACTATAAATACATGCCAGGAATGTTAACAGTCCAATGAGTAGGTGGTATGTGGGAAGTGAATATCCCAAAATGCCTCAAGTTCTTTGACAGCTTTGACCAAACATTCGAAGTTAAAGCAATGAAACATGCAATAAAACGACTGTCAAATATCTATAAATTACTAATGTACAGTGCGAAACTACGTAGTACTAAAGTTAGACGTATGAACATACTAGTCCTTCCTGAACTATAAAGGCTTAAGAGCTTCATATAAACACAGTTAATAAATCAACCAATGAGAATTATTCTCTTTGACACAAACATTTATTTGTGAATGCACAAAACTTAGTCTGTCTACTAATTTTCGGCTACAGCTTTTTCATGCATAACCGTAACAACATCTACGATTTTTTCTATTTTTATACTTGAATATGTCTAAGACAAATAGAATGAGAAAATACCTGATATCTACTTACAAAATCGAACAAAAACAATCAGGAAAACCTCTCAAGAACTTCAATCATTGTAAAGACGTAATATTTCTTTTCAACGTCAAAAAATGACAAACGCTT
The DNA here is from genome assembly GCA_905147015.1 of Laspeyria flexula. Taxonomy (NCBI): domain Eukaryota; kingdom Metazoa; phylum Arthropoda; class Insecta; order Lepidoptera; family Erebidae; genus Laspeyria; species Laspeyria flexula. The sequence continues at coordinate 9,110,090 of LR989963.1, forward strand.
ACGTAACTTACAGTGTGTCTCTATTCGATATTTTGAAACGCTCCATTCATTGCGTGGACCATCAATAAATAATGTCCATATGACGATTCGATCTATGTACAGTAAGGCTGCAGACACGTTACCGGGATAGGCAGCGATGTGACAGTTACGCTACCGAAGAAATTCAGCTGTTACAAGAATTCAACGCTTATCTTTGTCGCTTAGTCTCTTACTTTCGCTAACATATAGGTATATTTCGTTTAAGCTAACATTTATGCGATCCCGTAGGTCAACTTCAATTTCTATTTATTCTAAATATAGTTGTGTTATCGCTGTACGGGACCATGCACGCTTTACGCTACGCTACACGCTCAGCAATCCTCTCTTAGTAGCCTAAACTACTGTATTATGTAGAATGCTACCTAATCACTGTCATGTAACGACAACGGTCCATCCGCCTGCCAATATGTCAAATAAAGAGTTATTTATTATTATCGATCGAAGCGACAATTGCCTGCAGTTGCATGTTCAGTGTCCGACAGTAGATTGCTACAAGTTTGATGCATAACTAGCTAATAAAGAAAAGAAAGATTATATAACAAGAACTCTAACAATACCATAACAGCAAACTGCACATGATAGTAACTTATTCCTTGCAGTTAAAATTCGTTATATAAGTACAAAATTAACCCAATGATTACATATTTCGCAATGAAACAAACGAAGCCAAATACAGCTACAAACGTCCCACTGCTGGACACGAGTCTTCTCCACAGAATGTTCCCTCCACATTCTGTGGAGAAGACTCGCCTACTATACGACGCTGGCCAGACGGGTTGGTATCGAATGAATGGATATTATCATGCTATAATAAGAAATGGAATGCAAAAGAGACCACACATGAACTATGTACACAATGTTTAAGTAAAAATTACGTCTTAGTATGTTGTTAACGACTAATAGTGGGGAGAACTAAATACGCAGAAAAAGCTAGTCCGTGGGCATTCAATAATCGTCTTGTTCCTTTATTACGATAGCAATAAGTCTGCCAGCTGCCCCGGGCAGATGTTGGCGTAATTATTCCTAAGGGGTGACGGGCGTTAAGCAAATTTCCCATTATTTATATGTTTGTACTAAGTTTTTGTACGGTTTCAGTTGCTTTGTTCTTTTTGGTGTATTTGCAAAACCCATTAAGCGATCTACTAATGAGTTTACTTAGAAATTAACAACTCACGACTAATTGGTACGATTTCTACCCTTTCTATAATCAACGAAACCCGATAACAAAGCAACGAAGGGAAATTAAGCATACGGGCATAATAAAACATTATTTCGAATGTTTTTAAATTAAAACCTAAAAAGGTACCTACCTAAATAATTCGGTGTATAAAAAATAATTATATTTCATTGTATGTACTTACTGGATAATACATAGGTACTAATGAAATAAATCGACTGACTCGTGGAAAAGAAGCCGTACAAGTTTGTAAAGGGTATTATTATGATGCTTAATTTAGCCTCGTTCGCTAGTATGTATATACATGGGATTAGGTTTCATGTAATGGGGAGCGAGCCAAATAGCCTCTATATCTTGCAAAACTTGGGAATAATTTATCGGAACCTACAAAAAATAAGTGTTTTTGAAAAAAAAAATGCAACACATTTAAACACAAGCCACTGTTTAAACTATTTCATTGACCACCGGATTAAGGGATTTAAGTGCTACAGGGGCATGGCAGGCTATCAGTACAAAAACAATAATTACTACTCTAGGAACCAACCGCACAGTACCATGACGTAGAACTCTCGATTTGCACACCAGCCATTTACTCAAATCATCAGAACTGCCAGATGTATATCTATCAATTATAAACATTGAGCACTTCCAATAATAGTTTTGTGAATGCGAATAATAGAAGCCTCGATTTATGTATATTTGTTACGCTATCACGCCAAAACTACTCAATGGATTTCGAACTTTACTGTTATTAACGTAAGTTATATATCAAAACAACACGTACATTACAATTTATCGCAATATTAGATTCCCCTGGGTTGGCCGGGCGCGGTCTCTGACGGAAGCCAGTATGTTAAAGCAAGCACATTTCCTATCAGAAAATGTATTACCTACATTTTATATTTCCGATAGTCATGCATGAAGATGATGAATCTAACAAATAATGGAGGTATCAAGAAATATGTTTGCAACGAACTAATGAGAAAATATATAATATTTTTACATACATATATAATTATATGTAGGTATACCATGCCGTTTTTCCTAACAGAGGGCTTGGGAGAGACCGTTTCGTTCCACTAGTACGATTCTGACATAGATCTTTCGCTTCTTCAACATTCATCAATCTTTTCAAACATCCTCGCTGGTTAAGAGTACTGCTGAACTTTCCTTTCTTTAGAACGTTCACGATTTGTTTGACCGTTTTTCTGAATCCACTAGATATAGATTTTTTACTTACCGGTATCATCTTTGGGGGACATGTGTGTTTCCCCCTATATTAACCGCCACACCTAAAACAAAAAAAAGATGTTTAAGTTAATGTGAAAAAGGGTAAACGCATTTGATGATAAGGAAGTATTCATACCGGGGCACGGATTACTACGGACTACCAAATACAATTGTATTCAAAATATAATGTGAAAGAACCATAATATGCCTTTCAATCTAATAATTTAAGTAAATATTTATTCGATCACTAGTACTTAAATATGAATTAAGTCACTGTACAACACATTTCCGGCAGTTTTTAATTACCTTTATACTGTTTTTGACGTCGTATTTAGCTATAAATTAAGATTCAAATAAAAGGAATACGTAAAAGATATAATAATATGGAGTCAATAATTTCTAAATTTATCATTTCCTTATGATTATTTTAAACCACAGTGACAGTTTCCGCAATTTGAATATACACACTTAAATCGATATAATTATATACCTCGGAGTTTCCAATCTTCTATTACGTCGGTTATCATTATGTTTAGAATAATTTATTCACGTAGGAAAACACAATTTCCTGCTCCCCAAAGTGTTAAACGACAACAATTTTTTCAGTTATTGTGCATAAATCCCTTTAACAATAAGTTGTATCATGTAAAGTTTCACCTCATGCTTATACTATATGTTATTGTTGGTGATGTAAATAAAGGTTTTTTATAATATCTACAATTAGGATTAATTACAACGATATAAACTAGATTAAGCTAAGGTTATCAACTAACTTAAATTAAAAAGAAGTAAAAAAACAATATAAATATAAATATACTCCAACAACGAGATACTCTACGAAAACATGAAAATTGTTTTTAAACTTATTACATAGCATAACCTAAACGCATAGACAGAGGTGCATTATATCCACATTTCGTCAGCTATATTTGACCCTATGGTATATCTATCTAGAGATCTGAAAGGGTTTAGGCCATAAGTAGTATACATAAGTATTTTTATTTTTAATACACGTAACAGCAAAGCATATGGAGCAGTTATAGCACAGTAGGTAACCGGTCTTCGCGGACTCGTGGCCCGATCTTGATCTATAATGATAGGAAGCTGGGTGGCTACTGGCTACCGTTGAACTACTTTCTTCTGACGTATATACCTACTTTATGCTAACTACATACTAACTGCAGTGTGAACCGCTATGGAAATTTACTTATAACTTTCGCAAATACCGTAGTTGTTTAAACCACTGATTGTGATATAAGTGGCATTACAAATTTACTACCTACCCTCCTAATGAAAACACAATATTAATAGCTTAAGCCTTAAGGGATACAATCGCTTGAAATTTCATTACCAACAGCAAATCAATTGCCAATCATAGCCTCTTAAGACTTCTGGTTGGGCTAGCCTTAGGTATTCAACATCAGCAAACCATGAATGTCCCACTGCTGCGCTCCGGTCTTATCTCCTCTATCTAGAGGGCTGAGAGGGTTTTTAGACCATAATCCACACACGGCCAAGTGCGGGTTGGTGGATCAGACATCATATTCATAGAATTTCTTCTAGGGTATGCGGGTTTCCTCACGATTTTTTACCTTCACCGTTAGCAGATGGTAAGTAAACTAGTACATATTAAAATAAATTTATCTCCAATCAGACAATATTAATGACAAATCACACCGTACCCTATTTTATATTCTCATACGTATAGATTACGTACATATAACACTTGAAATTTTCAATAAGATACTCGTCACGTCGTCTCGGGAATTTAAAACGAAATGTATGGTGTATTTTACCACAAAACCACCCCTGTGAATACGTGAAAAACAAGAATAAATAATGGATTATTTACTTTAAGCCCGAAGTGCGTGAAAAAGGAACCATGGTGGAAAATTCAGAGGAACAATTTACAATCATGCTGATAGATCCTTTCAACCTATGCATTGAGAGGTTAGATACTTCACCCTCACATTTCGTGACAATAGGTTACCATTATTAGCATGTATTTGGAATTGTGCAGATAATAACGGAGTTAAATATCCCATTATATTCGGAATTATACGCCAGACAGTACTTATTGTAATGTACCTTGGACAATGAGTTTATATAATTATATCACATCTATACAAATAGATATAATTGAACTTTTATTTATTTTTGTAGTACTTAATAGTTTTTAAAGATATATGATGTAGGTAGGTACGTTACATATTGTATGTAACAAAAACACTTTTTAAAAATTTTGTCTGTCTATCTTTTTGTCTGTCTGTCTCTCTGTCTGTTTGAGCTAAACTCCTAACACCAGAATCGATTTCGACGAGACTTTTACTGGAGGATAACCAAAGTCACAAGGAAAATTCTTAGATAACGTTGTACAGTTTTAATTTAACATTAAAGTTGACCCTTCTTCTATTAACGATATAATTTCAATTTTTTTTTTTTACTTAGGCTAATTTGATTTTGGAAAAAAATGTCAGGGTTCCAAATGCAAAAAAAAATACAGAAAACTATGAAATCATTCTTCACGCGTACGAAGTCACGGGCACAGCTAATATAATAATTTTCAAAAGCTTTCCTCCTACACCCGCATTGTTGAACTTACTGTTATAAAACTTAGTATAAGCATGAATGTTAATATTTCCCGTCATAGCATTAGGCATTGTTACATCTTGCGTTTGAATCAAATTTGCTTAATTCAAAGACGGGCGTGGGTCGTCGAGTCATTGTTTGTCCCCGACCTAGCCCCTGTATAATAACCGTATTACATTCTTAACTAGTTTATCGTGCATTCATCAACAGGCCTCGCCTTTTTCACGTCAAAACAAATTCACATGCAATGTACAACTTAATTAACTAACAACAGCTGAATTATCCGACTTGATTTTGTCACTATGTAGATAAAAATACCTTTATAAATCCAAGGCACTACACATGGCACTAGACATACATGAGTTTACAAAACGAATTTATTACCTAATATAGTTGAAACAAATTATTAAATAAACCAACAGCTGCTTAATAAAAGTATAAAATTCGTAGTGATTTTATTAAATATCTTTGAATGTGACTGACTGACTGACATGACTGGCCTGTTGGTCTAGTGGTTAGTGACCCTGACTGCTAAGCCGGAGGTCGTGGGTTCGATCCCCACCCAGGACAAATCTTTGTGTGATGAGCATAAAGGTTTGTTCTGTGTCTGGGTGTAATTTATCTATAATATGTATGTATTTACAAAAAAAAAATTATATAAGTAGTATATCAGTTGTTTAGTACCCATAACACAAGCAAATATAATTGCTTACTTTAGGACTAGATGGCGCTGTGTACATGTGGTAGAATATTATTAATGTCGCCCATAACCATCAACAATGCTTCACACGCGAACTCATTTAAAGTTCAGAGTTCGTATTACTTCAAGATATTTCAGTGCACATAAGAATTCAAGGAACACATATCGCGTGCTAAATATTCATACATTCAAACCGCAAGCGACGTATGAATGTGTGGGAGTGACACAAAACGTGTTATTAAGATTTCAACTCTAAAGACAAGTCGGCATAACAGAAGTAGACGAGTATTAGGCACAGTGACGTAGGCGTAGTGAAAACATCAATAGCTACAATGAAAGTGTTGTAATAGTAGGAAGAGTGTGGGATATGGTATCAAATGCACTCTCATTTCGAATGCATATTGCATAATAATATTTTACAAAATTACATGTTTCTGTTGCGATTTACAGTTGCAATTTTATTCCGAGTCTCTGCTAGAAGCTATTGGGGTATAATCCTCATAGATGTTTAAGTTTTTATGAGAATTGTAAGCCCTAGGTCACGAGAGAGAATGCAAACAGTAAATATTCTGCGACCACAAAACTGTTTACACAAATTTGGATTATTTAAAAAAATCATGGTATGAGTGTCAAAATATGTTATGCAGTTAAAATAATTTGTCTTTTTGATATAATTTTAGCGTATGGCTTTTTGGAAGCTATTATTCAGAGTGTATTTTAGTCCGACATCTGCACGCCATTTTGTAATTACACGTTCGTACGTTACAACAGCCGGTAACGCATACGGCACGCATATTTGTTTATTGTCAAAACATTGAATGGCGTGAGGTGTTAAGTGGGTAGTGTTGGAACGTGGTGGAGTGAGGAATAGCGGCGCTTCGATTAGCGCCAACGCAGCGACGTGACGGTGACTCTACAAATTACATTCAACATCTGAATGGCAATGACGTTTCGTTATTTCTGTCAGCCAATTTGTCTTCTACCTCACTATTTCCCAAATACCAATATAGTATACAATAACATCGTAGTATAAAAGACTTTATAGCACCATATACAATACACCAACGACCTCGAACAATTTTTATCACAATTATTGTTTCCAGTGCGGTACGCTTTCACCAGAATACCTTTATCCATTCGATTAAGACGACAAGTCTGAATTCCCAGTAGATAGTTTCAAAGCAGCGATGTTGCAAAATCAGAACCCATAGCTGGGCCTGCGGATAGATAAAATTAATTAGATATCTCCAATATTCAGTAGGACACCGAGGTTCAATCCCTTATAGAGGAAATCTATTTCCACAGAACCGGCCACACTGGCCGTCGGCTCTTTATTAGCGCGATGCCTACGGGAATGACAAAATCACTGGCACGGAAGGGACAAATTGGTGGTCGCGCGGTTTCTGGAATGCTTATGGGACCGTTCGATAGTAGTGGGGTCGCGTAATTTGGCCATCCCACGCGTCGTTCGCAGGCCGCCGTCAGCGTGAAATATTTGGTAGCGGACGGGCGCGGGCGCGGTGGACCGATTTGCATACAATGAAATAAACCGACACAATCGAGGGTGGGTCCGCAGCTGGAAAGCTTAGCCTTCTTACTAACATTTCGGAAGTACCGTTCTAGTGGCATCCGATGTTTTACTGCGGTTATTTGGGTCGTGATCTACTCGAGTTATCAAAGGTTTCCATCGGTCTTGGAATATTAAAGCGCTAAAATTGCGATCTATATGTCTCGTGTTCTGACACTAATAATAAATAATAAGTAAACATTTAGGTCTATTGTAATTATAATATCTGCTTTAATAACGTCATCGTCGGATTAGAACCGTATTGAAAAGTATCTTGTTCCGGCTTTATTAAGTTGACGAGCATCAGAAGATCCTTTAAACGAGCCTCCTTATCGTTGTATAAATAAGGATTATCGTTACAAAACGGGCTACTTACCGGTGATTCAAGGAGCCTTTCAAGTGACTGGTACTTATTGAAGAGACTTTAACCACGTCGAATTTTAAACTGTGGCCATGAATACGTCGCGTTTTTTTTATTGGAATTTATCGCAGTCAACTCTCATCAGTGAGTTCATGTCGTGAACAGACCTTGTAATTGGTGTTTTTATTTTACACGCCTCTTGTAATGAAAAAACGTCTTGTTTACTTATGGCTACCGTTGAACTTTTGTTGAAGTCGTTAAACGTCGATATACTTAATCATCGATTCTTATTTAATTTTAATGGAATTTTTTACTGACGATGTGCCAAATGTTTCAACAAATATTTACATAACTATATACCCACTTACTTGTATTTTGACAAAATCTTTCGTCGAGTATACAAATACAAATTTACTGCCAGACACGAACTGTCAACGTACGGATCATTGATCGACTACGTGGACAGACGAGCGAAAACGACGAACATTTTGAGTTTTTTTTTCTTTTAACTCTAGTTCACGGTCATTGGTTGTCCGGGGTAAGTTCGTGAGTGAATGCCAAATGGTAATTGGTGGAAACGGCATTTAGCATGTGCAGTGGAGGCGAGGGATTCCGATACTTACGCCCAATCATTCTGTCAATCCGTCTGTCGGTGCGATGCCGGCGCCCGTGGGAACACCACCAATACACTTACAGGATAATAGTATTGCGTTTTAAATATTTACACATTTTATAAACCAGGGTGACAATTTCATGTAGCTTTCAGATAGGATAGCGTGTAACTTCATAAATAAAGAATTTGCATCTATTGAATTAAATTCTTTCGAATGTACCAAAGTAATATCTCTTGCCTGTACTGAAATGATCAAATCCTTAGATTGCGGAAACATAATAAACTGTCTCAGACTGATAAGTAAACGAACCTTTTTATTATTGTCCAATATAGAGGAATCCATACACACGATTGAGAAACGTTTCAATTAAATTCCATCATATAGCCTTTACGAAAAATTTTGGAGATTTATAGGGTACATACACAATGTTATATTTATATATTATGTTAATTCTGCAATCATAGTCCTTGTAAAATACTTTCCATTAATAGACTTTTGCGCATACCCGGAATTCTTATTTTTAATTACATGTCTAGTATCGGTGTGTCAACTACATTCCATTAAACATGAACTGGTTTAAGTGACAATTAGTTTATGTAACATAAGATTTTTAATTGAATGACAAGCGGTTGATTAAGTGCTGTATTAATGACTGAACTATCTTACATAACGTGAAGTAATTATTTTTAGTAACAAGATAATATATATCATGAATATTTATATATATATTGTGTCAGAGACGATAGATAGATTCATGAATTATGTGCAAAATAATGATAGGTAGGTTTTTAGAAATAAAATTTAATGTTTTTTTTACGACAATAACCGTTAGCCAAAAAGAATATTCGTTTATTTGGTAAACTTATTTACCTTGTATTGCGTATGAGATTGTAAATGTAAAAATAATTATAGTAACCAACTGCAGAGCATATATTTTCTACCCATCTATCAAGAGAGGATTTCGACCATAATCCTCTCAACCCATTTGTAATGATATGGTAGGATAGATATGCCGTTGAAAATGTTTGTTCCTTCATACACTAGTCAACCAATAAAATAGCTACAAAATAATATCAAATAGAGAAATTGCTTAGCATAATATATAGTCAATTTAAAAACAATTAAGCCAAACCTTGAAAGTAGACAATCCCAAAATAGATTGTTACATACCTACTCGTAAACATCTTCGTATAAAATCATGTGACATTCAAAGAACAATTACGCTAAAGCCGCTCTTTTGTAAGATGAGCTTTTGTTTAGGGTTACCAAACGTACTCGTTTTAAAATACATATTTATGTCAGCAAATAAAATCTCTCTTTCAGAATCAATCAATTAATTAGCAATGTATATTGTTATATTGTAAAAAATACTATAATATTTTTTAGTTCGTAAAAAACTAAAAAACTGCCTCGGTGGCGCAGCGGGAATTATATACGACTGCTGTGCAAGAGGTCTCGGGTTCCATTCCCGGGTCGGGTGAAAATGGTATTGGGTTTTCTATCAGGAAATTCCGGTATTTAGATTTTCCCGAAGTTTGGTAAACAAATGTTCCCGGTTGATGACAGTAAGCTCGCCCCCTATTTCATGGGACCAATCATAGCTGGCGAAATGTGGGTGTGACACACCTCTGCCTACCCCTTCGGGGAAAAAGGCGTGATGCTATGTTAAGTTGATATTATGTAAAAGATATAATACTTAATATATTCCTATCAATGTAAACTTTTGCCAAGCTTAACTAGACCATAATAAAATCGGTGGTAACTTTACCTACAACTTCGTTTTTGGCAAACTAGCGTGTGCGCGCTGTATGCGTACAATTACTAATAAAATTGGCTATATTAGACATACTAAAGCATATCAACTAAGGTAGCAGTCGCCGTAGCCGAAATCGAAAATGGAAGATGTTACAAATACCAATATTTTAGTTCATAATATATGACATGTGTAGTTTTAATTACAAATACAATTTAGTCGAATAGCTGTAAACGATAGCCCTACTTCAGCTTAAATTGTATGTCTTAAATACAAAGGCATACAATCTCATCTTATAGGTACGTTTTCAATGCCACGTGGCACGTTATTATATTCAAGGCTGTAGATAAGGCAGGTACGTTTTTATACTCACTGAATTGTTAAACAACCTGACGTGTTATCGTGCGAACTTTGTGATTATTCAACATTTGAAAACAATTGAAGCTATTATACGCATTACGTTCATTGGCTAGTAAAAACTTCAGGCTGATCAAAATCTGATTTTTTTCATTTTTTTTTCAATAAATTGCGTAGGTGTATATGATAGGTATATTTACATTATACTTGTATGTATTATGGAATATCAAGGACAGATTCCTGAATTCAAACTCACAAGACAATAATGTGGTTAGCGGTTCATAGCAGTGTCCGTTTACATGTGTGCTGTTGAAAATAATATATTGCTTGTAATGCCATTACTTACTTGAAACTTTCTTAGCAAGACAGAGCAGAATATGCTACTTGTATCGTCAGACTCCTCTGGCACATAGAGTATAATCATGATATCTAGTGTTAGTCTTTATTTAATTCTTCTAAAATTATAAATTCTTCGTTAAACTTTCTAAAGAATGGGTAAGAAGCAGCCAATTTTATATAATTTACATTAACATACAAAGCCTTACTTATTATTTACTTATTCAACAACATAAAATAATCTCTATTGATACTAATTTCCATTTGCAATATTTGTTTACAAAGTACAAACTAAATTAACAAAAGAGGGAGGTTTTATCACAACATCAAAACTTACTGCTGACCTCTAAAACAATTAAGCAAATTATATAATTTAGATTGTCAGTGTTGCATTGTTTAAAAATAACTAATTATACACTGTGGGAAATAGCGAATTATATCACCAGATTTTAACACATTCATTGAATGAGCATAATTATTTTAATTGGGATTTCGTTTTGCATTTTTCCACAGTTGAATACTGATTGCCTTTTAAAATTAATGAAGGTCAAATCCACAGAATACTAAACATTGAATAGTAGCGTAGTGATGTTATATAAAATTAAAAACAGATTGAGAAAAAATAATGTTTTTTGATTTCTACTACTAGTAGTGCACTCGTCTAATGAAGTTGAGGTCAAAGGTTCGAACCCGTATAGGGCAGAATAAGTTTGAGTACCTAATACTCTCTCTCTCGGAAAAATGATTGAAGTATAAACGACGATATGTGAATAAAAATCATTTCTGTCTACCTCGCTAAGATAATAGTGTAATTGTGCCCTATGTGGTATGATGACAATAGGCTCACCCCCTATGGGACCAAACATAGCTGGCGAAATGTGGGTGTGAAACACCTTTGCCTACCCCTTCGGGGAAAAAGGCGTGATGCTATGTTATGTTATGTGGTATTATACAAGAGGCTCGTGAAACAATCGAAGCAAGAGAGCGGTATTACATGCGATTAATTTCCTATTGTCAAGCAATGAAAGAATGGCGCGAATAGGTAGTATTAATATGCAAAATCAACCTTAAAGTGTCACGATAAAGAACAAAATAATATTTAGATATTACTTAATCAAATTTTTACGTATAATGACCTCATTAATTCGTAACATAAAGAGTTATGATGAAAAGCACACAGAAAACCGCAAGAAGTATCCAATTGGTTTTAATAATAATGATAGACATAATACATTAAATAAGATTTCGTGTAAATAAATTACATACTGCCTTAATGCACTACCTATTATCTACACAGAATGATGGTTGGAAGTTCTTTATTATATTTGTTCTACAAGTAAAATTAAATATAAAGACATTAACCGGAACTCGCATGATTATTACTTTATTTTTACAAAATTATAATAATATAATGAACTGCATGATTGACGTATTAGACGTTTTGTATATAATGCCTAGTCTAGTTGTTTATAATCGTTACAAGTGTGTAGAGTTTTTATATATGTATCGTTGTACTAATATGTACCCTAAATTTAAAAGTGCAGTAGACAACCAAATTTGTGTTTAATACCCATTAATGTTTATTACGGTGCTGCTTACATTCAACTAAATGATTTTTGTAATGGTTTTGAAATAGTATATTTTATTTTATCGTAAACTTTCATTGACTGCCATAAATTTCATAAAATATAACTAAAACGTGGTAAATTTGTTATGGTTATAGATACGTGTTTAATAAATTCAACAAACATTTCACAAATGGCACATAAATTGGTTATAACAACAGGGTAGCTCGTATCGCTAATTGAGGAAATATCCAAAGACGCCCAAGGCCATTACACCGCCAAATGAAGGCAAAAACTAGGAGGTCAAGGCACTCTGCATGACTAACATCTTGGGGAGCTAAAAAACAAGAACAAAGAACAATATTTTAAAATCAGAGTTCCACATCAATCAGGTAAACAACACAAATTGTAGTGAAAAGATCATATCTTATTAACTTCGCAAAAGCGATCCTTCAACTCATATTGAACAAACACCATCCAGTTCGATGTATAGCAACTGACAAGCAATTCTCGGTACATATTGATCACTCTCGAGACCCACAAAGCGATGATTGTTCAAAATCCTTGAATGGAACACAAAAACTCACATTATTAATTTTATTGTATTCGAAACGAGATGTCGCCTTGAAGACAAGATCATTACATACACCATAACCACCGAGAGTTGACCTCTCGCAAACGGTAATAAGACACATGAATAACTACACACTTAATATAGAAGAAGTTAAGAAAGGTCAAACTAAATTGGTGGCGCTACCCGAACTTCACTCTCCCACAAACCTATTGTAGGAACCGGTTATAAAGAATCCGCCTTGCCTCATTTAGCCACGTGTAAACATTTTAATTGATGATATGCGGAAGACAAAAAGTAACGATAGCGATCGGCATTTTGATACTGGTTTAAGTGCGCCTATCTGGACGTAGATGACGTGCCAGCAAATATTACAATACCAGAACAAAAATGTACTAATATTAAACCCCGCGGTAGCATGAAGGAACGGAATAAATTTTCATGTAATTATTTCTAAAATATTACCAAATAAACGGAAACCCTGTAGTACCCCAATTCGTACTCAATTACAAGGCACGCCAAAGAAATTGGAAATATGATAACGAGTCCCGAAAAAGTTCTCTTAATGAAAACACAACGATTTATAAACATTTCTTTTGCAGAAACAAACAAAGGGCAAATAACTGTTCTATATAATGGCCATAATCCGTTTTGTTTAAGTCATTAAGTCCCGTTATGTAATCGTTGATAATAGACTTTTATTCTAACGTAGTTGATTAAGTGGATAACAACTGAAGTAATTTTCTGATAAATATACCAATTTCTGTGATGACGCATCATTTAAATTTGTTACGGCATAAAATAAAAAGGCAATAGAATGTGCAGTAGCAGATTGATATCAAACGGTATCTTGTTACAGAATTGCATGTGCGTAAATACGGTATTATTGTATAAGTACAACTGTACTCATTATAAAACGCAACGTTTGCCCATTTATTTGAACCAAACGAAAACCACACGCTCGACACTCATGCGGTTTTCTTTTCTGAATTATTATAAGCATTGTTTCATCAGAATACGTTTTATAGCTACATTACACCGGTTTTATGTCTTTATTTTATCAAAATTGCCTCTTGTTTTCAGGCTTATATTATATATGGGTCTGAACATATTCATAGGTATCCTCATTTTTAAAATAAATTATATATTTGACAAAATAGCAAGCAAATAGCTAGGAAATATGTAATATTTTATCACAGAGGAAATCTGTGATAAAATATTACATATTATTACGTTTTTATTTTTATTATTATGAGTAGGAAATATCCTTAATCGAAGAATGAGTGAATTATTATATATATTATACATGTCAATATCCAGTAGACGTCCTGAGCAAACATCATGATAAGTAATGTATAGATACTGTCAAAACCCTTCTGGATGGCCGATCAGCAAAAAGGTCTGTGTTCAAGCGTGAAAAACACGATATTCCCATAGGAAGTTGAATTTCCGTACATAAATCCCATGCTTATTCCATAATTCATACAAAGCTGTGTCGCATCCACGTCCGTGACATTATTAACGAGCAATGTCATATGTTATTAAAGCTTATTAAGAATCAACTACACAACACCTAATTCGTAAGTGTATTTAACACTTCGCTCTCTATTTCGGTAGAAAAATCTAATAAAATGGTAAACAGTTACCTACAAAGCTATTTTAAAAATTAAGGTCTAAATATAGTTCATCTTAAAAAATGTCTTACCTGGTATTTTTTGTTTCTTGGTAAAAAATTATTGAGTTTGGATATTAAAATGTTTTTCCAAAAATAATTTTAGGAAGATCTATACAAAAGACTATTATAGCAGGCTGTGTGTTTCATATTACATGTGATTTTCGTATGCAATCCTACCATACCTACCTATAAATTTTTGCCTTCTATATCAGAGAGCGCCAACAACACAATTAAGTACTTATTTAGGTACATACTGTAGGTTTTAATATTTGATTACACTTTTACACGTGTAAGTTTTTTTACGAGTGCAAAGTGCAATCTTTATGTAAATATGTTTCAAAAAAATAAAGAAGTAATTAAATGAATCATATAAACAAAAACACGTTTTTTGTTATTGGCTAAAAATAAAATACGAGGTCAATATTAGTCTGTATAGCTATACCTATCGCCTATAGAAGAATATTCTATATGGAATACGTTTTAAATTATCTTGTTTCTAGGTTTCTAACCATCAATAGATCGTAATTTAACTAGAGTATAGATACATATAACCTTATGAATATATAAACGTCTCGACCGCTCTAAAGTAAGTGCAATTACACAGCATAACATATTCATATCCCAATTAGTTTATATCACAGTTAATTTTCAAGTAGCGTCGAGCTAATTTACATAATACTTCAATCAAATAAATTAAGCATTTCGACTTGAAACATGATCGTAAACAAATCTAATTACAAAACATCGATTATTACCAATCACTATTTAATTACATTACATAAAAATGTCCTATGTAATAGTCTACATGACATAATTATAGTTTACAATTTTAGTTTCCAATTAGTTACTGCTGATAAACCGTGACACTGCCCTTAAAATAATGACGTCATAAAACCGAATCTGATTGGTGGTTTTAAAGTAGGTAACGATGAAGATTTCGAATGGAAATTTTATAGCGTATACCAGATACTATTTTCACATTACTACATTTATCTGACGCTGCAATCACAACCATTCGCGGCGATTGCTTCAGTCATATACACCACAATACAGACCCTTATATAAACTAGAAAAGCCAGTGATGCACGGTCCTTCAAAACCGCTTAATCATTATCGCGTCAATTACGAAGACCCTCGATAAAGGCGCGAATAGATTTGAAATTACAATCAATCGACACGGACAGTGATGATCGATGGGTATCAATCGGTAGGTATGTTATGCTGCGATCGATCGTTGTCTCAACGATAGTCACGCCTCGCGTCGTAATAAGTGTCAAGAAACAATTGACGACTTAGAGACGACATCGAAAACCGATTTCATTTGTTAACTTGTAATTTGTAGTCAAAACTAGAAAATGTCACTTAAAGAAATGGTTTACTTTATCTTTTTTAAAACATTGACTTGACAGAATAATAGAACATACGATAAAATTGACTGAAACACAAGTGCTCAAATTGTTCATAAATCTTGACGTAATAACTTTCGCAGTTGAATCCAAAGGCTTCTATTAGAACATACCTATTTATCCATTAATTACAAAACAATATTACTGTGGAGTTTCATAAAACTACAGCTCACTAAGCCAGTGAGCTATGATCCCCAACATGACATTACATAGAATGAAAACAAACACATACAAAACACATATTTATAAAAAAAGTATCGAGCCTGTTTATCACATAATAATGATATAAAACGTAAGTTAACACAAAACTTATCATTCGATGCGATCATCGATTTCTCGCGTTGGTTAGTCACGCTTCTCGTAAAATGCGAAGCCCATCCAGTAACTCTATCGAAGCAACGTTGACCGCATTCGATACGTTCGACTTGCAGTTGAGAGATGGAGCTTGTAAATCTGTCAACAGCCAAATTACAGCCACGCGAGGACTTCACAAAGGCCCTTCTTGAACGTTGAAACGTTGTGTGTGCGTGCAACACTCATTCGTGACGAGTTGACGACTAAACCGCGCTGCAAATATTGTAAATTCCAAACTTATTTGTCATATTGTATGTAGTACATATTACTGTGTACATGATAACATAAAAGGCATACATGATGCGTGTTAGGAGAAGCCTATGTCCAGCAGTGGACTGCAATAGGCTGAGATGATGATGATGATGATAACAATGAATAATAAAAAAAAAGTAAAAAAAGGTAATGCTTTTGTAGTGGTTATCTCAATGCCAGTCAAGTTAGCAACAAATACTAACAGAGAGCGCAATAGTATTTTTGCACGCGCGACCCCGGAACTCTGAGTCTCTTGTGCAGTAGTCAAACACTCCTGACACAGAGGCTGTTTAATCAAAAGATATAAAAATTTAAAATAGTTTTCTCAAAATTTATGTCTCCGGGATCCATTTTATAATTACACAAATTCCTATATTCAAACAAAATATCTCTCTGGCGCTTGTGATGTAAATGAATTTCGGGGAACTTTGTATCGTGTAAGCGTGAGTTTGACACTAACGCGCTAGCTAGCTCGCAAATTTCATTAAAACAAAATTGGGTTAGTTCACATGAACGCTAAATTTCCGTTCCTAATTTTTCATACTTATGCACGACATAATCACTCTTTATCCTATTACAAAGTCTTACGAAGTCGGTTATCAAAACATCTCACGCCTGAATGCTTGTCATACAATAGTGAATATTATGACATCAAATCCCTTGCGTGCTATAAAAAGAAAGCAATTTGACGTCGGACACGACCAGTGACGTAACAATAGCAATCATTTATTACAAGATTCAACTATTTCACACGTACTTAGCGAAAGATTTAGATTACATAACAGCGTAACACAAATGCAAGTAAAAATTAATAAGAGAGTTCAGAATTAAATACTCTCACAATTGTTTTTTTTAATTAAATTAATTGAATGAAGTAATAAAAAGTCTTCATGTACAACAAGAAACGAAAATCGTATCGTATTCTATCGTGTTTTAATTAATTAGTCAAGCTATTTATGAACACGATGCACGCGATGATTAGCTAATCTAACTAATACCTATTATAAATCTGTAAGCATATTATCTAGTACTACATGACGTAGTGACTACTTTAATTTCATATATTAATGATGCACTTATCTTCCTCATACTTTTGTAGGCAACAAACAGTTCATTTACTATAGAATTTTTTGAAAGAAATTCCTAAATCAATTTTCATGTCTATGCCAAGTGTTGTTAGTTCGATTCACACACGGGACAAATATTTGTATAGTATCTATATAACTTTGATTTTGATTTTGGGAATCTAGGTCTGGACCGATGACTTGGTAAAGGTTGCGGGTGGCCGTTGGATGCGGGCGGCACAAAATCACTCGCTGTGGCGGAAATTAGGTGTGGCCTATGTTCAACAGTGGACGTCATTGGGCTGATATGATGATGGTGATAATGAATCTAGGTCTACCTTATTTTCTATTTATATTATTATCCGTCACTGTGTTTATAAAGTACCTTGTGACAAAAGACTTCTTTAGTAATACTAGTAAAGAAGTCTTTTGTCACAAGGTATTTTATAAACACAGTGACGGATAATAATTTAGAGATAGGATGTATACACGTCTAACACCATTACTATGAATATTATTTTAGTGATTAATTAAGTTAAAATCATTACCCTCCTTTTTTGCAGTCGGGTAAAAATAATAGTAGCTTGTTATTAGCAATTTAAGTTACTTATTAATAACCACACATGTATCCTATTAGTCTGTAAGCTTTCTGAACAGAAATAAATAAAATAAATAGTTCAGTGAGGTCCATACAAATTAAAAACAATAAAGAGACCTTATACAGTAGAGTAGACAGTTACCTACCTATATTTAGATTATAAATGACATTTATAAGACGAACGTTTTGATAAACGTAGGTTAACTGCCGAATGACACGCGGCTGTAAATGACTGACGGCAAGCCACAATGACAGATCCCATTACTCAGTCTATCATCCCATTCAGGTGACCACAACCAGAATATCAAGAGCCGTACTCTGAAACATTTAGTATGAGGAAGATATGTCTTCAATATATCACTTGTCACCCAGCCCGGAGAACAATAGCAGACGGATTTCTCAGCTTATCCATGTCACACGTTTTGTTTCCATTTATCTCGTGTAATGCCGTTACAAACGTATAAATTGTGTGATACAATCGCTTAATGACATTGCAGAAAGCACAAATAGAGCATGTTAATACGTAAGTCTAATAAACCCCTTAGTTGTGTTGACTACATGACATCTTGAAGTGTTAACACTAGGTGCGTTTAACGACCTAAATCGCTGAACATTTCTTACTTACATTTCAAATTAACCTTGTTAGTATCTGAATTTATAAGTATTTTCTAGATTTTATAGTATCGTCTTCATACGAAAATTGTTATTAGTCTAATTACAATTGGCTGATTAGTGATTTCCTAAACTGAAAAATAAATTAATTTTTTCCATAGTGTCTATATTCGCGGCGTGGGTAGGTGAGGCCTACGTTCAACAGTGGACGTTCAATCAATCATATTTATATCAAAATAATTTTCATCTTCGAATTACAATGTTGATGTCAATTTTGAACTACCTACTATTAAATTTACTATAACTATGCAGCAGCGAACTATGTAGGTGTTCGCATAAAATCGATAAACCAGTAGTTGTCAACAAAACTCAAGTTACGCAGTAGAGCAAATTAAATTACTGACAGTGTCACGTTGCAGAAATTATAGGTCAACTTTTTATCGTGTTAATTAATATTTTTCAATACATACAAAAAGTTGTTGAATTGAGTAAAACGCCGGCTTGTTGGAGGCCACTGAATCGATGAACGACGTCCGCTATCATTTACAAGCGAACCCACTGAAGCTCAGATTACTTCGGGCTGTGGTTTGCAACACTGTAAACACTCAAAGCTATATTAAAGCCGTTCATACGTAATTACGATTTAAGTAGGATCATCAAGGCAACCCACTGTATCTTTTGCAATCCGATCATAAAAATATTATCGTGAGAGAACAAACAAGTTTCGCTAACAATAGGCCCATTAACATAAAAACTGTATTTAAATTACACTTAAACTATTCAAAAGATGTTTTCCAAATATTTAAACGCAATTAAACATACCAAAGTTTTATGTTCGTAAAACTATAAAAAGTTACATAAAGGTGCATACGAACCAAATCATTAATTTATGAAAAGATAGTCTTTTTGTCTGAACGTTTATCGGAGAGAATGTTTCCAGAGCCCAATATTTGTCAAAACATAAATTCAGGTTCTTAAAAACCTTTTAAAGGAAAATATTTCAGAGATGTTTACAGTATTGTACTTGTAAAAGAAAAATATTTATGAATTCGCAATCACAATTTTGTTTCTATTCACTCCTTGCCACGGTACACAAAATATGAAATTGGCGTTTTAGTCTCGCTTGCGTCACAAAAATGACGTCTGCGGTTGACCGGTGACTACTTCTAAATTTGCCTTTCGTGTAGTAAATATTTGTACTTTTCAAAGATAATTTAGTTAGTGTTTTCATTAATTAAATACAATTTTAAAAAATATAGAAATAGATCTTTATTCTTTCATCAAGCAGCAATAATATACAGTGGCTAACTGTGTACTTACTTTTACATTATTAATTTCAGTCAAGGTGATCTTTAGTAAATGATAGAATTACAAATAAAGGTTTTGACAATATCAGAGATTTCAAATACGTTAGTATGTCACAACTTTATAATGATGAAAAAAAAATGTTGTTTCTGAAATACAAATCTCCGATCAAATCAATTATTGTTATTTTATACTTATCAGACATAAAGTCTATTTTGTTAGCTATTCTTGGATCGAAGCCGGATTTCATTGTTTTTTTAATAAATTCTAGTTGTACTGCGGGACTAATTAGTATTAAACACACGCGATACAAATAAAATCGTTAAATACTACGACACAATGTCGAAACTTGAAAATGTGTTTGTGACTGTGACAACCACAAGTTAAAACTTAACTGTGTGCGAAGTGCGAAATAATTAAAACTCTGTGACACATACGTCAAAGTTGAAATTGGCATAAACATTAATTATTATTCAAGATTGTATTATAGCTTGGTAAGTTTAGATGCACGTCCCAATCTTAGTCAGAGCAAATCCCGTACTTACCATGTTATTAATAACTTAAGCAACTATTCTAAAACAACATTGTATGATGAAAATAAAATAGTCATTATAGTTTTAAATAAGAACCTTTTTCTTTCTAGTGTGAATGGGAACTTGGAAGAGGAAGACCTAGAAGATAACAACAAATGTAGAGACTAGAATTTATAACGTAAGCGGTGGGAGAGTGATGGAGAAATAAAGAGAGAGAT